>CM041020.1:7807232-7879170 GCA_022984855.1 Dimocarpus longan | reverse complement strand
ATAAAGAACTTGTCTATAATTTATTTTACAATTTTAGTTAAATTTTGTAATTGTAAGTATTACTGCTTTATCTGAGCTATACTATTACAGTTTTACTTAGATTAGTTTCTGTTGTACGTATTTTTGGGCTACCCCAAGTGGGCTGGTAAAAGCCTAGAGGCCCAACAAGATAACCTATTAAAACCGCTCCAACAGACAAAGGCCCAGGTTACTAGTCCAAAGAAATGGGTATAACTTTGTACTCGGTTGTCAGAATGTCTATTACAATATGTTTTCGGAAAGGGATTTTCGTGCTCTATAGCGTGGCAACTCGGGGTTCCCCAGTTGATGCCGTTTACATCCTCAAAGTTGTTGTTTTAATGGATGTATTCTTGAGGTTTACATTTGCTGTCAAAAAGCACTGAACAAACAGTCCGCGAATAAGCATACAGACGAGCTGATGAACAAGCAGATGGACGAGCAAGAATTTAGCTAAGACCGAAGCTCAGACAATCAGCTCGCGTAGGAGCAAATCTGCACGCTTCAACGAGCTCATTGCAGCATTACAGGCCCACAAGCTGCTCGGACATCCTGCGCAACCAACCTGTTCGACTACACTGCGCGACCAGCTTACGCGATCTCTGCTCGAACAATCAGATCGCTGACACTACCTGAGCACCAGCTCGCCCAGGGTAGAGTTTACCCGCTGAAGGTAATATTTGATCGCTGAAGTAGTCTGCCCGCTGGAGGCAATATCTGATCGCTGAAGTAATCTTCTCGCTGGAGGCAATATTTGATCGTTGAAGTAGTCTGCTCACTGGAGGCAATATCTGATTGCTAAAGTAGTCTGCCCACCGGAGGTAACATCTGAACGCTGAAGTAGTCTGCTCACTGATGCAACATCTGAACGTTGAAGTAGTCTGCTCGCTGGTGCAACATCTGAACGCTGAAGTAGTCTGCTCGCTGGTGCAACATCCGATCGCTGAACTAGTCTGCCCGCTGGGTGCAATATCTGATCGCTGGAGTAAGCTGTTCAATATGCTCGCTAAAGTTAACCAGTTGACCTTCTAGAAGGCGAATCAATTCAATTCAGGAAAGGAGTCAACTTACCTATTTTCATGCAAATCGAATCGCGACATTCTTGGCAATGACTGCATATAAAGTGGAGATAATCTTGGGAGATATTATCTCAATTAATGTATATTATTTTTTGTCTTATCTGTAAGATTCCGAAACCTATTCAAATTGTAACATCTCCTTTATAAATAGGAGATCAAAATCAATATAAAGGAGACTCCTCTCTCGAGATCTCTCTGACTGTAAACGCAGAACAGACATAATAATAGTGACTACCGCACCTAACCACAGCCGACGCCGTGGATGTAGGTCATTCTTAAGGCCGAACCATGTAAATCTCGTGTGTTTCTCTTCTTCCTCTCTGCTCTCTTTTTGTTTGTTTGTATTTTTCACAGATCTGCAGTCTTGGGCTTGAACGAACCAGCAAGTTGACTGAACCAATTTCAGACGTCAATAATATTAATCAAGAAAATTAAACTTAAATAGGGTTATGATTCCAAATTACTTTAAGATTCCTATATGGGCTCAATAAACTTGTTGGGCCTCTACATAAGAGGGAACCCAACCCAATAAATCTTCCCCTTCCCGATTATGTGGAGGGGTTCGTTATTCCAACGATCATCCTACAAACCTCAAGCTTCTCTCTTGGTAATACCTTTGTAAAGATATCGGATCTATTGTGGTTTGTATGAACTTTGTCAAGTTCCAGCAATTTGTCATTTAACACATCTCTAATCCAATGGTATCTCAAGTCAATTTGCTTCGATCTTGCATGAAAGGTTGAATTCTTTCCAAGGTGAATGACACTCTGACTGTCACATAATAACACATATCTCTATTGCTTGAAACCAAGCTCTACTATAAACTTTTTCATTCACAATAACTCTTTACAAGCTTCAGTTGCTGCAATGAATTCTGCTTCTGTGGTAAAAAGTGCAATACATTTCTGCAATCTCGATTACCAAATTACAGCATCATCTACAAAGATAATCAAATAACCAGACGTTGACTTACGAGAATCCACATCTCCTGCCATATCTGCATTTGTATAGCCAACTAGCAGTGGCTTCTCACCACCAAAACCAAGTCTCAAACTGAAAGTACCTCAAAGATATCTCATGATCCACTTGACAACATTCCAATGCTCTTTTCCAGGATTAGACATGAACCGGCTAACAACACCAACAACATGAGTTATATCTGGTCTCGTACATACCATTGCATACATCAAACTCCCGACTACTGAAGCATATGAAACTTTTTTCATGTCATTTTTCTGGTCATCTGTAGGAGGAGACTGTTTCATACTCAACTTGAAATGTACATCAAGTGGAATACTAACTGTTTTACCTTTGTCTATGTTGAATCTCTGAAGTACTTTTTCAATATATTTCTCCTGTGACATATATAACTTCTTGGACTTTCTATCACAATCAATTTGTATGCCAAAAAATTTTTTTGCTAGCCCCAAGTCCTTCATAGCAAAAGACTGACTTAATTTCTTCTTTAACCTATCAACTCTTGAAACATTCCTGCTAACAATCAATATGTCATCAACATAAAGCAGTAAAATAATAAAGTCATCATCAGAGAATTTTTGAACAAATACACAATAGTCAGAAGTTATTTTCTTGTAGCCTTGCTCCCCCATAACTGACTCAAACTTCTTATACTATTGCCTCGGTGCCTGTTTCAAACCGTAAATACTTTTCTTCAATTTACACACATAATCTTTTTTTCCTTTTACAATGAAACCTTCCGGCTGTTCCATGTAAATTTCTTCTTCTAAATCATCATGGAGGAATGCAGTCTTCACATCCATCTGCTGGATCTCTAAATCAAGACTGGCTACTAAACCAAGCACAACACGGATGGATGACATCTTCACAACTGGAGAGAAAATTTCATCAAAAATAACGCCTTTCCTCTGGTTGAATCCTTTGACAATCAATCTGGTTTTGTATCGAGGTCGAGTACTGAGCTCATCATGCTTAATTCTGTAAACCTATTTGTTTTTCAAAGCTCCTCTATCTTTAGGTAGCTTTACTAACTCAAAAGTATGATTTTGATGAAGTGACTACATTTCATATTGCATAGCCTTAAGCTATTCCTTCTTGTGCTCATCTTCCAAGGTCTCTGTATAACACTCAGGTTCTCCCCCATCAGTCAATAACACATATTCACTTGCAGGATATCGATTGGAAGGATGTCAGTCTCTGGTAGACCTCCTGAGTGGTATATCTAATAGAGTATCAGGAATTCGCACCTGTTCATTAGTTTCAACATCTTCCTCTACCTGTGAGGAACCACTTGTATCAACTGTAACCTGTTGATCATCAACCTGTGTTGGCAAATTTGTTGAAGAAGCTGAACTCAAATCAACCAAACCATTATCATTACCGGACACTGAATTCCCAACTTTCTCAATATCTTGTATAGTCTGGTTTTTCATAAATACTACATCTCTGCTTCTCACAAGTTTCTTCTCAATCGGATCAAAGAATCTATATTTGAACTCATCCTGACTATAACCGATGAAGATGAACTGTTGAGTTTTCATATCAAGCTTGGATCTCTCATCTTTGGGAATATGTACAAATGCCTTACACCCAAAAACACATAAGTGATAATAGGAAACATCTCTACCACTTCAAGCTCTAACTGGTACATCAAACTGTAAAGGAACACACGGTGTGAGATTAAGAACATGTACAGCAGTATTCAAAGCCTCACCCTAGAAATATCCTGGTAACTGTGCCAGTGAAAACAAACATCTCACTCTCTCTACTAGTGTTCTATTCATCCTCTCAGCTAAACCATTCACCTTAGGAGTCTTAAGAGGTGTCTTTTGATGTCGAATACCCTGTTGTCTACAATACTCATCAAAAGGACCTATATGCTCTCATCCGTTATCAGTTCTGATGCACCTTAACTTTTTCCCAGTCTGTCTCTTAACCAGTGCCTGAAATTTCTTGAATGCATCTAATACTTGATCTTTCGTCTTCAAAGTGTAAACTCATGTCTTTCTCGAATGATCATCTATGAAATTTACAAAATATAGGACTCCACCAAATGATCTCGTTTTCATAGGACCGCAGAGATCTAATTGCACTAAGTCAAGTATACCTGACTTTCTTGTAGGTAAAGAACTGTGAAAACTGACTCTGTTATGCTTCCCTACTAAACAATGAGAACATCTCTTTAATTGTATATTTTCATGTCAAGTAGCTTCTTTTTTTGGGTTAAAACAATCAAGTCTTTCTCGCTAATATGTTCAAGCCTCTTATGCCAAAGTTCTACCTTGTCTTCATCCTGAATTGCATTGATGATGGACTTTGAAATTTTTGCCTACAACAAGTATAAAGTAGAACACTTTTTACCTCTGACCATAACCATGGCACCTCTGGTGAGTTTCCACTAACTATTATTAAAGAAGTTGTAATATCTCTCATCATCAAGTTTACCTGTAGAAATAATATTCACACCAATGTCGAGAATATGTTTTACATTTTTTAAAACTAACTTGGAGTCATTATCTATCTCTAGGCTCACATCTCCAATGCTAACAACTTTTGTCGTGCCATCATTCCCCATCTTTACACTACCAAAATCACCATGCGTGTAAGATGTAAAGAAATCCTCCCGCGATGTAGCATGAATGAAAGCACCACTATCAATCACCCAGCTAGTCTCATGACATGCAAAATTAATGGAATCAGCATCATACATAAAAAGAAAGTCTTCATGAATGGCGGTAACAACTCTATCATCATTGCTATTATTTTCATTCTTCTTTTCTTTGTTTGTTTCATTTTTATTTTTCTTTTCCAACTGCTTGCAATTTTTCTTTATGTGTCCCTTTTTATGGCAATAGTGACACTCAATATTTGTAAACTTATTGGATTTACTTCTGTGTTGACTTCTATTCTTCGGAACCCTGCTTTTACTCCTCTCTCTGCTTTCTGTAACCATAACTTTTAAAGATGAAATGGATCCTTGTGCTTTTCTTCTCGTCTCTTTATTCAAAATATTACCCTTGACCAAATCCATTGTTATCGTTTCATTTAGAACGGAATTCGACAAAGAAGATCTGAAAGTCTCTCATGAGTCCGGTATTATACCAAGCAATCATAATGCTTGTACCTCATCATCAAACTTGAAACTCATGCCAGCCAATTGATTTATAATACCCTGATATGTATTTAAATTATATGTCAGAGGAGCACCATCATGATATCTCAAATATATCAATTGCTTCATCAGAAACAATTTATTATGCTCGATTTTTCTGGCATACAACTCCTCAAACTTAACCCACAAAGTCCATGCATGTGTTTCCCCACTGATATGATTCAAAACATTGTCACTCACCCATTACCTAATGAAACCACATACTTGCTGATGAAGTAAAGTCCACTCTGCATAAGATTTATCACTAGGCTTTTCTGTAGCAAGAACAGGTAAGCGAAAATCTTTCACATACAAAAGATCCTCTATCTTTCACTTCCAAATATGATAGTTCGAACCAGTCAGAGTAATCATTCTACTTAGATTCAAATTGTTCTCGATATTCATCATAGCAAAATTCGGAACCATACTCTGATACCACTTTGATGGGAGAAAACCAAACACACAAACAAATCGCACAACGAAACTTTTTCTCCCCCTGAATAAATTATATGAAAAACCACTAAGTAATGCATAAATCTACCACAATATATAAATACCACCAACAATCAAATAATGAGTAATAAAATCACCACCACATGCATGAATAACACAAGTCAATTTTTACGTAGAAAACCTCCCCAATACGAGGAGTAAAAACCACGGGACCGTGGTCCACCCAAAAATCTCCATTAATAATCAAATGTGAGAGTAACAAGCTATTTTAATATCAAATAGGAACCAAAACTGAGAAGCAATTATCTAGATTCCTTAGTAACACAAATTTAAGTTTTAAATAACAAGTGAAGAGAAAACACAAACTCAGCAGAACGTTCTAGACTGTGTCACTTCTTTCTAGGGGCTTCAAATCCGATCTCACCGTCCAGATTTTAGAATCATGAGTGCTAAGTATACTATCCAAATTTGAGCTCGATCCAACGTTGAACGAAAGAGATATTGGTCTTACAAAACTGTTGCGCAGACAATGCAGGAAAAACCTAACAGCTCTATTACGGTCTATATATCTCACGAATGACACTCCATTTTCGATCTGCATCGTTCAGAATCAAGGCCCAGAAGAGATCAATGTGCTATCCAAATTTCAATACGATCCAACGGTTAACGAAAAGATATTACAGTAACTCCAAAATTGCACAGGATGAATTTCTGTGCAGAAAACTCACTCTCTTCTTTTTTCATCTCTTCCACACGATTTTCTCTCTTCACACTTGATTTTGTGTTTTTTCTATCTCAAAAAAACTCTAAACTCTCACAGCCACCAAACCCTCTCTTTCTTATTTATATTAATAAATAAAATTAAACTTAAATAGGGTTATGATTCCTAATTACATTAGAATTCCTATATGGGCTCAATAAGTTTGTTGAAACTTGTTGGACCTCTACATAAGAAGGAACCCAATCCAACAACGAGTATCCTGAGGTCATAAAGGAAAAAGAAGGTTTAATTTTTGATCAAGTCATTTCAGGGGATAACCAATTGAAAAAGAGTTGAAAGATCTGCCTTAATGATGAAAAGAAGCACTAAGTCGGAAAAGGAATTCATCGGATGGGGATCAAAACCGCTCTTGGAATTCCTTGCCTCCATCGGCAAAGATACAAGTGGTGAAATGTCACAATCCGCTATTACAGATATCATCTCAAATTACTGCAAGGAAAACAAGCTTTATGACCTAGAGAATAATAAGAAAATCAATTTTGATTCACAGCTTCAGGCTCTTTTAGGAAGGAAGTCGATGAATAAAAACAGGTTGAATAAGATTTTGACACCCCATCTTGCTGAGAATTTGATACTCTTAGAAGATGAATCAGAATTCAGATCCAATAACACTGATGAAGATGACCTGATGCCTCGGAAAAGGCAGCAACGATTAAGCTCTAGTGAGAAGTCCAATACGAAGGAAGTCCTGTACTATAGTTTTGACTCTATAGTCCCCAAAAACATCAAGCTTCTCTACTTGAGGAAGAGTTTGGTCGAGCAGATGTCAAAGCAAATTGAAACGTTTGAGGCTAAATTATTGGGAACTTTTGTGAGAGTAAGATCTGACCCAAATGACTACCAGCAGAAAAATTCTCATATGCTCGTACAAGTTGCTGGTAATTGTCTCATCAAACACTACAGTAGTTTAATTAATGCATCACTCTATTGGTTGCACAAGTTATATGTTTCTTAATTTTGTCAGCCATAATATTGTTTTATGTGAACTGCATGATCCTGAATGCAATTGTAACATGCTTGATTGGATGCAATACTAATACGCTTGATATTTTGCTTGACCATCCTTATTTGTCATTGCAGGCATAAAAAATTCTATCGCTAACTCAGAAATCATGCTTCAGGTTTCCAACATGGTAAAAGAGGTGCCAGTTTACAAGGTTTCCGATGATGACTTCACTGAGGTAAAAACATATCAATAACGTACTAAAAATATTAATTTTATGTATCAATTACTATTGGTTTAAGTTTTGATAATGATCGAAATTTAGACAATAAAATCAGGTTTATGATAGGATTGTCTTGGGCTATATTTGAAGCCTCTCCAATGTGGGTTTTATATATTGACGAGGGAAGACAAAAAAAAGAAAAAAAAAACTCCTTATCTTTACTTGTCCTGCCTTTTTCACTTTTTTCTTGACATGTAGTTTTGTTTGTGCTGAAAAGGAAAAAAAAAAAAGTGTTGAAAATACTTATTTTCTGCTTCTTTCATGATAGAATGCGAAAGCATCCGCCAATTACAATCTTTTTTGATTGACTGTTTTGTTAATAATCAAAAGCTGTGAATTAAGAAAGACAGCTTCTTTAGAATTTTATGGAGCTATTGCCTTCTATGATAGTTTTATATATTTTCTATCTTTTGCATACAAATACTTAAATGCTGTTTTCTTTTCTTCTTCACCTTTTTTGTTTTTTTGTTTTTCTTTTTGGCAGGAAGAATGTGAGGATTTGGGTCAAAGAGTGAAAAATGGGCTGCTCAAAAAGCCAACTGTTGTAAGTTTGTTCATTATTGGATCACTTTTTCATAGATTGTGGACAACTTGAGAACTCATTTGTATTGTGTTCTGTATAGTATATTTTTTTCCCTATATAATCTTTCATATGATTTTCACTGTATTCTATAATAGTTGTAAACTTGGGTAGCTTTCTGTTAGAAGTGGTATTTGTGCTATGAAGTCTTGATCATAATGTTGCGTTGATTGACAGATGGAGATTGAACAGAAGGCCAGGTGTCTTCATGAGGAGATAACAAAACATGTATGCATTTCCGATTTTCATTTTTGTGATACTTCTAAATAATGCTTTATACTTTCTGTTTCTATGATTGATGTGGGGCTTCGTTGACTTTCTTTTAACATTCTCTTAGCATTTTCATGAGATAACAATGGTGGATTTCAAGGAGCTGGTTTTGTTACAAAAACGCATTGATCGCGCAAATGAGAAGGGATGGAGAAAAAAAAATCCTTTGTTGACATGATTTGTCATGCAAATTATTCTTTAATTTTTAATACAATCTAAGATCTACTCCAATGAATTTATTTACAATCAACACCAAGTGACAAAGGAAACTAATTTTCGAACTTCAAAAACAAAGAAAACAACATATAGTTCCAACTATCTATTCTAATGAATAACTTTTTTCCTTTTCATTAGTTTGATAGTTTGTTTTGTTCGATAGGATAATTTTGTTATTTGTCCAAAGACACAATCACTTCACAATACTGTTGTAGATTAATAATTTATTCTTAACCTATCTTTTCATATACGCTCTCCGAATATCTGGATAGCTTAGGGCTGCTTCAACAGCCTGAACAACAATCGAGCCTACTACATGATGTCCAGGAAGTAATTGCTGAAGAATTAAATCCTGAGCCCCTTTCAATGAGGTTGCTACAACACAAGGTGAACAAGAACAACATGATCGCTCATCATAGTCAACCCTTAATTGCAAGAACCACCGAAACTCCTTCCTTTCTTACAAATGTGGGTTTGCTATGCTCTTACTTCTATTTATTAAATTTTGTGATTAGTTATTCTAATTGCTGTCTCTTGAGACCTTTCTAGTTTTTGAAAGTGTGAGATGATATGTATAAATGCGTAAGAAAGATTTCTAGAATTTGATCAAGCATCAAGGGTCCTCGGTGTTTTAAGGAACTTAACATTTTCCTTATTTTCTTCTTTTTACACCATTTCTCCCTAGTTTGCACTATTAGATGAATGACACTATATCTCCAACGAATGCACCTATTCAACCCCATAAATTCAAACCTGCTTATTGTATGCAAAATCTGACCATCTCTTTATATTTAATAATTCTTCTTTTATCATAATATGTACGTGAATTTTCTCAGAATATTCAAATAGTAAAGAGAGCATCAAGAAGGCTGATAAGAGCAAAAAAGGATGTTTGGTCTTGTGGTAAGAATCGGCACACAACCATTGTAATTTGTAGCTTTCATCAGATCGCTGGAGCCAATCAGATTGCAACTGATGAGATCGAGAAGCTAACAAAGAATTTGGAAGAGAAGACAAAATATAAAATAAATTTGGAAGTACAAGCCAAGGATTGCCATCGACAAGAACATCCAAGAAAGCTTTTGATCAACATCTATTGTCAACTTCAAAAACTTGGAGAAGGAAAAGCAAAATTCTGAGGAACACATGCCTATCACTGAAACACAATGGAATCAGTTCCAGAGGAAAATCGCAGAGTTATTGTAAGACTATACGTTTCATGTTGAACTACAAGAATTCTTGTGGTGTGCATTAGCTGCATAAATATGTAAAGCCCTCATCCATGAGGCATGAACCGTTTGCTTGGACTTATTGCAAAGTGTCTTCATCTAATTAAGTTCCTTCTAACCACATTTTCTACCTTCATGTTTTTGTATTACTTATTCAGCTGAGATATGTATAATTAGAGCTTTATACGAGTACTCTTTACAAATATCTGCTTTCAAGAAGATTCATAAGAGTAAGCGGAAAAGTTATAGAAAATTGGGGTGCCTATATAAGCCCGATCCCTTCTTTATATTTTTTACATTTTGTTGACGAATATATATATATATATATATATATATATATATATTCAATAGATCACATCCTCCTTTGATCCTTATTAAGCTTAATTGAAGCATAAATACTCAAATATATTCTATTAGTTGTCCCACATTAGATGTATAAAATAAATACAATTTGTAGAAAAAGTTCATAAATGTTTTCACCAATCCTCTTCTTCTTTTCTTTTTTTTAAAAAAAAAAAAGAAAAAAGAAAAATTCGATAAGCTTTTTCTCATCGCCATCATCAAAGAGTTCAACATCATATAAGAGTGAAAAGCAAAGAAAAAAGGGAAAATCCTAAAAAACGATCCGACGTATGGAATAATCTTATTTTATTACTCATTGTTTTATTTTTATTCGAAATACCACAAACGTTAGCCTGTTAATAGAAAAGTTCGTCAAAAGTCAAAAAGACATTTTTAACCCTAAAATTTTTATTAAAAAATATAATAATTAAAAAATTATATAATAATTAAAAAAATTATATGTTAATAAACAACGATACACCAAATTAAAAAAATAACATAAAACAATAAAAATTATATTTTAAAATTAAAAAATAACAAACTAATAAAAATTGATCTCCACCGTTCATCTCATAGATGGATAGTGGAGATCAACATAACAAATTAAAAAATAAAAAAGTTAATCAAAATTAAAATTAAGAGAAATGAAAAAGATTCAGATTGGATCTCTATCGTCTATCCACTTGGATGGATGGTAAAGATCTAATCTAGATCTCCATTAGCATGAACTCTCCATCATCAAACATAATAGCAACACTACAATAGCAGCATGAACTCTCCATTAACATTAATTCTCTATCTTCACCATTCATCACCATTCCCCAACACTGTAACCTCAAACACAAACAGCAACATCAAACAAGAAAAAAAAAAAAAAAACCAAAGACAAATCACAAATTGAGACGCAGTTTGGGTATGGTGGCGATGAACAACGAACCACAAACTTAGTGATGGAGACCACAACAACAATGACAATCGTAGCAACAATAGTGGAGACAATGAACTGGGTCTCTGATGGTGGAAACCCAATTCAAGTCTCCGTCAAACCCACTTGCAAATCCGATCAGAGATGGAAAAAAAAAGAGGAAAAAAGGGGGGAGAGAGAGAGAGAGAGAAAGAGAGAGATAAAGGAGTTGAGAAGGAAAAAAAATTAGTCTTATATTTATTTATTTATTTATTTTAAATAAAATATTTTGTTAATAATTTTATATTTAATATTATTTACTTTGATTTTTTTATATTTTAATTAATTTTGCATTATATTTTCATTTTTGCCATTAGAGTCAAATGGTCAATCACGTGAATCTGACGAAATATATGACCATTATAAATATTATTATCATTTCGCACGCCTCTAGAAGGCATTTTGACTATTTACATTAATGTTATATAGTATTTCAGATAAAAATGAAACCATATATAGCAAAAACTACATATTTTCATATATCAAGGGTTTATGGGAGTTTACCTAGAAAAAAAATGAGATCTACTTCTAGTTTAAGATCTTCCACATAGTCAAAACAAATACAAATACAAAAAATCTAAAATAAAACTAATGTCATTGAATCCCAATTTTGGAAAATATTAGTCAAAAGCCCACCTACTATTAGTGAAAAAATGATTTTCAACAAAAAAATAACTGGTTTTCTCATAAAACATAAAAAGACCAAAATGTCCTTACTATACTATATTAAAAATTAAAATAAAGTACAAAATTAAAATATATTAAAAATTTTAAAATTACAATTTTAAATAAGTAAAATAAATTAACAATTATTTATTTCTATTTAAAAACAAATTTTAATATTTATAATTTTTTTAAAAAATTTAAATTTAATTTTTTTAAAAAATAGAGATGGATGGTAGAGATCAAAGAATTAAAAACAAAAAAAAAAAAAAAAGTAAAAAAAAGAAAAGAAAAGTTTAAGAAAAAAATTATGGAGATATAATCCCATATTCTCTCCACCATTCATCATAAAATGATGGATAGTGGAGATCCAATTTGATATTGAATTTCCATTGATCTACCATGATAATTCATAAGCCAAAGTAACGCTTTTCAAGACAATCCCATCAAGCAATTCCAGTTATGGGGCCTACACAAAAGACTCATATTAAGAGTAGGCACAAGCGTCCTCTTAAAGGCGAAAGAAGCCGATAATTGCTTCACTTTTAGCTCCTCTAACTGCTCTCCATTCATACACAACACACCTTGGCTGTTGGCCGTCAAAATCAAACTGTGAAGAGTCTTGTGCTCGACTATTATCGGCTGCAGCAGATAATGCCTAGCGAAGGCAAGCTCGCCTATACAACCCGCAATTTCAAACCCCATTCGTGTAAAACATCTCGAGTATGGTCTCATTATCATCACCACCAATGATGTAAACATCAACTCCATTGTCCCATTTGGCCATAGAATTGGCGTTGTTAATAACAGATGCCGCACCAAGAACCACACAGTTGTCCAGAGTGGAGCTGAAATCGGCTCACCATTTCAACAACATCCCATCCTCAATCACCTCCATATCTTCCCCTCCGCTGGCACCGGCTATTGGATCGCGTTCCATGTTTGTCAAGGATTGATGGTTAAGGATTTGAGTGTGGATCTGTTTAGGTGTGGATCAAGTCAGAACGAGCATCGAGCATGGCTTTTGTAAAGAGTATGTATGACAAAAAGAGAGAATCACAGTGAGAAGATGGTGAGAATCACAGTGCAAGAGGGAGAGAATCGGCCAAGGAGAGTTGAGAGATGGTGAGAGATGGTAAGTCTTGAGAGAGAAAGAGAAAATTAGTAACTTATATTTATTAAAGGCTTTGAGAGATAGAGAGAAAATAATGAATTATATTTATTAGAGGCTTTTAATTTATTAATATTTAAAATTATTATTAAATTGAAACCAACTGTCCCCAATTTATTTTTTTATATATAATTACCTAAATACTCTTACACCCTAACAGATATGTTATCTTTTAGATGAAAATCACTAACTCACCAACGGTTGGGGTAACAATTTGAAAACTAAGGGTGATTTGATATTAATTTCAATTCGAGATGGTATTTTAAATAATATCCCTACAAGAAACCATCCCAACTTAAAACAAAATAAAAAGGAGAAAGAAAAAACTCAAATCTCCCATAAAAATCCAAATAACTATGAAAAGTTCTTTCACCCACCACACCCCTCATTGCAGCTGTTACTATCAACAGTCTTCCAAGACCAATTATGCCCATGCATTGTCGTGTTAGTAATCATCGCCAATCGCCCATCTTTAACTTCCTCCCCACCAAGCTTCATCTCCTCCCAAGTGCGCGGGAGTTGAATGATCCCCTTTGTATTTGTTGATGTTTTGAATTGGTCAACGAGATTCTTCCAAGCCCAACACTGCAAAAATAGTTAATACAGCACAAAAAGCAAAGAATAGATATAACGTAAGGCAAAAGTAGAACGCAAGACGAAGAGGTATTTAAGTGATTCGGCTAACTTTGCCTACATTCATTGTTTGTTCTCTCAGTATTTGGACAGAGTAATAACCAGTTTTTTCTAAGTGTTTCACTCTTAGGTTACATTGAAAAACCTTCCCTATTTATAGGAGGGGAGGTGCTACAGCGATGTGCAATGAGTTAAAACAAAATTATTACTATAGTTAATGCACCTGACTTATTTTTAATGCAGTCGAATTACATTAAATGTAGCCGGATTGCATTAAATGCAATGAACAAGTGTAAGATTTATATGACTCGATTGCATTAAATGCAATGAACAAGTGTAAGATTTATATGACTAACCCACGTGGGTTAGGTATGATTTTTGTAATCTGAGCAGTAATTTATGATAAGTTTGGCGTGCAAGGCAAGTTACAATATGACCTGGCATGATTCTGGGCGAACTGGAGTTCGAAATGGTAATAGGTAATGAATGGAGACCTCAGCTAGCAACAACAATGCACAGTCTGACTTTGAGCGCACTTCACAATGCGGACTCTACGCCTCGCGGGTAGCACTCCTCACCAGACTCTGAGCGCACTCTACGCCGCAGGATCTATGAGGAACATGACTGTCAATTTCCTCTGATGGACTGTCTGAAATTGGGCCTGGCCCAGTTGGGCCAATTGTTTGGACTTTTATCAGTCCGATTAAATATTTCAGAAAATACCCATAACATAAACCCCCCCAATTCTTAGGTCATACTATGGACTGAGAACTCCGAGCTTAACTGATAAAAGCTGTGTTGGCGAGAACCGTTGCTCATTGATTTTTTCAAATTTGTCTCATCTGATGCGTGGCAGTTGCTCAAAGAAGATTGAGGGACACGTCTCGTGCAGGGTGTGCATTTAATGCACGTCTTTCAACTGACGGCGCAATGATGATCGTATCCCTAACATCGCGTGAAACCATCATATCTTAGGCGGTTACTGAGTGTCAAGATCTAACGGTTGGGGTGTATTAGGTATAAAACAAAAGCAGAGGCTTTTTGTATTCTTCACTTTCACATCATTTTTCAGCATTAATCACCAAAAAAGATTTTTTATTTTCTGTCCTCAGTCGCCACGATCATTTTCGACCTTCACCGGCAGTCACCTTCCATTATCTCAGAACGCAAAAGCTCTATACTATCGAAGTAAGTTACAGCGATTCTCCCTCTGGTTTTATACTTCTATAAATGGCAACGTAAATATCTTTTTCTGGGTTTTGCTTTGCTTGAAGATTGTTCTTCGTGTTCTTGTTGCATTGCATGTTTACCTGGGAATAAAATGGTGAAAATAGTTAGCTTTTGATTCGTAAAATCAGTTTTTAGTAGTCTGTCTATTGTTGATTGTATAGCCATGAACTCATTTGTGGTAGCATAGATAGGCAGTCCGGAGGTTGCAAAGTAGTGGCCTGGACTTAGTGTTGTAAATAATTTCCTGTGGTGTTTGTGGCCTGTCGACTATAGAAGAATTAGCTGCTTAGGGGATTGGAGCCTTAGATAATTTTAAGTTTGGTCTGCGTATAGCGGACTAACAGCTCCCTTTACATTTTGTAGATGTCTTCAGGTCGTAGACGCCAACCTCATATAATAGGAGAGTGAGAGTCCTCGAGCTTAGAAGAGCAGATGGACCAAGGACAGGCTCCTCAAGAAGCAATTCCATAATTCGAGGAGGGTGCTGGAGAGTTATTTCCTCGTTGGAATCCAGTTCCATTGGCTCAGCAATCAACTTTTGCTGAACAAGCTATCAAAGAAAGACAAGCTTTAGAAATGTTCAAACGCCATCCTTCAAAAACATCTTCGATGGATCTTATGGGAGTAGTGCTTGAATTCCACCTCCCTAGGGGTTGTCGCATCATGACAGCCTCTGCAGAGGGTCATGTAGCTTATCCTCTTGAGGGTTTTATAGTTGTCAGTACGCAGCATTTAGAAGCGGGACTTAGATTTTCAGTTCCACCTTATATCATTGATCTCCTCAATGATCTGGGCCTAGCCTCTTTTCAACTCACCCCAAAAACATATTCACAGATAATTTCCATAGTCATTCTTTTTAAGAAAAATAGCTTTCCTTTTCCTAGTCCCAAATTAATCAAACATCTATTCACCTTTAAAGCCATTAGCACGGGGTCAGCCACGAGACGGGCTGTATTATGCCTTACCTCGTCAATCCCGATATAGAAATATATTGGCTCAAGGGCAAGCCAAGGGGAAATCCAATGTGAGTGATTACAAAACATATTGGTTTTATATTTCCTGCCCTTCCTTAGTCAATCGTCAATATTTCACTTTTCGAGCTGAACCAAGTAAGAATCCTCACATCACACTACTGGATGTGTCATAGTTTATACAGGCAGTCTTACTAATAGTATTTTGCTTTTTAATTGTTTACAGATTTGAAAGCCAAGAAGGTTGACCTAACTCAAGGGGAGATCGCTGAGTTGGATGCTCTTTTGGCACGAAAATCAGTGAAGGATGACATTAACCTGACAAACGAGCTGCTTCGATCCTACGAGCTCACTCCTCCTTCTGAGAGTAAGCTTGTAAGAAGTAAGCACGTGGGGTCCGAAGGGATTACACATATTGAATCGACTTTTGCTGCGAGGGACATTAGTGAAAGTTCTAGCACTCCATAAGGATTAACCTCTTCCAACGATGCTGAGGTCGAGATCGTTTCTGAAGAAGCTATGGAGATGACAGAGCCGATAGGCAATCTAACTTTATTACCTCTCCCGAAAAGAAAGTCCAAACAACCTGGGAGTTTCGCAGCTGCTACTTCCGCGGTTCCTGGTTCTTCTACAGCGGCTGCAAAGGAGATTCCAGATCTCAGTACTGCAGAGTCCCCTGCTCCAACTGTTCTAGAAGAGCCTTCAGTAGCTGTTTCTCTTACGGTTGCGCAGGAGACCATCTTCGATGCTCAACCTCAAAGCTCCCTAGATCCAAAGGATGCTGCTACAACCAAAGGCAAAAAGGTTGCTAGTGTCTCCAGGGCAAAGAGAAAAGAACCTGTGAGTGCCAGCAAGCTTTCTCCTGCAAAGAAAACTCAAAAAAAGAAGGGTAAGCAGGTCGTTAGTCAGGCTCCAAAGGCGAGGCCAAAGGTTCCTATTGAACTTCCTCCTGAAGATTTCCCCAGAGGTGCTTATCTAGACATCGCATACGAACAAGCTCCTTCTGTTGTGGGTTATTCAGCAAAAAAGCTTGAAGAAGAGGACTTCACTGGTGAAAAACTACTTTCCTGGTCACTTCGCCAGACACTCAGGGTAAGGTTGCTCATAGATGGTTGCATTTATTTTCATTTGTCATTTCCTGATCATTTTCTACATTCCACAGGCTTCTATGGGACTCATGAAGGCTTTGGATGATGAGTCTTTCTTGGAAAAACAACACAACGAGCTCAAGGCCACCAATAAGAAACTCAAAGAAATGGTCAAAAAGCGTGATGAGGAGCTGCGTTCTTTTAAAGATGAGCTCAAGAGGTCTCAAGAAACGACAAGCAAAGCTGAACAGATAGCGAAGATAGCTGAACAGCCAACGAAGTCAGCTTAAGAGATGGTCGACAAAACCAAAGAAACAGCCACGGCGCTTCAATCTAAACTGGATGTAGCTGATGCTATGAAGCGCGCACTTGAGCTCGCTTTAGAGAAAGAGAAAGGGCTTCATGAGACGATTTCTTCCAAGCTTTACTCCCAACTCGAAAATACACAAGTTATATTAGAGGAACGGGAGAAGGATGTGGAAATTGCCTCTCAGAAGATAATCAAGCTAAAGGAGCAACTTAACGCAGCAAAGGCCCTACACAGGCAGCAGAGGCCCATATACAGGAGATCAGGATTGAGACGGAGACAAAGCTCTTATACACCCTATGGAACTCATATCTTGACTTGGACTATACCATTTTTGGTGGAGGAGTCAAGGAAGTCCAACAGTTTATTAAGGACGCCGTAGAGGAATAAGGTGAAGCCCAAAGTCAGGTCCCAGAGACCTTGCTTGGAGAAAGTACACAAGACCTACCTACTGTAGGTGTAGAGAATCAAGAGCCCTCTTCTTCAGTCCCTCAAGACCCTGCTTCACAAACTTAGAATCTCCTGATTGTAATTAGCTTTTTTCTCACTTTAGAACTCAATTTCTCTGTACTTGGGCAAAATTTCATTTAATTTACCTCGTTTGTGAGGGAATTTCCTTATCATGTACATTCTGTTCCTGAAGATTTTTAATTTTATTCTCGCTTTATTAATACCTTAGTATGAGTGTGAGAAATACATATAACTTAAGCCACTAAGTGACATCTAATCAGAAGCCAAGGATTTATAAAAGTAAATGGCCTCTATTTGCTTCATAAATCAACACTCATAACTTCTGGACAAAAGATTGTACATGAAATAAGGTAATTATAATGAATTAAGCACTTTTGGCAAGCTAATAGTCAACATAAGCTAAATAATATGTATAAGTATGAACTTACTTGAGATCTTAGCAGAGATCATTAATACCATTGTAGGATATGAGCTCAAATATTCTTCCAACGAAGGATGACAATATAAACACACACGGCCTGCCAAGGACGGTTGACAATGTAAGCGCACGCGGCCTGCCAACGAAGGTTGACGATGTAAGCGCGCGCGGCTTGCCAACGAAGGTTGACGATATAAGCGCGCGCGGCCTGCCAACCTTTGGACCACAAGATAGGTGTAGGGTTGATTAGTATACCGATATTAATCCCCTTACCCTTATGATTCTTTGCTTTTCATAAGAAATCATGGGCTTACTACTCCCAATACTAAATTCAGGATTTGCTATGAGTTTAGTTTCTACCAAATATCATCACAAACGAAGTGAGTCAGTGTCATGTATAGAGAACAGAGAAACTTTTATTAACTTGTAAAAATGTGAAATTTACAAGAAAAACAAGTTATAAGCTATTGATAATAAGGCCTTAGATGCTCCGCGTTCCAGGCTCGTGGTACTATAGCTTCTTCCATATTCGTCAAATGATAAGCTCCATTCTCCAGATTTTCTTTAATGATATAAGGCCTTTCCCAGTTCGGACCAAGCGTTCCATCACTCACCTTACGAGCTCCAACTAAGATAAGGCGGAGTACGAGATCGCCAGGTTTGTAGCTTCGAACTCGGACCTTTTTGTTGTAATATCTGGCCACTTTTTATCAGTAGATGGCAGCTTTCATACAGGCAATCTCCTTTGATTCTTCGAGAAAATCTAAGCTCGTGGTGAAGAATTGATCATTTTCTATCGAAGTGAAATTCATCCTTCGTTGACTAGCTACTTCGATTTCAGTAGGAATTATTGCTTCAGAGCCATAAACTAAAGCGAAAGAAGTTTCACTAGTGGTACTGCGGGCTGTTGTCCTGTAGGCCCACAATACTTTCTGTAATTCATCAACCCATACTCCTCTTTTGGCTTCTAACTTCGTCTTCAATATCTGCTTGATTATCTTGTTAACTACTTCAACTTGACCATTTGTTTGGGAATGGTCAACTGCTGAGAAACTTTTCTTGATACCGAGACCATTGCAGAATCTGACGAACTTTTCACTGCTGAACTGAGTACTATTGTCGGTTACAAGCTGTTGAGGAACTCCAAACCTGCAAATAAGGTTATTCCACACAAGCTTTTCTACCTTCGTAGTGGAGATTTGAGCTAATTCTTTTGCCTCAGCCCATTTGGTAAAGTAGTCCACTACCATAATAGCATGCTTACACCTACCTCGATCCGTCGGAAGTGACCCTATTAAGTCCATACCCCAAATTGTGAAGGTCATGGGCTAACCATCTGGTGCAGATAGGCAGGTGGAGCTCGTGGGACTTTAGAAAACCTCTGACAAGTGTCACACTTTTTTACCAATTCAAGGGCATTTTGCTTCATAATCGGCCAATAATACCACTGTCTCAGAGCTTTTTGTACTAAAGAGAGCCCTCCAGCATGATTTTCACAGTGACATGCATGAATTTCAATCAAGATGCCTGTACAGTTGGGCTCATCAATGCATTTTAACAATGGAGCTGAAAAACCCCTCTTATAAAGCACGTCGTCGCAAATGCAGTATCTGGCCGTCTGTGTTCGTAGGCGGCGTGCTTCTAGCTTATAATTTGGCAGCTTCCCTTATTGCAGGTAATCAATCAACGAGCTCATCCAGGAATTGGCTGTCACAGTCAGGGTCATGACTTCTTCATGAGATTCAGTGCTAGGCTTTAGCAAGTATTCTATCGGTATTTCCCCAAAAAAAACCAGCATCCTAAGCAGCTGCCAAGCGGGTTAATGCATCGGCGTAAGAATTATGAGCTCGTGGGATATGGTTTACTTCATATTTGTTAAATTTTCCTAGCAAATCTCGAACTTTCTGTAGGTAAACCATCATTTTCGTCCCCCGGGCTTGATACTCCCCTTGTACTTAGCACACCATGAGTTAGGAGTCACTAAAGATTTTGAGTTGCTTAGCCCGCATTTCCTTTGCCAGACAGAGTCCTACCAATAAAGCTTCGTACTCGGCTTCATTGTTCGTGGTTTTGAACCCGAATCTGAGTGCGCATAAGATTTTATGTCCTTATGGGCTGACTAGTAACATTTTGGCTCCAGCCTTCTGATCACTAGAGGAGCCATCAATATATAACTCCCAATAAGGACCTTCCGAGGTTCCGGCTTCTTGCTATTCAGCAGACTCTATGAATTCAACCACGAAGTCAGCTAAAATTTGCCCTTTGATTACCGACCTTGGTTTGAACTTTATGTCAAACTGAGCTAATTCGATAGCCCACTTGAGAAGGCGGTCTGAAGTTTTCGGCTTCTGGAGGATCTGCCCTATAGGATACTTGGTTAAGACTAAGATTTTGTGCGCTTGAAAATAAGGACGTAGTTTTCTCGATGCCTCAACCAGGAAGTAAGCAAGCTTTTCCATGGGAGTATACCTCGCCTCAACATCAACTAATTTCTTGCTAACATAATACACTAGGTGCTGAACGCAGTGGCAGACCCATTGTTAGGCCAGTGCCCCCCCTGAAATTTTTTAAAAAAAAAAAAATTGATAATTCACTGCATAATTCCAAAAAGTTCAAAAAAAAATGTCTGACTATGTTGCACTGTTGCATGCAGTGCATACACTCACTGTTGAACAGTTGAAGTCAGCAAAATAGCATCCACAGTACTCCTCTTTTTGTTCAAATTACGTCCCTTATTTCTCTTTTTTCTTTTTTTTTTTAAATTATTTATTACTTTTTTATCCAATTATTTATTTTTCCTATTTCTAATAGGATTAACTTGTTTTCCTATTTCTTACTCTTACTAGACTTAGTTTTCCTATTTTTAATATTTTTCCTACTCCTAATTAATTAATATTTTCTCTTTACAATTTTATTCTTTTAATTCTCTAATATATAAATACTATTTACATTAACAATTTATAATTTTAACGAATAATTTTTTTTTCTTTTTCTCCTCATCTTTATCTGACATACTTTATTTTCACTTTGACATCTTGTGATTTATCAGGCTAATCTCCTAAATTAATTACTTCTTTAATTTATTTATTTTTTAATAATTTAAATTTAATATATATCTTATCGATAAACCCTAAAATCTTAAATTTTAAATTATTACATTAAAATTATCCATGTATAATGTATTATCATGATTCAATTATATATATATATATATGTAATATTGTTTACTTTATAGCTTTATTTTATTTAGAATCAATAAATTATTATTAAAAATTTTTAAAATTTTTTATTATGTTTTTATTTGTTATGAAATAGTTATGGAGAGATATATGAAAAGAAAATCATCACTTGAGTTGGAATCATCTTCTTCAAAGAAAAATTATGTTGAAATCAATTTTTCAGATCTCCCTACTGATCCAGGGTTTCGAACTAAAATATGGGATTATGATCCTAATGTCCGTGAGCAAGTTCGAAGAGCATATCTGCTAAAAGGTCTTTGTCAATCTCGAGAACACAATTTTCCTATGAGACATTTTGAACAAAAGTCTAGGCGATTCAATACTGTTTGGTTTACTGAATATTCGACTTGGTTAAAGTATAGTATATGTGCCCCCCTAAACAAATTTTCTGGGTCCGCCACTGGCTGAACGCTATCTTCTTCTTATACCAGTGCCGCACTCAGGGCATACTGAGATATTCCCAAATAGAGTAACAGAGTCACCCCTTCTTTTGGCTTCGAGAGGAGTGGGGCTCGCCCTAGGTATTCTTTCAACTGCTGAAACACCTCTTTGCACTCTGCAGTCTATTCAAAGGTCTTTACTTGTTTCAGCACATTGAGGAAAGGGATACACTTGTCAGTAGTCTTTGAAATAAATCGATTAAATGCTGCAATCTGGCTATTAAGACTTTGTACCTCCTTCATGTTAGCCGGCGGCCTCATATCTAGCAGAGTTTGTATCTTCTCAGATCCCCTTATTATTCACCATGAACCCCAGGAATTTGCTTGATACCACCCCAAAGGCACACTTAAGAGGATTAAGTTTCATCCGATACGTCCTCAGCACCTAAAATGTTTGCTCTAAATCGCGTACATGATCAGTAGCTTGAGTAGATTTTACCAACATATCATCTACATAGACTTCTATGTTTTTCCCTATGAGATCTGCAAACATCATATTCACTAACCTCTGGCAAGTTGTCCATGCATTTTTAAGTCCGAAGGGCATTACCTTATAGTAAAACAAGTCACGGTCAGTAACAAATGATGTATGCTCTTTATCTTCAGGACGCATTGGGATTTGATTATAACCAGAATATGTGTCCATGAAGCTGAGTTCATGGTCGGCAGTAGCATCAACAAGCTGGTCAATCTTAGGCAAAGGAAAACTATCTTTTGGGCACGCCTTGTTGAGGTCGGTGAAATCTATGCAAGTTCTCCATTTACCATTTTTCTTCTTCACAAGCACAGGAATGGCGACCCAAGCTAGATAATGGACGATTCTAATGAAATTATTGGCCAAGAGTTTGTCTACTTCATCTTTTAATGCCTCATATCGTTCATGCGTCATCGGCCTCCTCTTCTAGCGAAGTGGCCTACAATGAGGAGTAATATTTAACCTGTGCGATATCACTTCTGGACTTATCCCCACTATATCTTTATGGTTCCAGGCGAAAATGTCTAAGTTCACCTTTAGAAAGGTGGTGAGCTAATCTTTCACTTCGGGGCCAATCTTTTTCCCAATTTGAGGCATCTTTCACGATCAGCTTCACTGATTGGGACATCCTCTAATTCTTCCACTGGACCTGTCGCCTTATCAACATCGACTTCGCGAGGGTCAAGGTCATGATTCACTCCTGTTTCTGTCAACACACATGTTTCGCCACCTGACACCACATTTATCTTTTTTGCTTCTTGGGTGCCTAACTTCACGGCATTCTCATAGCACTAGCGGGCTACACGCTGCTCACCTCGCACACACCCAATACCATGAGGAGTAGGAAACTTTACAATAAGGGTCCTGATGGAGGTGATCATGTCAAGATCATTCATAGCAGGCCTCCCTAATACCATGTTATAGGCGGAATGGGAATTAATGATCAAGAGGTCTGCGAGCACAGTTGACTGACACTTGGCATCCCCAAGGGTCGAGGGTAGTTTGATCTGCCCCATGGGAATGACTGCATCTCCAGTAAACCCATACAAAGGCTCTGGAGAAGGTTTGAGCTGCTAATCTCCAATCCTCATCTGATCATAACACCCTTTGTACATCACATTAACTAAGCTTCCGGTGTCAATCATTATTCGTCTAACTTCTATATTCCCGACTCGAGCTCGGATCACCAAGGCATCATTATGAGGCCAATAAACACCCTTTGCATCGTCTTTTGTAAAAACGATTTCAGCTGAGGTTATTTTAGCCCTCTTGACAGGACCTTCCAGTTCTCTTTGACCTGCAACCTGTACATGATTAGCCTCGTGCACATAACGCTGATGTGATCTGTTTGATGTACCTATGATGTGAGGCCCTCCATGAATGGTAAAGATTGTTCTCACTTCATGATTCTATTCTTGATCAGCGTCTTGCCGACCAAGCTACGGCGTTGAATACTGCTGAGACCGCTGATTCTGAGTTCATTGACCTGCAGGCCACACCAAATAATCTCTCAAACATCCATTTCTGATCATTTTCTCAATGGCATCTTTCAGCGCCCAACATTCTGAAGTGAAATGTCCTGCCTCGTTATGATAAACACAATATTTGTTCTTATTTTTGAGCCGATGAGGTACATTCGTGGGAATGGGTTTTTCAAAATTTTCTCTATCCCTTTCAGTGGCAAAGATTCTACCCCTGGAGTCTGATAGGATGGCATAATGTTCATAACGACTCGAACGAGGAGGACGCTCATACCTCCTATTAGTTTTTGGTCCGGGTCCATTTCGTGCTTTCTTCGCTACTTGATGGCTACTTCTCTGCCCATCATGATTATTTCTCTCATTGCTTCTCTTCTTATTTTGTTTATTAGAACTACCAGCTTTGTTCTTCTGATCAGCTGATTTTTTAGACCCGAAAGCCTCTTCCCATCTTATCTCCTTCTCAGCTCGTTCATAAAAATCTCCCAAAGTTTTCACTAGAGACTTGTAAATGTTTTCATATAACTTTTCATCTTTTCGCAGTCTCGCTAAGATAGCATTCAAGATTCTCTCATCAGTAGGATTATCTACATTGTTTACTTCGCGTCTGAATCTATCGATGTACTCCTTCAATTATTCCCCATGGCGTTGAAATATGGTGGCCAAATGACAAGGTGGTACAAGCTGCCTCTTCAACGCCTTATATTAGTTTAAAAACTGTTGTTGGCACTTTTCCCAGCTACTGATGCTGCGAGGTGGTAGGTTTTTGAATCATAACCGAGGAATATTGCCAAGAGTTACAGGAAAAACGCGGTACTTTACCAGCGAACCGGTGGTCTGCAGATCCATTTGAACATTAAAAGCATCCAGATGGTCATGAAGGTCAGAGTCACCGTTGTACTGTGGAATATTGGGGAGTTTGAATCTAGGAGGAAGGGATTCTACTTCAACTTCTAAGAAAAATGGAGTTATTTCCCCTCCTAGAATTCTCTACTCCTGTATCCCTGGTCTTGGCTCCAATTGTTGCACCCTTTGAAGGAGACGCTCAATAACAGAACCTTGCATTGAAGGTTGGCTGGCAGGGGATCGCCTATTTAACCTGCTTTCCCTGTTTGGAGGATATTACTCAAATACCTCATGCCTCCTGTTTTCGAGGTCAAGGGAACGACGGTTAGGTTCCTACCTTCGATGTGACTTGTTCGATCCTTCTTCTCTATGAGAGCCTCTATGCTAGCGTTCATTCTCATTCCTCCAAACTGATGCTTGGGCACCTCCATGGCTCACTTCGAGTCTCTGGTGTCCGTCGTGATCCATCCTTACTCTTAAGTCTGAAAGCTGAGCTTCATTATCATTGTCACGAGCCCGCCGAGTCCGAGCTACTGAACGTACATTTGATGACAAGTTTGACCCTTGAAACGGTGGCACTTCCCTAGTTACTCTCCTTTCAGCTGCGGGGATGTCATCTAGCCTGCGTGGAACACGAGTTTGAGCCTCTGTTAACACTCTCACAGCCTCCGCCAGTTGCTGAATTGTACCTTCTAATCTCTTCTGACGTCGCAGGATTTGCACCGAATTCCCTCCTTGAGCCACTACATCCACACAAACGTGTGATGTACCTGCACTGAGAGTTGTTGGTACTTCACCTCGCTAGTGGTTCGTACCTTCTGTTCTTTCGGCTACAACACCTAAGCTTCTGATGATTCTACCATTTGTCATGATGTTAACGACGAAACGATGCAGTTGAGCCCCTCCTTCTAGCGCCAAAATGTTGACGTTTTGAAGTGGTCAACAAGATTCTTCCAAGCACAACACTGCAGAAATAGTGAATACAGCACAAAAAGCAAAGAATAGATATAACATAAGGCAAAAGTAGAGCGTAGGACGAAAAGGTGTTTAAGTGGTTCAGCTAACTTTGCCTACATCCACTGTTTGTTCTCTCAGTATTTTGACAGAATAACAGCCAGTTTTTTCTAAGTGTTTCGCTCTTAGGTTACATTGAAAAGCCTCCCTTATTTATAGAAGAGAAGGTGCTACAGCGATATGCAATGAGTTAAAACAAAATGATTACTATAGTTAATACACCTGACTTATTTTTAATGTAGCCGGATTACATTAAATGTAGCCGGATTACATTAAATGCAATGGACAGGTATAAGATTTATATGATTAACCCATGTGGATTAGGTATGATTTCTATAATCTTAGCAATAATTTCTAACAAGTTTAGCGTGCAAGGTAAATTATAATATGACCTGGCATGATTCTGGGCAAACTGGAGTTTGAAATGGTAATAGGTAATGAATGGCGGCCTCAGCCAGCAACAGCAATGCACCATCTGACTTTGAGCGCACTTCACATTGCAAAGTGCGCTATACAGACTCCACGCCGCGCGGGTTCCACTCCACTCCAGACTTTGAGCGCACTCTATGCCGCAGGATCTATGAGGAATATGACTATCAATTTCCTCTGATGGACTGTCTGAAACTGGGCCTGACTCAGTTGGGCCAATTGTTTAGACTTTTATCGGTCCGATTAAATACTTCAGAAAATACCTATAACAATATTTAGAGTAGATCTAAAAGTTTTAACAAATATTAAATTTTTCCAATATGAGGAGACCTGGAGAGATTCCAGTGTGAATCTCTTCATATCTCCAACTAATTTTTTTTCAATTTTTTTTCTCCATTTAAAATGAAGGTATCTATATTTGATTTTTCAACTAATTATATTAGTGAAATGATTATACTGCCCTTTGATGGTATTGATCACCGTTAAAATCAACGGTCAATGAAAAAGTCAAGGTTACTTTTCCATCATTTAGGTAAAACTCAAATGTCATTTAGGTTTAAGTTAATGTCAAGATATGTGTATACAATTTTTCCAAAAATAAAAGAAGAAAAGGGAGAGATTAGATAGAAAGAGATAGAGAGAGAGAGAGAGAGAGAGATTAGAAAGAAGAGAAAACAAACATGCAGAAAACAGATAAGAAGAAAGAAAAAAGAAGAAGAGGAAGAAAAATTATAATTGATATCATATATATTTTTTATTTATAAATTTTATCCCCCAAAGAATTTTATATTATATGAAAATAATTTATCTCTAATCAAAACTACCGCATCCATCAATTTTTTCATTTACCGTTCTCCTATTTGATTTTGTCGTCAAAAATATTTATATTTATATAAAATACAAAATTAATTTTTAACTAAGACATACAACATAAAGGAAATCATATATCATATATTTTGTTAATTAAGAAAATGATGATTTAGTTTGCAAAGTTGTATAGTATAAAAGAAACTTATGGTAACACAATATATTCCTTGAGTTTTGATGCAACAAGTTTATATTATAAATGCACAATATTAATACAATAAATTCAATTAGGAATAAGACAATTAGTTAAGCCAAAAATATTATAAATAACAAAAATATATTCAAAATAATAATAGTTACTAATAAAGAAAATAATAACTAAAAATGTATATATTTTTTTGGAGAACAGGAGAATTAAAATTGGGACCTTAGCTTTACCAAGGGGTGTGATTACTAACTAGGTCATGCCTACATCCAAGGGTGGACCCACTATAGGGTCAAAGGGGACACGTGCCTCCCCTGAAATTTTTTAAAAGTTAATTAAGTTTAGTATATTAATCATTAAGCATTTAAATATATAAATCTAATGTGTTAATATAATATTTGCATAAAGTGACGTTGTTGGTTGTGCGCTCCCTTTTCTCTCACGAAGTCGTGGTTCGATTCCAAGCCCACCTTAAAGATTTTGCTTTTTCTCCATTTTCAGTTATTTAGTATATTATATATAAAAAAAAAAAAAACATTCCAAAAGCAAGCACATGCATATGCTTGCTTTGTTGGTTGTGCTTGCTTTTTATTTTAGGAGAAACCATGGTTCAATTCCCAATCATTACTGCCACTTTTTTTTTCTAACTTTTTATTTACTATCATTGCTTTATTCATAAATATGTGGATGTATGTTTTATTCAATCTTAATAGGTTTTGATTTACTCATGATTATTTGGTATAAATTATTATTCTTTTACATAAACTATTTTATATGATAAAATTCATAAATAAAAATACTCATATAAATTATAATTGTTTTTATCCTTTATTTTTATTTTACTTTACTTTGTTATAAATCACATATATTTATTAGATAATTGTTTTTATTTTTTATTTTTATTTTACTTTACTTTATTATAAATCATATATATTTATTAGATAAAAGAATATAAATGTAACTTGATTACTAACTTTAATAATAAATATATATAGTTTAATTACATACATTTATTTGTAATCATTTTATCATAAATAAAACATATCACTAAATTAAATTTTTATTCCTTTTTTTAAGTAATATGAAATTTAAACTTCTCTCACTAAGAAAAATAAAGTTAATGCATAATCAACTCACAATTAGCATGCTTTCACTTTTATACTTGTATGAAAAATATTATTTTAAGAAATTTTGTTTACAATCTTGTAAAAAGTAAAACTACATATCCTCTCCTAGTTAGATATTTTAAATATTTTTATTTCATATAACGTTATTCTAGTAATTGAAAGAAATATTATACAAAAAATTTCATGTAGTTTAGTTTCTTGATGTTGTAATTATTATATAAAAATGTCCTTCCTCACATGGATTTCTAGGTCTGCCACTGTCTGCATCCATTATTGAAAATAAGTACTACAAAAACTGTCAACAAATATAAGAGATCAAGAACACATCATAAAAGTAAGGAAAGAATGAAGAATAATATATCAATATTAAATTTATTTTTATAAATTAAATATATAAAATTTGAAAACCTAAAATTTTTTCAAAAGTTTTGAGGTGTCTCATGCGCCCCCGTGGCCTAATGCCTAGTCTGCCACTGCTTTTGTATCAAATATTTATCAAAAAGAATTTAAGAAAAAATATAAGAATGTTTATAATTCAAATTTTATAAATAAGTTATTCAGAGTTTATTTTACAAATATTTATTATAATAATATGTAAAATTTATAGAAATAAATGTTTTTATTTGCTAAGAACAGATTTGATAATCTATTAGTGAATTGATAATAATAGATTATCAAATCTGTTCTTAGCAAATAAAAACATTTATTTCTATAAATTTTACATATTATTATAATAAATATTTGTAAAACAAACTCTGAATAACTAATTTAAAGATTTTCGCTGCAAGTATTATTTGATAAAGTATGTATTAGTGACAAACATAACAACCCAATGCATGACTGCCACCTGTGAATTCACATTAATTTGAGTTACGTCAAACTAACATGTCATTAGTATTACATGCACTAAGTTTTGGCTTCAACATTATTTTCTAGTAAAGATGTCCAGATTACATGATGGATTTTCAGGATATGAATTTTAAAATTACTGTAATTGCCCCAAAAACTTTTTCCAGAACTCCATCTATAATGCATTAACGCACAATTTTCGAAAGCATATTTTTCAATTTTTTTTCCCCTTGAGATAAGCATATTTTATAAGTTGTAATATAATATTTTAAATCAATATCACAGTCTTAGTTGTTAAAGGAGAAAAACATGGTAGAAAAACGAGCAAAGTAGGGTCAGAAGGTAGAAAACGAAAAGAATAAGATGATGAGCACAGAGAAAATTTGAATTATCAAACTAGTAATTTGCAAGAACATACTTGAAGATGGGATAAATATAATGTTCATAATTAAACTTTTGATTATATTAATTATATATTACAAGAAGCAAGCAACACAAATAATTCTTTGATTGAGTTTTTTATGAATTATTATGAGTTACTATTATGATGTAACAAGAATGCTACAACACATCAATATGGAACTCTTACATAAAAAACAACATTCGTCAACATGGTGACTGACGAGGCCCATCTCAACTCAGCTCTCGAGTCTAAGAGAATCCCATGAAAATTGACGGAATTCATCCTGATTCCTGTCTTGAGTCTAGAAAAATGCCGTGAAAACTATTATATTTCTAATGAAAATCTGGAGTTTCCAAAAATTATTTTAGAAAATTAAATTTAATCTAAACAAATCAAAAAAATCTTTAAGTTTCTTGTGTTGGACTTATATACTGAATACATAAAAATATTCACAAAATATCTGAAAATAATATTTTATCTAAAAAAGCATTCTTGAAATACATTTAAAAAATCTGGTTAATCAAAAATAATGTACACAAAAGCAAAACTATTTCTACTTAAAAATAATCATAATGCTTTTTTATCATCATATGGTCTTTCTCACGATATATAATAATCTCCATAAACCTACAACAGATATCTGAAAAAATAGGTTTTATAGAAGAATGAGCGTTAAAATTCAATGATTAGATATATATATATATATATATATATATAACTTTTCTAAGAAGTATATTTAAATAAACATATTACTTGTAATAATAAATTGATCTTGTATCATAACAAAACTGTAACATTTATATGAAACATCATTATATCTTTAACAAAAATACATTCTGAAACAATTATCTATATAAAACTTATCTAAAAACAATAAATAGGACTCAAAAAAAATAAGTAAAAGGGATACAATGAGAAAACCCAATTAAAGAGCCCAATTGCGATAATAAAAACAGCCCAACCAAATAAATTATGGAGCCCAAAAATTTAAGTGGGCCGAATTGATTTAAATGAGTCCAATAAAAAAAAAGTTAATGGGCTATCGTCCACCAACTCGGTGGACACCTGGGGCCAAATTAAAGGGCCCAACACGCAAGCCAAGGAGGCGGAATCAGTGAAGCAATGAGACATTTGTCTTACAAATGAATTGAAAGCAATAAGGTTCTGTGAAAGCAATAGGCTCCAGGAGGTGTAGTTTTTGTCATTGTTTACTCAGTGAATCAATGAGAGTGTGATTTTGACAATGTAAACCACTTATCTATTATTAGATTTTGATTTTTGACAATGCGACACTTGTTGAAATTGATTTATTATTTACCAACTAATACGTCAATGGTGGAAATGCTAGTGTAAAGCAATATATATATATATATATATATCTATATATGAAGCAAAAAAACATATTTGCATTACCGAACAGAGAAGTCAAGAAAAAACGGACAAATTAAAAATGAAAATTATTAATTTTGTCTTAGTTAAAATGATTAGGGTCTGAAAACTTGGTAGTTTCTGCTTTGGCTTGATATTTGATGCATATATAAAGCCAAAAAAACATATTTGCATTGCCAAACAGAGAAGTCAAGAAAAAATAAACAAATTAAAAAAGAAAATTGCTAATTTTGTCATAGTTAAAATGATTCAAGCCTGAAAACTTGGTAGTTTCTGCTTTGACTTGATATTTGATGCTAACTAGCGACTAGATGAGCCTGGTTTGCATTAAAAAATATATTTGCATATTGGCAATGCAAATAGAGAAGTCAAGAAAAACCAAGGAAATAAAAAAGGAAAACTGCTAAACTTGTGTGAGTCAAAATTATTTTAGCCTTGAAAACTTGGAAGTACTTTTAGCTTTGGCTTGATATTTATTGCTAACTAGCGAGAAATCTAATGGATGATATTTTTTAAATTTTGATAAAGTTTAAGGGTAAAATTATAAATTTGAGGTTTATATATATATTGAAGTGTGAAATGAGATTAAAAAGAGAGTGAGAGTCGGTGGAGAGAGCAGAAATCAGACTAGAAGAAAGAAAAAGAGAAAAAATGTTGAGAGGGAGAGTGAGGCCGAAAAGAAAGAAAAGAAGAGAAAATCGAAGGAGGAAGAAAAAGAAGAAGAAAATGAGGAGATGATCCACCCATTCTAGCCTCTCCAACCCCTCATGAGATGCTCAAGCAAAGATTGAAGGGAAATAAGTGAGCTAGTTAAGATTTTTCATAGTATTTTGATGAATCTTTTGTAGTTAAATGATTAAGTGATGTTTTTATGAAAATTTTGAGTTAAATAGAAGTAGATCATCTTCAAATTAAGCTTGGAATGGAAACGAAACATCAAGTAAGTGTGAGTTATGGAAATTAGTAAGGTATGAGTTAGGATATTGAGATAATTTTTGTAGCGATTTAATTGATTTTTGAGTTTAAGATTTTAATTGAATATTTGATATTTATTTGAGGTGTTTGGAAGTGATCTGAATTTTATATGAATAGGATAAATTAAATTGGTTATTATTAATATATATATAATTTGAAAAAGTTTGTATATTTGGATGATTTTTAGCGTTTGAATTTATTTTTGGGTGTTGAATTAATTTGGAATGTTTTAAGTGTGATTGATATTGTTGGAATTGTAAAAAAATAAAATATAATGGATGGGTGTGAGAGTAGTGTTCGGCTAATGGTATTGGTATGGGGGATTTTGTAATTTTTTGATGTTTGCTGATTTTAGGTGAAAATGTAAATGAATTTGAGTAGGTTTATGTGAAGAAATCGAAAAATAAATGATTGGAAAGTTTGTTGATAAATTGGGTTAGTATAAGAATTTTTATGTGTTAAATTGAATTTTGAATGAGAAAAATTGTTTTGATGATGTTTTGGGTGGTTTTGAATTGTTTGGAATTGAGTTTATGAAAAGAAAAATAAAGTTAGAATTTATTTTGATGAGAATTTGATGGATTTCGGAAAGTATTATTATTATTATTCTAGTATAAACAGGATTAATTAAATTTAAGTGAGTTGATTTTAATTTCAAAGGAAATTAATGTGTGATGAATTTAAATTAAATTGTAGCTTGAAAATAATGGGCAAACTAATCAAGGATCGAAGAGGTGAAGGAATTCAAGCTGGTAAAATTTTCCCGACTTAGGAAATCGAGAGATTTCCATGAGCTAGAAATTATGCCCAAAAGGTTGGTGTACACTTCTTTTGCAAATTCAATTTTAAATGCAAAGTTCGATATTTTTAAGTTTTTAAAATACTATAAATTTGGTTAAATTGATATAGTTATTATAATTGAAACTTGATTTTTATACTAGTTGAAGATGTTATGAATGATTTTTTAAAGAGAAAATAAATTGGAAAACAAAATTTTGAAAATAAAGCGTTTTGAATGAAAATATCCTAAAAAGAAATCTAGGAGTATTTTTGGTCATTTCAAGTTAAATTGTGTGTTAATCTAATGATAATTGAATGATTTAAACAATGACTTAATGGGTTGAAAAGAGATTTTGAAAATTTATCTTTTATGGCCAACTGTGCCCTATTTTTATAACTAAGGGTATTTTTGTCATTTTGCTATTAATTTTGTGTTGATGAAGTGATGTTTGAATAAATTATGGAATGAGTTAGTGATTTGAAAGGAAAGGTTTCAAAAATTTTACCCTTGACCAAATATATATGAGAAAAGAAAAGGAAATGAAGATGTTACAATTTGATGTTGAAACGAGGGGTAAAATGGTCAATTGAAATGCCAAAAAATGAAGTCTTGAACAATTTCGAAAAATGGATAAAAATATGTGATTAAAAGTTCATACGATTAAAAATTTTGTTTGATTTGATACTTTTGTAATTATTGAAAAATATTAAGGGCTCGAATAAACCTGAATATTGGTAGGTGGGAACTAATAATTGACTTGCCAATAGGGTGATATTAACAGTACTACACCGTTATACCGATATCGATATATAGTTTTCGACGGATAGATTATGAAAGGCATCAGGTGTCCGGTCCTAAAGTCGAAATCAATTGTGACATGTGATTGTAATATGCAACCCGATGGGTAGCCACCGAGTGGTCGATGCCGGGGACGCTGTTGATTCTAGCGGGTAGCCGTTGAGTGGTCGATGCTAGGAAACCCAAATACTGGCTCATGGTATCATGTCAGAGTTTACGAATGATACTAAAAAATATACAAAAAAAAAACACCATATTAAGATGATTAAAAATGAAAATTATTGAGTTTTATGTATGCCCCAAAATTATAATTCGAGTTCTTTGTAATTTAATTGGAAAAGTTTGAAAATTTGTAAAATTTTATTCCTAATTCTGGATATTGAGAAATAAAAAATATTTGGTGAAAATCGTAGGATTTTAATTGAAAAGAAATTATTTATGTATTTCGTATGTGAAATTGTTAATGAGTTGATTAATTAGTGAATTTGATACAAAAGTTAAGAAGGGCCATTAAAAGTAATTTCATGCTCATAGGTATTTATCAGTTAATAAATTTTAATGTGTCTCATAATGATTATGTGAAAACGGGAAAATTGAATTTTGTAAAATCGTACCTGAAAAAATTGATTTTTATGCACTTCATGATTTGAGTTTCGAGAAACGTTAATATATAGTGAAAAATTGTATGAGTATAAATGGAAATAATTGATTTTACGTAATTCATATATGAAATTGTTAAAAAATGGATTAGTTAGCGAATTTTGATGTAAAGTTCATAAATAGTTGTTAAAAATTAATTTTTAAGTTTCACTAATTATTAAATTTTATTTCGTTACATTTCTTACCCTAAAAACTGTCGACAAAGTGTAAGATTATATTATAGTAAAATAAAGTTTTTTGACTTTGAACTTAAGTGTACATCCTTTAGGTAGATATACTTAGTGCGTTGGATTTTTCACGTGTATGATGAAGATTGGGCACCGTAGATAGAGATAGACGCGAAGATAGCTGCCGCGATTCCTGAGAGTCACCACCCTTCCGTATTTGATAATTATTCTTTTGGTATTATATAAAAATGTTTTGAATGAATTTTTAATCAAATAATGTTGTAAATGAATGGTTAATTATCTTTTATTTAGTGTTTCATTTAGATTAAATTGAATTTTATTAAATGTTGTATTTATAAATGATTGTGTGGTAAAGTGATGTTGGGGTCAAACTGAGAGTCCGAAATGGTAGTTGAGAAAATAAATGAAAATTTTAGAAGTGTTATCGTTTTTCTTGCAAGTTTTTTAAAAATTTGGATGTCGTTTTAGAGTAAGTAAATGATAGAAAATGAAGAATGAATCATGGCCGTACAATTTATTAAGTGCCACACGTCTTCAAAGTTTAACTTAGGAGAGGATCTCTATCCATTAAAATAATTATCTTACAATGCATGAGGTTAATTTTAGATTCTCTATTTTATGTTAATTCCTTCATGTAGTATTCTACCTTTTGCCTTGTGCGGCTGATTTATTTTTTGCTTGTTTATAAGTATTTATCTATTATATCATTTATGTTGCTTAGGCCAAAGAAATTACATTATTTATGATGGGGAACTTCTCCTTGTAGTCCATGGCAATAAACATTAAAATAATTATTAAGTTTGGAGTAGGTACTTTTATATATCAATTGTATCAATCAAGAGAAGAAAAGCATGAGAGAAGATCATAAGGCATGCCAACCATCTTTAATCCCATGCTTATAACCCTTTAAGATGATAACTTTTATCAAAAGAAAAAACAACAAAGCAGAAAATGCGGATATAAATCAATACCCCCATGCTTCAACAACATGCATGGTACACAAAAGATAGAAGTTCATCATGCCCAAGAAGAGAAGTGCTTACCCAATGGAAGACAAGAAGAGCTACCATCTCTCTTTCCTAAGGCAACATACACTTTGCTTCAGAAGATAAAAGAATTTCCACGGATGTACTTGTAAACAATTTGGAGATTGATCAGAAGCATCCAACTGCGCCACGAAAGTAGAAAGAGATAAGCTACTAAGCTAAGCTATTGTTGGGGTCTCAGTTAGCAACTTCTCTCTAACTTTTATGAGTCTGCTTAAAATATTTTTCATGTTGGGTCTATTTTGTGGTAAATCTGTGGTACAATCTATGGCCAAACTTAAGATAGATAACACACATTGTTGTTTAACAGACCAATCTTCGTCATCTCTTCTTAACAAATGGTTGTCTATAACTTCCGTAAGTGAACCATATAACGAGTTGCTAACCCAACGCCTCAAGCTCATTTCCCCAACAAACATATCTTCAGTTGGCTTCTTCTTTGTAAATGTTTCCATCAGGATTATACCGTAGCTATAAACATCACATTCTCTAGATACCTTTCCTTCTCTTCCAAATTCTGTTAATATAATTTGTTTCATTAAATTTAATCAATAAAATAAAAAACCGATAAAAAATTAAACAACAATAAAAGTAGGGAATTTAGAATAACCTGGTGCCATATAACCAATTGTGGCAAGAGTTTGTGTGAATGTCATTGACTCTTCATTAGATAAGAGCTTCACAATTCCAAAATCACTCAAATGCGCTACCATGTTTTCATCTAGTAGGACGTTGCTAGGCTTTAAGTCGCAGTGGACCATCGAAGTTGAATTTCCAAAATGAAGGTAGTCCAAAGCGGATGCAACATCTATCATTATGTTCAATCTCTGTAAAGTATCTAAAGAGTAGTTTTCAAAATACAAACACTTCTCTAAGCTCCCATGTGGCATGTAATCTAGCACCAGTGCTTTAAAATCATCGTTTGAACAACTGCTAATGACTTTTACAAGATTCCTATGTCGAGTGCCACGCAATATTTCACATTCAACATCAAAACTCCTATTTACTCTTTCAAGTTGCAAATGAAATACCTTTATCGCAACTTCAGTTCCATCTAAAAGCCTTCCTTTGTAGACTGAACCGAAACCCCCAATGCCAAGTAGGTTGCTTTCGCTAAATCCATCCGTTGCTCGAAGAAGTTCTTGGTAAGAAATTCTTCTCCATGTTGCTGCTGGTGACATACTAATATCATCATGATTAGGCAGTTTTGTGTTACTTTCTCGACGCTTTATGAATATAAGTATGAGAACCAAGACAAGTATTGTTAAAGCAACAATTGTAGGCAAAACAATTCGTAGAATGAAAGTAGGCCTTGATTTCCAATGAGTTTTAATCCTGCATGGGGGAATTTGCAGTTGAGGTGAACCACACAATGCTTGATTCCCCCTAAATGATTCAATTGTGAAGTTTGCAAACCGTCCTCCTCTAGGAACTTCTCCTTCTAGTCGATTAAAAGACAAATTCAGATATTTGAGGTGCAAGAGTTTCTCCAAGGATTTAGGAATAGCCCCAGAGAGATTGTTCCCCGACAAGTCTAAGGATTCCAAGCTAATCATGTAACCCAGTGACTCCGGAATCATCCCTTGTAGTCTACTATATCTCAAGGAAAGAAATTGTAGATTAATTAGGCCTCCAATACCGCTAGGGATGTCACCTAATAAGTTATTGCTTGATAAATCAATACTTATCACGACTTTCAAATTTCCAATGTCAAATGGAAGTGGTCCAGTGAGAAAATTTGATGACAAATTTAAGTCCAAAATGTCCCTCAGATTCCACAAAGTTAAGGGTATTGTGGAACGTAACTTATTGGAGCCTAACCAGAGAATCCTTAAACTGGTGAGAGTAACTAGGCACAGAGGTATAGAATCAGAAAGCTTATTGTTGTGCAAAAACAACTCAGCCAACTTATTTAAATGACAAAGATCATTTGGGATGGATCCTTCTAGTTTATTATTTTTTAGATTAAAACCTTGGAGATTCTGCAATCTTCTGAGGGTAACAGGAATAGGTCCAGTCAATTGATTATCCTCCAAGCCTAATATCATCAAGTTGTGTAAGTTGCCAATTTCTTCTGGAATGTCACCAGTAATGTTGCATTTCCCCATGGTGAAAATTTTTATAGAAATTGAAAGATTTCCTATGGAACTTGGAAGGATACCATTTAGTGGATTTCCCTCTAACTGTAATACTCGTAAACTTTTGCAATTTGCCAAAGAAGAAAAAAAGCTCATATCCGAAGTTGCAGTCAAATAATTCTTAGACAAGCTGAGCAACTTCAGGTTTCTTAAATTACCAATTCCGCTAGGAATAAAGCCTGAAAATGAGTTATCTCCCAAATCTAGAAAAGAGAGCTTGGAAATGTTGGTAATAGAACTGGGAATTGTCCCGCTAAAATAATTTCCTTCCAAGTAAAGTGCCCCAATGTTGGGAAGCTGAACATCTATGTCTGACGGAAGACTTCCTGAGAATCTATTAGCAAGAAGCGAAAGTCCAATCAACGTCGACATGTTGAAGATTGCAGCTGGGATTTCACCGGATAGGTTGCTCATTTGAAGCCCCAAAATCTTTAGATGACGAATATTACTGATTTCATATGGTACCTCACTTGGAAATGTGCAAGGTGAATGACGAAATTATGAATTTTATTTTTTTAAAAAAAAATCCAAGAACATGTGATTTATAAAAAAAAAATAAAAAAGAGAGAGAAAAATCCAAGAAAATGCAATACTCTCCCTTATAAACAATAAGTCATGTTTAAATAATATCGAAATGAATTGAATCAGATCTAGTTTCTATCTGCATTTGGATTGTGTATCACACTACATTTCTGATTACAATTATGATAATCGACGGATAAAATTACATTTACTAATACAGTTATAATTAGCTATATTAACTTACAATCAGTAATTTTAGAATGCAATCATGCATAAATATATCGATTCATCATATGTATTGTAAAATGTGTCATATATATAATATATATGTAATAAATTACAATTAATAATTTTAGAATGCAATCACATATATATATTGATACCCTATGTGTATTGTAGAATATACGATATATATAAAATGAATTGCACAACACTCATATGAGATTTGCCTAAAAACAAGCGAAACACATTTACATTTTTATTATACAACTTTCACTCTTCATTAGTCAAGTTCTATTAAGGTTAGTCAACTTTAGAGTATTTTAGTCTTTTACAATTTTTTTTTTAAATTTAAAATTAAAGAAAAAAAAAAGAGAGATAATATGATGGATAGTGAGGATTAATTTAAAAATAAAATTTAACGTTTATATTTTTTAAAAAAAATAAATTTTAAAATTTTCTTAAGAAATCAAAAAATTAAAAAAAAATCTTAAAAAAAGAAAAATATTTTTTAAAAAAAAAAAAAAATTGTTTGAAGAATTGGGTTTGGAACTCGATTTTCTAGTTGAAGATATAGATTTCGAACACATATCTTCCAAAAAAATGAAAAAAAAATAAATTAAAAAAAAAAAAAAAAAAGTCAACATCATCATGAACCCAAAAAAAGAAAAATATCATCAAGAACCCAAAAATAGCCTCTTTATCAACCCATCTTCAGCATCAAGCACTTGTTCTTAATTAACCCAAATCATCATCATCACCACCATCAAACACAAACACATATATTATCATTATCATTATCACCATCAAACCTCTAGGGTATTTTAGTCTTCTGTTCATCTTCAACATCAAACACATACAATTTTAATCCTTCATAAACCCAGTTCATTATCATCACCACCATCCTCTTTAACATTATCAACACCAAAAATTTCATTTTAAAAAATAAAAAATGGATCATTTTCTAGGTTTCCATCACTGGAAACCCACATTGCTGGTTTCGATCGATGGAAACCCAAAATTGGTCTCTATGGCTAGAGGCCCGGATCGGATTTGGGTTTCCAACCATGGAGATCCATGTCTCTAACAAACACCACCAGCAAACCACTATCATAGCATGCCAAATGGATACCCAGACACCTTAACTGTCAAACAAACTCAAATCGGTCATATTCGAACGAACCCGCGAGGGAGACCCATCTCTATCTCGTAACAAAAACCCATAAATCTAGGTCTTCCTCACGGTGATAGAGTTGAATGAGATAGTTTTATCTGCAACAGTAGAATTAGAGGAGCGAAGAGAAAAGAGAGTAGCAAAGAAAAAGAGGAGAGATGGAGAAGGGGGAGGAGAGAGACATATTAGACAAGGGAGAAGAGGGAATTTTGATAGAGTTTGGTCTGCAACAGCATATGCAAACTGTTCATGAAGCTTGTGCTGACAACGGGGAAAAATGGTGAAAGTGAGTGGTAAGAGAAGAGAAAGACACAAAAGAAAAAATAATATATATATATATAGAGAGAGAGAGAGAGTAAAAGCAGAAGTGAACTTCCAATTTATTTTTCATTCTTTTAAAATTTTTATTTTATTTTTCATATTTAAAAAAAAAAAAGAAAAAATCTCAATGATCTATCTCTTAGATAGATAACAGAAATACACTTTTACTTTTTAATTTTTAAGTTTATTTTATTATTTTAATTTCTAATTTTTTTAATTATTTTTTTATTTTATTCATGGATAAAATGGTCATTTGATTGAAATTCCTTATCAACATTTAAATTTGACGGAAGTCAACTAACAATATGAGAGTTTGGTATAATAAAAAGATAAATATGTTTCCGCTTATTTTTAAACAAACCTCATAAGGGTGTTGTACAATTCCTTCATATATATATATAATTTTCATGGTCAATATCTCATAACTTTAAAAAGTTAAGACGAACCAATCAAATTCATTCATTGTATCCTCTCTCCTAAAACAAACTCTCTCTTTATTTTGGCAATGGAGAATTTAAGGACGTATACAAGGCAGTATGACACATCACTAAAAAATAATGATTAGAGATGCCTATATAAAGGCATCTTCTCTCATTATTTTATGCATTCTAGAATCGAGAGAAAAATAATGATGTAACCCTTTGAGTGAAAAGTGAATTTTTCTTGAGTGTTAGAAAATTGTTATTCTCTCTAGTATAATCAGGATCTAGGTTTACGAGAATTTGAGTGTTTGTAAACACTTGTTGTTATTTTTTCCTTCCGATAGTGAAGATTTGCAATAGCTCTATGGATATAGCCTACTTTGGATGAACCACATAAATTTTGTGTATTGTTATATCTATTTTTTATTTCATTATTATTTTCACATTATTTATCACTTCATTAATTTGGTGTTTTAGAAGGTTTATTTCCTAATAACTGATATCAGAGTCATGTTTTACTTTGTTCTAGGAGCATAGTGGTAAACTAAAAAAATTCTATTTAAAAAGACTAGATTTTAAGTGGAACTGTTATGACCTTTCTAATCTTTCTTGGGAACTTTTTTGGCAGTTTAAAGCTTCATGTGAAATTTTTTTATAATCTTTTATAGACATCCTATGTAACCAGATTTGACTGGGAGCGATAACAATAGACAAAGGAAAGAGCATCAAAATTTAAAAGTTCAATAATAAAGATTTTGACTTCTAAAAGATGCAAATTAAAGATTATCCATATTTTAGGGGAAAAAGCTAACAAATAGGAAGGATGAAGACTGGACTCTACTGGACAGGTAAACACTTGGTGTTATCCGGTTGACATTATCTCACAGCGTTATTTTCAATATAACAAAGTAGAAGACCATGACAAGTCTTATGGCATTTCTCTTCGACATGAATGAAAAGTCATCCGCTTCAAATAAAATGCATTTGATAAGGCGGTTGTTCAATTTGCAAATAACAAAAAGTGTGTCAATAGCAACTCACATAAACGGATTTAATACGATCACAATACAGCTAAGTTTAGTGGAAATCGAATTCGACGACGAAATTCAAAATTTAATCCTTCTATACTATCTATTGGAAAGCTTGAACGTGATGATGATGACAGTGATGAATTCTTTTGGGAATAAGAAGATGATATTTAAAAATGTTCAAGACCGAATTCTAAGCGAAGACATACACAGGAGAGAGTTAGGAGAAACATCAAGTTCTGCCTTCACCATCAAATCCAGAGGTAGATCCAACGATAGAAACTCAAATTGAAGTAGATCAAAATCAAAACGAAGTCTAGATCTGGGAAGAAAGAGTACAACTATTGGAACTATAACAAGAACAGTCACTTAAAGAAGGATTATAAAGCACCAAAGAAGAACAATGGCAGTGCCAAGGAATCTACAAATGTGGCCAAAGATAATGGAAGCGCTCTAATCCTAAGTGCCAATAGTTAAATAAAATCCTAGATTTTGGATTCTGAGTTATTGTTTCACTATATCTCGCATCGAGAAATTATGGAGAATTATATCGATGATGATTTTGGGATGGTTCATCTAGTTGATAATGAGACCTTAATGATTATTGGGAAAAGCGATATCCAATTAAAGTTGTCAAATCGGACTGTGTGAAAGTTAAAGGATATGAGATTTGTTCTTGGTTTAAAAAGGAATTTAATTTTGATGGGTTAACTTGATCAAGAAGTTTATCATATAACCTTTACAGGTAGTAAATGGAAGATCATCAAATGAGCTATTGTCATAGCTCGTGGAAAGTATCATTTATGTTACTTCTTATATGGAGAATATCATAGCGATTGTGGACTTAGATGACAAGTTAAAAATTTGGCACTAGAGACCTTGTCAGATGAGCAAGAAATGATTGAAAGTTTTTGTTTCAATGGGAAAACTATCAAATTTGAAGTCTGTAGACATTGGTCTATGTAATGATTGCATTTTTGGCAAACAGAAAGGGGTTAACTTCTTAAAAAGCAGCAAACTGCTCAAAGCGAAAAAATTAGAGCTAGTTCACATAAATGTGTGGGGACCATCATCAATTTCATCCAATGATGACTCATTGTACTATGTCACCTTTATTGATAACTCTACAAGGAAAGTATGGGTGTATTTTCTGAAAAAAAAAAAATGAGATTTGTGATGTTTTCGAAAAATGGAAAGCTATGGTTGAGAATGAGACAGGCTTAAAAGTAAAACGATTGAAGTCCGACAATGAATAAGAGTACAAAGATGAGAAGTTTAAGAACTTTTACGTAGCTAGTGGAATTAAGCTGAAAAATACTGCTCTCAAGACACCTCAATAGAATGTTGTAACAAACCGTATGAACAAGACTTTGAATGAACATGCTAGAAGTATGAGAATACATGTAGGCTCAAAAATGTTTTAGGCTGAAGCCATCAATACAACAACCTATCTTATTAACCATGGGCCCTTAGTGCCTTTCGGAGAAATGTTACTTAAGGAAGTATGAATCGATAAAGAGGTAAAATTTTCACATTTGAAAGTATTCGGTTGTGTTTCTCATGTTTATATTGACTCATATGAAATAAGCAAGCTCGACCCAAAGTTCGAGAAATGTGCTTTCGTTAGTGATGACCTTGATGAGTTTGGCTCCTGATTTTGAGAGTTTGAAAATCGAAAAATCATCATTAGCAGGAATGTCATTTTCAGTGAGAAAACGATGTACAAAGATAGATTATCTGTAGAAACTATCAACACAAAAATTGAAGATGAAAAGAAGTTTGTTGAGCTCAAGGAGAACTCTGAGATGGAAGTACAATCAAGAAACTAGTAAAGTCCTGAAAATAAAGTCTTAAAAATAAAGTCTTTCAAGAAGAACCACACACTCCTATAAGAGAAATGAGACGCTCCTGTAGAACTCCTAAACCAGTATAACGCTATTCACCTTCTTTGCATTATTTATTGTTGACTAATTGAGGTTGAAAATTCGATCAAATATGAGTCTACCATGAAAGATTGATGAACTCACTAATGTTAAATTAGACATAAAAACTGACTGAATTACTAGAAAGAAAGAAAACTTTATATAACAAATGAGTTATCAGGATCAAAGAAGAGCATAATGGAAGCAAGCATTATAAAGCTAGGCTAGTGGTTAGAGAATTTCAATAGAAAGCAAGCATCGACTTCATTGAAATTTTCTCTTCGATAGTGAAACTGACAACGATCAAGTTGGTGCTGAAGATCGTAGCTGTAAAGAATTTACATATTAAGTATTTAGCTATGAAGACAACATTTCTTCATGGCGATTTGGAGAATAATATTTATATGAAGCAACCAAAAGACTTCATGATAATAAGCAACGAAAGCATGGTGTGTAAGCTGAAAAAGAGTTTGTACTATCTGAAATAAGCTCTAAAACAATGGTACAAGAAGTTCCATAGTTGCATGGGTAACAATGGCTTTGCAAAATTTCAAATAGATCATTACTGTTATATTAAGTTATTTGACAATAACTTTATCATTTTGCTTTTGTATGTAGATGATACGCTCATCGTAGGTTCTGACATGCAAAAGATAAATAATTTAAAATAGGAATTGTAAAAGTAGTTTGTGATAAAAAATCTTGGCGTCACGAAACAGATTCTTGGAATTAGGATTACAAGATACAGAGTAGTAGGAACTTTGATACTGTCATAGGCAAAATATGTCAACAAAGTACTCTTCATATTCAACATGTAGAATGCTAAATCAGTGAACACTTTTTTGTGTGCCCATTTTCAACTATCCAAGGAGAATTCACCGAAGACTGAAAAAGAACTTGATTACATAAAGAAGGTTCCTTATGGCTCTGCCATTGGAAGTTTAATGTATGTCATGTTTTGTACCAAACCAAATATTGCACAAGTAATAGGAATGGTGAGAAGGTACATGAACAATCTTGTTAAGACACACTGGGAAACAGTTAAATGGATTCTCAGATATCTGCGAAGTACCACAAAAATTGTACTCTATTTTAAAAGTGAAGATATGAAATTAGAAGACTTTGTTGATGTTAAACTAGTCGGAGATATAGACAATAAAAAGAGCACTAGAGGTATGCGTATATTCTTAGAGGAACTGTGATGAGTAAATTGTAGAAAGTTATAGTTCTCCTTACTACTGAGGTAGAATATATTACAGTTACAGAAGTCAGTAAACAGATCATTTGGCCTTAAGGTTTCTTGAAAGAATTAAGAAAGAAATAGAAGGATAATATTATTATTCTGACAATTAGAATGCAATCCACTTAGTAAAGAATCTATCTTTTCATACCAGAATGAAACGTATTTAGACAAAGTATCATTTCATTTGGTCTCTTTTGAAAGACAAAACTCTAAGACTTAAGAAGATTTGTGGAAATGGAAACCTTGCAAATATGTTAACGAAGATGATGACAATTTACAAACTAAAGCTATGTTTTGTAAGCGTAGAAAAGAAGATATGAGTTGTGTGGATTGATCTTGTGAAGACACGACTGAAATAAGTCTTCAAGTGGGAGATTGTTAAATTCCTAAAAAGGAATGGATTCCTAAAATCAACGAATTTAATGCATTTAATTTTTAAAATCAAGAAATTTAATGCATGAAGATATGGATCCTAAAAATAAGGAAATATAATAATTCTTCGTTTTGACGATGGAGAAATAAAGAAACTCAATAATTTTCTATTTTGGTAGTGGAGAAACTTGAGAACACATATAAAGTAGTATGATGCATGATTAAAAGGAAATTAATTAATGATAATTAATGAGAGGGAGCCTAGAGATGCCTATATAAAGGCATATCCTCTCATTGTTTTATGCATCCCAGAATTAAAGAAAAAAAAAGGTGTAATATCTTGGGGGAAAAGTGAAGTTTTTTAAGTGTTAGAGAATTGTTATTTTCTCAAGTGTAATTAGAATCTAGGCCTGTGAGAATTTGAGTGTTTATAAACACTTGTTATTTTTCTTCCTATAGTGTAAACCACGTAAATTTTATGTATTGTTTTGTCTGTTTTTTATTTCGTTATTATTTTCGTATTATTTTATCGTTTTATTATTATGATGTTTTAAAAGGTATATTTTCTTTCTCACACACATATATAGTGCTTCTATCATAAAGTTAGGACGAACCAATCAAATTCATCTATTGCATTCTTTCCTCTAAAACAAATTCTCTCTCCTATTTAATTCAAATGCAATGGATAAATTTGATTAGTTCATCATAACTTTATAATAGAATTATTATATATATTTAAGAAATTAGTGGAACAACAAGTGAAACAAGTTATGCTCTACTATAGATCAATTTAAAATTAAACTTTATTTTGGATGGAGGTGACATTGGTGAGTAAGTGGATGCCACCCAAGTTTCCTCAAAGTCAATAGTACACTACAATGTTAAATCGCCAAACACGACAGCGACAACTATACATAGTGCCACATCAAATTCTAGACGATTAAATAATAGGACTAAAATTTGTTTTTGCTAAACGAGAATTGTCCAGCAACCTAATTTTAGTGTCCAAACTAGTATAATAAACATGCTTAATAGACACCTTATAAGAAATGCAACGCTCATGTGTGACCGACCCACTCTGTGTACTGAATTATAAACAATAAAAAATATATAAATATATTAGGAGAGAGATTAATAGTGTACCTAGTAAGTTGTTATAGCCAAGATATAGTTCTTCTAGTATGGTCAAGTTACCAATATCATTTGGTATTCTTCCTCCAAACCGATTGAAAGACAATGAAACCATTTGAAGATTCCTACATTGCCACAAATTATGTGGGATTCCACCGGTGAACTGATTGTGAGACATGGCTAGTATTTCCAAAGCAGGCAGATTTTGACCAATGAAAGGCAGGTGACCCGTCAAGCTATTGTTTGAGAAGTCCAAACTAGTTAAAGAAGAAAGGTTGAAAATAGTTGAAGGAATAGGCCCTAATAAAACATTATCCGTCAGCGATAATAGTTCTAGTTCTGCAAGATTGCCTAGTTCCTGTGGAATTTCTCCTGCAAATTAATTAAATCCATATGTGTAAGCATTTTTTATTTTTATCATTTAACAAAAAAGAAAAATGCCAATTTTGTCCATAATATACATCTGGACTGCTTCATACCTTGGAGACGGTTGAAGCCAAGATATAACTCCTTAAGTTTGGTCAAGTTCCCGATTTCTTTCAATATGACTCCGCTGAAATAATTGAACGACAGGGAAAAATATTGCAAATTTTTGCACTTTGATAAAGTGGTTGGTATTTCACCCTCAAATAAGTTGTCAGAGAGATAAAAGACTTTCAGATTAGGAAGATAATCGAATGTAGTTTCGTGGAGTTTACCTGATAATCTATTGTCACCAAAGTCAATGACTTGTAAGGAAGGCATGATGGAAATTATGGAAGGAAATAAACCTGAGAGATGGTTATCACTGAGATCAAGGATTTGTAATGAAGATATGTTGAAGATTGAGGAGGGTATAGTACCCGAAAGCTGGTTATAACTAAGATTAAGCTTTTGAAGGAAAGACAAATCTCCCAATTGAGGAGGGATGGTGCCTTGAACACCAAAGTTAGAAATATTCAAGGCTGTGACTCTATAGGGTCGAGCACCGCAAGTAACGCCAATCCAATTGCAGACAGAAGTACTAGTGGACCAATTTTTGGCCAGTAAATTGGTGGGATCATGAGTTATATGAGCTTTCAGGGCGAGAAGAGTGTATTGATCTGTGGTGATGTTGGTTGCTGCTGCTACAACTAAGAAACTGGTCAAAATGTGAGCTAAGAAAGCCGTGATAATAAGAATATAAAAATTATTTTTCGCCATGAGAGATTGTATTTTGAAGTGTGGGATGGACATGTTTGTCAGTGGTCAGAGGTATAAATAATCAAAACAAAGTTTCAAGGAAACTGATAAGAAAGTGATGCAACCAGCACGTGTGATTGTACAATATTGTACGTGTCATATTCTATACAGGTAAGTTAAATGAATTTGATTCCGAATCAGACAAAGATTAAAATTCAAATTGGACTTCTTGTATTATCATAATTATTTCCATACGAAACAAAAATAGTTTCAGATATAATTTTAAAAAATTTTAATACATATCTTAATTTGTAACGTAAGAGTTTCACTCAAACGAATCAAATTAATTTTTTTAATGATAAAAATTAAGTTGATATATATTTTTTAAAATACTGAAAAATTAAGTTGATATATTTAGTATTACTAGATCAAGAACTTTTTTCTTTTTTTTCTTTTTTTTTTTTTTTTTTTAGTTTTTAAAGCTAATAGCAGCCAGACTTAATTACCCCTGCCGCCCACATATGCAATGAACAGTTTTTTTATTGAAAATACACAGTTAGCCAATAAGTTTACACTTTTTTGTTTTTTTTCAACTTTTAACACTGACAACTTTCGCAGCACCATTATTTAAAGGTATTTCTGAACACCTTTAATCATTTCGTCGACAAAGTTGAGCACGCGGGAGAGAAAAATTCAACCTCATTTAAATTTCCGAAGATATTATCCTAGCAGTACGCACTTCTACCCAATTCATTGGTTTTAGGACAATGCAATGGGGCCAACTTATCATGTCAGTGATCTTACAGAATCTAGCCTTTTGACCCAAAAACAGAGTTTCTAATCGTAGGTTTCAAATTATTTAATTTACCAGCTCGGATTGAAAGGAACTCTATCTTTTTTTTTATCTGAATATTAAATAGTATAACTAAAAATTAAAAGTTAAATAGTGACTGAAATCTGAAATCTGATTGACATGTTTGTTTTTTCATTTCTTGTCTCTGAATGTATAATAATCTTGTTTATTTTTTAAAGTTAAAATTATCTGATTATTAGTAATTTGACATTTATATCCTTTTACTATTAGTTGTTGTATAATTTTATTTAATATGATACAAACAATTGTAATAAATTATTTAACAAATATTAAAACACTTATATATATAATATTTTTATTCATAATTAAAATAAGATTAATTATTATAGTAGAATTAATTAAGTTTATATGTTCAAATAAAAATAAACAAAATAATCTTAAATTGAATTACTATTATAACAAAAGTTGAAATTGTAACTTATATATATAGTATTTTTATTCATAATTAAATAAGATTAATTAAAATAGTAGAGTCAATTAAATTTATATATTCAAATAAAAATAAATAAAATGATTTTAAATTAAATTACTATTACAACGAAAATTGAAATTGTAAAGTAATATATATTTTCTGATATAATTAAACAAGAATAATCAAATACTTAAACAAATTGATTTGCAATTTGGTCTCTAAGTTGTTGCATAAACATTTTATCAATAAAGATTCTTATTAGAATTTAATTAGAGAAATATAGTAATCCAACTATAAAAAAAAAAAAAAATTGATGTTGAGATGTTTAGGGTTTTTATTTTTCAATATTGTTTATTAAAGTATTAAAAGAAATTTTTATAATATAAAACTAAAACAAACTTGGAAACATATTATTTTAGGAAGGATAAACTTGGAATAATATATTTATAAATCATTAAGTGATTTTGTATTAAGTGAAAAGTCAAAAAATGTTACTTTTTTTTTCAGTGGTTTTTGGGTGGTTTTAAGTGGTTTGACCACTTAAAAAAACAAACAAAAATCTCTTAATTAGCCAAATTCAACACCATTAAGTGTTAAGTGCAAAAAACAAACAACCCCTAAAGCTAATCAAGTCAAGATCTCGCTCCTCTCTTCAAGTTGTATGGACGCGGCCCATTCAGCGTGAACAATTGCCTTTTATTGCACGAAGTTGTCTAGATTGGGATGGTCATTTCACCGAATAAGCCTATAACTTCATGGATTTCCACCCATAGTCAACGAACATGAACTTCACTAAATAAATTCATGGATGGATGGTGATATAAATTTTTCAACCCCATGGTGATATAAGATTACACCCGTACCCACTCCCGTAAATCCATAAAATATATATATAGATATAGGACCGACCTTGAGCATATATCGAAGGTCTGACCGCCCCAAGCCTCTTAATTTTAAGGTCCCAAAATTTATAAATTTTTAACTTTTTTTTATAATTAGTTTATGAAATCAATATATAATTAATGTTTCAAATCATGTACTAAGTTTCAGCATAGTGTGTGTGCCAAAGCAAAGTCTTTTGCCTTTCTCCCGCCAAGGTCGATCCCAACACTTGCAAGTTGCAACTCTTGTTATTTTGTTTTTGTGGAAACAAAAGAATAGGATCTGTTCCATTTTTTTTTTTTTTTTTGGGTTGAGAAAAAGGAGTAGGGTTTGCCTCCAACTTTGAACCCGGATTATAGAGTATCAAGGATCAAGCTTTAAAGTTAAACATCACCAACTCCAATACTAATCTTTTGATATTTTAGTTTATTTCAAAAATTATTTCTAGACATAGAAAGGACCGCTAAAGTGACTATATAAACCAAACTCTATCATTTTCAACCCTACGTTACATTTGTCTTTAACAATTTCGATAGCCAAAGCTCAAAGTATATTTCTAAATATTTGTTTTTTTTCATATTTATTAGTTCAAAATTTTAAATTTTAGCAACAATCTTTAGTGAAGAAAGTGAAAATCCGAAAATTTATTCACTTTTGAGGTAAAGTTATATTTTTATATTTGCTATTGAGTTATAACTTTTTATTATTATCTATTTTTTATGATTCTTCTTTCAGTAAACGACGTCTAATAGCACTAAATAAATGATCTCATGTTTAATTAGTACCAAATAACTAGAATAAATTTTCTAGCACCTCCCTAAATAAAAAAACCATAGTACCCTTATTTTTTTTTTTTAAAAAAAAAAAACTATATTTAGGTTTTAGGTTTTTTCTCCCTCTCACTCTATCACCTCCCTCCCTCTCTCTCCCAGTTCTACATCATTGTTTCCTCCTCCATTGTCGTCCACTAGCAGCATTCTCCAACGTCACCTCCCTGCATTTTTTTTTTTTTGTTTTCCTTTATCTGGTTCTAGGTAGGAACCCAAAACCATGTGGTTTTAGGTTTGTTCGAACCCAAAACCACTGGTTCTAGGTTTGAAACCCTCTTTTGATTTATTTTTTTATTTGATTTGATTTTTTTATTTTATTTCATCCCCTGTTCTGATTTTATTTTATTTTATTTTATTTGTGGATGTAGTTGTTGATGTTGTTAGTTATGTTGTTGTGGGAGAATAAATGAAATAGATGGGTGATGATGTTGATGGAAGGATTTTGAGGATGTTGTTTTTAGGTGATGATGTTGTTTTTGGGATGTTGTTGATGGAAGAAGGTTGTAGGTTATTTTTTTTTCTTTGGTTTGATTTTATTCCCCTTTCTGATTTTATTTTAATTTTTTGTGGATGTTGATAACTCTATTTTTATAAATTTATTTTATCTTTTTAAACTTGAATTTTTACTTAGTTCTTGATATTTTTATTATTATTAAGTAAATTATTATATCTTTTTGTATTTTTCATTTTCAAAATAAAAGTAGTGAAAAATCGCATGTGGACCCCACAAAGTACTGTTGTACGTGACAAACTCATCGCTGCAAAATGAATGTCATTCGAAGCAGTTCATCGCCTCAAGAATAACTCGAATCAGATATCGCATAAAGAAGTTATCGCAGTTTAAAGATCGAGTATTCTAAAAATAAATATTATGTCATGCTGATGTAAGGAATAATGTAATGAAAATTATGATGTAAGTAATGATGTAATATGAAAGTTGACTTGCATGGGGTAGGTGAATTATGATGTAAGCAATGATGTAATATGAAAGTTGACTTGCATGAGGTAGGTGAAATTATGATGTAAGCGATGATGTATAATGGTGGAAATTTAGGAAGAAGTAATGCATGCGATGATGTAATTGGAGGTGAACTTTGCCTATAAATAGGCTTTAGGATCACCATTCCATTGATCTCATCAAAAACCAAAACAACAAGTAGTTTAGAGAAAGAGAGAGAGAGCTTGGAGAGGAGGAGCAAAACAGAGAAAGGAATTTTACGGCGAAACTTCAATCCACTAAGTTTTCTTATCTTTTATTATGTTTAATTTTCTAGTCTTTGTAAATTCTAATATAGAGTAGATTTATTTTTCTAAGGTTATGATATAGCCTAACTTTGATGTTCCAACCCTTTATTCAATTTAATTAACAATTTTCTATCTTGGTTGATGCATTTAATACTGTTCTTAATGTTTCTAAATAACTGGTCACTATTTAGTTGAATAGTTAATCATAATGATAGCGAAAATTGATTTATGTGTCTAGTTCATTGTATTGAATGTCATAAATTACATATAGGATAGAAATATACATGTATGGTTTGTATAGTCTATAAAAGAGATCCATAAATCTTAATGAATCCTTTAATGTTTTAACTTACATGGAAACATAACAGTTAAGCTTTATAGGGTATTTTTCTTAGACCTCGAAAGAGGCTATGTGAATAATTCAGGGAATCTCGACTAGCAACCGGATAATTAATTTTTATTAAAAAGAATAAAGGGGATGAACAAATTAGTTATGGTGAAATCAGAACCTTAGAGTTTTCATTTATTGAGTTAATTTCAATAAAAATTCATTTATATTTATAGTTAAAATTAGTCGTAGTTTTCAGTTTCTTAAATCGAATTTCGTTTAATAATAAAAATTTGGTTACTTTAATTTTGGGCATTAATTAACAACAATCCTCATGGGACAATACTTTTCTCATCATTATATTATTTGTTCGGCTCGTCCACTTGCGATTTTGCACGACAAATGTGGTTGTTATTGTTGTTATGGAAAAATGGATGAAAGCAATGAATGAGTGATGATGTTATTGAAGATGATGGATTAGTTGTGACAAACACATGTTTGCTTTTAGAGAAACACATAACATATTTTTAGCACAGAACATGAATGAAAATTTAGAAAAAAAAATGGATGAATGAAAGATGACACAAATCACATGGATGAAAATTTAAATAAAAAAAATTAAAAGAAAGAGGACGTAAATCACATCTTGAGGCACAAGCCAAACACGCTTTAATATCAGTGCGCAGGCCAAATAAGCCCTAATATTAGTGCATGGAGTGCTCACTCCGCACACTAATAGTGCGTGGGTCATTTGACCCATGCCCTATATAAGGCATGGGTATATAGGACGCACATCAAAAGACCCGGGCATTTGACCTTCACAAGCACTAGTCGGTTGACCCGTGCTCTTATTAGTTATCTGCGCACTCTACACCTTGTTAAGGTGTCATCCGCACTTTATTAGAGTGTTATCTACCCCTTATAGAGTGATTTAGGGACGATCCACCCCATATAGGCTAGTCTTGTGCCATAAAGAGCGAGTCAAGACTAGACTTGCATCTTATTTTTGGTGTCAAGAATAAAAAATTAGCGCGGGTTTTCCAAAATTTTAAAACAAAGGTAGTGTTGTCATTGAAAAAATTGAATAGCAAAAATGTGTTAGAAAACATAAGTTCAGTTCTTTGGTACTAGTAAAATATGCCACCAGTTTTTTAGTGCTTAAAAAAAAAAAAAAAAAAAAAAAAAACCTTCTTCTTTTATCTTTTCCTTCAGATACGTATATATATAGCTTCTATGATCAGTGTATCCTAAATTTTAAATTGTTATGATTACTAATCTGAGTCATTCATTATATTATCTCTTCTAAAAACAGTTCTATTTATTATTTAATTCAAAATCAATAAATAATTAAAATTAATGGTTCTAACAATTTAAAAATTAGGACATATTGACAATAAAAATTATACATACATACATATAGAGTTTCTCTTATCAGTGCGTCCTAAATTTTAAATTGTTAGGATTACTAATCTTAGTCATTTAGTGAATTCTTTGTCTTAAAATTTTTTTTCTTTCCTATTTAATTCACATACAATGAATGATTAAGATTAATGATTCTAACTGTAACACCCCAAAATTTTCTACAATATGTTTTTAGGAATATATATATATAAATATATATATAGTAGAATAATGAATTTTATTTTCAAGTGGGATTAAAATAAAATTCAATGAGTGGCATAAATGTAATAAAGTAGTTAGTTTTGGGCCTAAGATGGAATAAGAAATGAGAGAAAATATCAAGTTATATATATATATATATATATTACTGTGACAGTTGATCAATTGGTTTATTTGAGATATTAAATAGTTTTGGGTATTAATTATATGTTATTTGATGAATTTATTTGATGATAAATGATTTTGAAACAATTTTCGAAATTAAAATCCCCTATAGTCGAATTTGATATGTAAAAGATTCTAGGGGTAATTTCGTCATTCTGCTCTACTTAATATGTTTATTATGCGATGTTTTGGGTGGTGTGTTCGATGAATTTGAAATTTGAAATGAAAAATTTGAGAATATCCTATTTTGGGATCGACTTAAAATACGAGAAAAGAGATGTGATAACGAAAGTAGGGGTGAAATGATCATTTGAAATGACCACGAGTGGTACCCCGAAAAATCTAGAATAATAAATTTAAATATGAAATAAAAGTTTATGCGATTAAAGTTGTGTTAAAAATTTAAATATTTTGTACTTTTGAAAACTTTAAAGGGCCCTAGTAAAACTAATCACCGGTAGGTGGGGATTGGTAGTTGGCTAGCCAATAGGGTAATTATTAGCAGTACTGCACCGTTACGATTGATTACAGACGTTGTATGATGGACCCTGAGAGGCACCGAGTGTCCGGTCCTGAAACGGAAACAGATTGTGAAATGTGACCCTGTGGATAGTCACCGAGCAGCCGATGCCGGGGTCACTGTTTATTCTGACGGGTAGCCACCGAATGGCCGATGCCAGGAGACCCCTTGCCTATCCATGGTATCGTGATAGACTTTACGAATGGCTCTAATAAATTGAATAAAGAAAGTCTTGTAAATTTATTTGATAATTGATTTTGTAAGAATTAAATTGTGAACGTGCTTGCAACAAAATATGTTGGAAAGTCACAGGATTATGATTTATTTTGTGAAATTGTGTACCGTGTGTTTTATCAATAAATAAATTATGATCGTGCATATTGTTTTAATTTATGCTTGTATTTTGAAAATAAATATGATTTCAATATTATATGAGTACACTCACTAAGTCGAAAGACTTAGCGCGTTTGATTTACCGCGCACAGGTAGTTGAGTAGGGTTTAGAGTAAAGACGAAGATAAGATAGCTGCAGCTTCCCTCAAAGTCACATCCACCCCCATCATTTTGGTAACCACCATTTTTGTGTTGCAGAAGTATCATATTTTGGCCACCATTATGTCGTGTACATTTCGTTAACGTTGTAAATTTCGTAAACAAATTTGTATTTAAAGCTTATCACTTGTAGTAAATTCTGTAAATATTTGTAAAAGATTTTATATGGTATTATCTTTGTAAAATATTTAAATGTTAAAGAAATATTTGTTATCAAATGTTTGTGTGTTGAAGTGGGTTAGAAACGGACGAAAGGTTCGAAACAGGAAGTTGAGAAATGAATTGATTTAGAAGTGTGTTTTCTTTACAGGTTTAAATTTTGGATTTTCAGAAAAACAGAGGAAAGTATTTCAGATGGGAGTACAAACAAGTAAGTAAACTAGCTAGCCGCATTCCCAGCTACTTAGTACCCTTCTTTCACTTACAGCTATCTAAGACATTCAGGGGCTGTGTAACTGCTGTTAGAACGCTTTTCTTAATCCGTTACGGATGTCGAAAAGTGAAGATTGGTTCTGTACCAGGTCATGGTGATATGCTTGATAAAGGTTTGTTTCGTCGATAGCATTTTCTGATGTAGGATGCGTCTTCCATCCATTGGGGGTGCCCCTCAAAAGAGTAGCTTTCTTGTCCTTCTATCCATTCCTCTTAGTGGCATTCCGGATATTGCCCTTGTCCCTTGTAGCGGGAGTCAAAAAAGAAGTTTTGGATCCCCGACTCGTAAAATTCTCTTTCATTTTTTAGAAATCAAAGAGAAAGAGACGGCCCTTGATCTGGGCGGGATCTATCGGCAGCGGCATTCCCCTAAACAAAAAGAGTTGTTTGCTAAAGCCTGTATTTTTGTTCTTTTTGTTTAGGCTTTCTTTCTCTTTCATGATCTTTTTCCAAGCAAGCCTTTCTAGTCGCTAACGAAGCTCCGACTTTTCAATCATTCTTAGGATTGAACTATCTAGCCCATATTATTAGTCCGACTACTTCGTTTCCTTTTCCTCTTCTTTATAAGTCGAGCCCCGTCCGGAAACAGACCTACGATTGGCTTTCGAAAGCTCTTCTTTCTTTCCCCGGCATAGATGATGGAATGCCTAAAAGGAAGCTTTTCTTGATGGTAATCGGTTGGCAACTTACAGGGTTCTTGGATGCTCCCTGCCGAAATTTCGTTAAAATATAATAAAAGTTTTTGAAAACGAAATTTTTATAAAAGAAATTTTGAAATAAGAAAAAGAGTAACATCCCACGCCTCGATCCTCGTACGGACGGGAATATTGGGGTAAGGGTGTTACATTTTAGTGGTATCAGAGCATCAGTTCAGGCATTCCTAGCTTTTGCGATTTGCGGAAAACATGTATTGTATTTGTGTGTAAACATGTATTGCATATAGAAATAATATAGGGCAATGTGACTCTGATCTGCAGTATTGTCTTCTGTCTTGAATAGTTTAGAGTATAGATCCCTTTGATGCCCAGAGGACTGAGGGTGTGGATGAGAGTAGGTAGAGCAGTCCTACCAGTGTAGCTGGTGGTGCATCTGGCGAGTTGTCGAGCCATAGGACGGCAAGGCCTGAGGGCCAGGATCAGCAAGCCTTTATGCAGCAGATGACGAAGATTTTTCAACAAATGGCTCGCGCTACACCGTAAAGATCTGCGATCGAGAGGCTTGCGAAATATAGACCTACAGACTTCTATGGTAGAAAGGATGAGGACGCGTCCGCAGCGAAAAATTGGTTGGAGCGGACAGAGCGCATTATCTAGCAGCTACACTGTACATCAAATGAGAGTTTAGAATATGCAGTTTCTCTTCTGCAGGAAGTTGCATATCATTGGTGGATGTCCATTTCTCACCCAGTGCGGCCTGAAGAGCGGACATGAGAGTTTTTCCAAAGGGAATTCCGGAGGAGATACGTCGACCGTATCCATATTGATGCCATGAAGAGAGAGTTCATTAATTTAAAACAAAGACAGATGTCTGTGTCAGAATATGAGCGGGAATTCACCCGGTTGAGTAAATATGCTCGAGAAATAGTAGCAACGGAGGCAAATAGGTGCCGGAGATTCGAGGATGGTTTGAATGATTACATCCGCTACCAGCTTACAGCCTTGCAGATAGAAGATTTCTCTAGATTGATTGCCGCAGCTTTAAATGTTGAAAGGGTAAAGAAAGAAGAACAAGCTAGAAAGGATCGAAATCAATAGAGGCGGGGCCCAGGGCAGTCCAGTTCATCCCAGCCGCCTAGTAAGAAATTTAGAGGTTCCTCGTCAGGTGGTCAGTCTCAGCAGTAGCATCAGAGGCAGAGTCAGGGATCTTTTACTAGATCCGCTCAATCTTCGGCGTTAGTTGCTAGTTCCCCAAGCAATGCAGTTAGAGGATCAACCTTGCAACCGTGTGAGCATTGTGGTAGGAGGCATCCGGGAGAGTGTTGGAGGTTGACTGGAGCATGTTTTAAGTGCGGGTCCCATGATCATTTTCAGAAGGATTGTCTAAAGAACAAACCCGCACTTGCTTCACAGCCTGAGAAATCAACGCCTACAGTTTCGAGAGGTCGGAGGCCTAGTCAGCCAGGAGCTAAGGAAAGCAGCAAGAGAGAGACATCAGAGGCAGTAGGGAGAGTAGAGTCCCGGACGTCAGCCAGAGCCTATGCCATTAGGGCTTAGGAGGAGTAGGATGCTCCAGATGTGATTGTGGGTATGATTTCAGTATTTGATGTTTCTGTGCATGCATTGGTAGATCCAGGTTCGACTCATTCATACATGTGCATTACCATTCCTAGAGAGAGAAATCTTCAGGCTGAGGTTACGAGTCATGAGGTGTTGGTTAGTAATCCCTTAGGTCAGAGTGTGATCGTAGACAGGATGTTCCGAGAGTGTCTGATTCAGATTCAGGGGTATGATTTTCCAGGGGATCTAATGGAATTGCCTTTTCGGGAGTTTGATGTGATATTGGGAATGGATTGGTTATCCAGGCATCAGGCAATGATAGATTGTCATGCAAAAAGATTATCTTTGAAGACTGGTGATGGAAAGGAGATCACTATGGTGGACGAGAGATCAGATTTTCTCTCTAATGTCATTTCAGTCACAACCGCCAAGAAATTGATTAGAAAAGGGTGTGAAGCGTTTTTAGCACATGTGGTAGATTGCCAGAGAATCAGATCCAGTAGTCAGGATATTCCCACTGTATGTGATTTTTCAAAAGAGTTACCGGGTTTACCGCCGAAGAGGGAGGTAGAGTTCGTGATTGATATGATGCTAGGAACGAATCCGGTAACTATTACCCCTTATAGAATGGCACCCACTGAATTAAAAGAGATGAAAATTCAATTACAAGAATTATTAGATAAGGGATTCATACGACCCAGTGTATCGCCGTGGGGAGCGTTAGTGTTGTTTGTGAAAAAGAAGGATGGGTCGTTCAGATTGTGTGTAGATTATCGACAGTTGAATAAGGTTACAATCAAGAATAAATATCCCTTGCCTAGAATCGATGATCTACTTAATCAGTTGAGAGGAGCTTGTGTATTCTCAAATATAGATCTTCGATCAGGGTACCATCAGTTGAGGGTGAAAGAATCGGATATTCCGAAGACAGCCTTCCGGACGAGATATGGGCATTATGAGTTTGTAGTGATGCCGTTTGGATTGACGAATGCACCCACAGTATTTATGGACCTGATGAATCGTATTTTTCGTCCATATCTCGATCAGTTTGTGATTGTATTTATTGATGATATTCTGGTGTATTCGAAATCCCCAGACGAGCATAATCAGCATCTCCGAATAGTGTTGCAAACGTTGAGAGAAAAGCAGTTATATGCCAAGTTGAGCAAATGCGAGTTTTGGTTGAGTGAGATCGCATTTTTAGGGCATATTGTATCTATGGACGGTATTAAGGCTGATCCTAAGAAGATTGAAGCTATTCTGGAATGGAAGCCTTCGAAGAATGTTACAGAAGTTCGTAGTTTTCTGGGTTTGGCCGGGTATTATAGACGATTTGTGAAAGGGTTTTCTTCAATAGCAGCTCCGTTGACCAAGTTGCTTCATAAGGATGTTAGATTCGAGTGGTCAGATAGATGTCAGAAAAGCTTTGAAAAGCTGAAGGTAATGTTGGTTGAGGCTCCGATTCTTACCCAGCCTGTATCCGATAAGGATTATGTGATCTATAGTGATGCCTCTCATAGTGGGCTTGGTTGTGTATTGATGCAGGAGGGTAAGGTGGTTGCTTATGCTTCTAGACAATTAAAGAATCATGAAAGAAATTATCCGACGCATGATCTAAAACTAGCAACCATCGTTTTTGCTTTGAAGATATGGAGGCATTATCTGTATGGAGAGAGATGTTATATATATATGGATCACAAGAGTCTCAAATATCTATATTCTCAGAAGGAGCTGAATTTGAGGTAGAGAAGATGGATGGAGCTGTTGAAAGATTATGATTGCATCATTGACTACCACCCGGGGAAAGCAAATGTGGTAGCTGATGCGTTAAGCCGGAAATCTTTGGTTCCTTTGAGAGCTATGAATGCTCAGTTACAGATTACAAAAGAGGGAGCATTGATGGCAGAATTACAAGTTCGACCCAGTCTTCTTCAGCAAATTCAAAAAAAGCAGCAGTAGGATAAAAAGTTTGTAAAGATTAATATGTAAATTCAAGAAAGAAATGAGACTAAGTTTGTGATTAGATAGGATTGTTTGTATTTCAGGGACAGGATCTGTGTTCCAGATGATGATGAATTGAAGAAAGTAATTCTATCAGAAGCCCATAGCAGTCCCTATTCGATGCACCCAGGTAGTTCAAAAATGTATCAAGATTTGAAGGCTCAATATTGGTGGTCTGGCATGAAGAAAGATGTGGTGAATTATGTGAGTAAATGTATGACGTGTCAGCAAGTGAAAGCTGAGCACCAGGTTCCTTCAGGTTTACTTCAACCAATATCTATTCCGGAATGGAAATGGGATCGAATTACCATGGATTTTGTCACCGGTTTACCTCTTGCGAGGAGTAAACATGATGCAATTTGGATAATAGTAGATCGGTTGACTAAGTCGGTACATTTTCTCCCTATTAGGACAGATTACTCATTGGATCGGTTGGCAGAGTTGTATATCAGAGAGATAGTTTGATTGCATAGAGTGCCTGCTTCCATTATATCTGACAGAGATCCGAGGTTTACATCGAGATTTTGGAAGAAATTTCAGGAAGCTTTGGGTACGCGATTGAGCTTCAGTACAACATTTCATCCGCAGACTGATGGGCAATCCGAGAGGGTAATTCAAGTGCTTGAAGATATGCTTAGAAGCTGTGTTATTGATTTTGAAGGAAGTTGGGTGGAGCATCTTCCGTTGGTGGAATTCGCTTATAACAATAGCTATCAGTCGAGTATAGAAATGGCACCGTATGAAGCTTTGTATGGACGGAAATGCAGGACGCCTCTGTGTTGGACTGAATTGGGTGAAAACAAGCTGATAGGACCAGAATTAGTTAGGCAGACCGAAGAGAAAGTAAAAGTAATCAAGGAAAGGTTGAAGGCTACATCTGATCGTCAAAAGTCCTACGTAGATTTAAAAAAGAAGGATATCGAATATGAAGTCGGAGATAAAGTCTTCCTCAAGGTATCCCCGTGGAAAAAGGTGCTGAGATTCGGAAGGAAAGGTAAGTTGAGTCCTAGGTTGATCGGTCCATACAAGATTATTGAGCGTGTGGGACTGGCAGCCTATCGACTAGCTTTACCATCGGAATTGGAAAATATTTATAATGTGTTTCATGTATCGATGCTGAGGAGATACAGATCGGATCCTTCGCATGTCGTGCCAGCCGAATCTATTGAAGTGCAATCTGATTTATCCTATGAAGAGGAGCCTGTGAAAATCTTAGATCGAGAAATTAAAGAACTGTGAAACAAGAAGATTTCCTTGGTTGAAGTTCTCTGGCGAAATCATAAGGTCGAAGAAGCTACTTGGGAAAGTGAAGAGACGATGCGACTATAGTATCTGCAGCTTTTTGAATGAGGTAAATTTCGTGGACGAAATTTCTTAAGAGGGGAAGAGTTGTAACACCCTAAAATTTTCTACAATATGGTTTTAGGAATATATATATATATATATAAATATATATATATATATAGTAGAATATTGAATTTTATTTTCAAGTGGGATTAAAATAAAATTTAATGAGTGGCATAAAGGTAATAAAGTAGTTAGTTTTGGGTCTAAGATGAAATAAGAAATGAGAGAAAATATCAAGTTATAAATATTTATTGTCTGAGAGGTCTAAATGAGATTTTTAAAAAGTTTAGGGGTCGAATTAGAATTTTAAAATTTTGAGGGATCAAATTATAAATTGACAGAATAAAAATATATAAAAAGAAGGGAATAGTGTCGCCACTATTCACTTTTTTCTTTCTTCGGCCAAGCTCTCCCCTGTATCAGATTTCTTTGTTTTTATTTTATTTTATTTTTCTATTTTCTTTATTTCTTTTACTTTAATCACCATTTTTAACTCATTTTCTAGTCAAAACACCTATATCTAACCTTATTCAAGTCATTGGATGCTTAGATCTGAAATTAAAAAATTTCTAGTAAGGTACAATTCGGGTAAGTCAATTATTTTTTTTATTGGAAAGCTTCAAATTTTGTGGAAATTCATGTAGAAGCATGTTAGAACATTAGGAAACATCAAGAACATTATATGATAGCTTAATCTCCTCTCAAGCATAATTTTCTTTAATTTTTCAAACCCCAAGTCGTGAAGTGCATGAATCCGGTCCCAGAAATTCTAATTAAATATTGTATGGGTCATTTGGGAGCTTATAGAAGCTATCGGAAAGCCCAAAGGTTGGTGTACTCGTATTTATAAAAATTATGTTTATTAATTCCGAATTTTATATATATATATATATATATATATTACTGTGACAGTTGATTAATTGGTTTATTTGAGATATTAAATAGTTTTGGGTATTAATTATATGTTATTTGATGAATTTATTTGATGATAAATGATTTTGAAACAATTTTCGAAATTAAAATCTCCTATAGTCGAATTTGATATGTAAAAGATTCTAGGGGTAATTTCGTCATTTCGCTCTACTTAATATGTTTATTATGGGATGTTTTGGGTGGTGTGTTCGATGAATTTGAAATTTGGAATGAAAAATTTGAGAATATCCTATTTTGGGATCGACTTAAAATACGAGAAAAGAGATGTGATAACGAAAGTAAGGGTGAAATAGTCATTTGAAATGACCACGAGTGGTACCCCGAAGAATCTAGAATAATAAATTTAAATATGAAATAAAAGTTTACGCGATTAAAATTGTGTTAAAAATTTAAATATTTTGTACTTTTGAAAACTTTAAAGGGCCCTAGTAAAACTAATCATCGGTAGGTGGGAATTGGTAGTTGGCTAACCAATAGGGTAATTATTAGCAGTACTGTATCGTTACGATTGATCACAGACGTTGTATGATGGACCCTGAGAGGCACCGAGTGTCCGGTCCTGAAACGGAAACAGATTGTGATATGTGACCCGGTGGATAGTCACCGAGCGATCGATGCCGGGGTCACTGTTTATTCTGATGGGTAGCCACCGAATGGCCGATGCCAGGAGACCCGTTGCCGATCCATGGTATTGTTATAGACTTTACGAATGGCTCTAATAAATTGAATAAAGAAAGTCTTGTAAATTTATTTGATAATTGATTTTGTAAGAATTAGATTGTGATCGTGCTTGCAACAAAATGTGTTGGAAAGTCACAGGATTATGATTTATTTTGTGAAATTGTGTACCGTGTGTTTTATCGATAAATAAATTATGATCGTGCATATTGTTATACTTTATGCTTGTATTTTGAAAATAAATATGATTTCAATATTATATGAGTACACCCACTAAGTCGAAAGACTTAGCGCGTTGGATTTATCGCGCGCAGGTAGTTGAGTAGGGCTTGGAGTAAAGACGAAGATAAGATAGCTGCAGCTTCCCTCAACGTCACATCCACCCCCATCATTTTGGTAACCACCATTTTTGTGTTGCAGAAGTATCATATTTTGGCCACCATTATGTCGTGTACATTTCGTTAGTGTTGTAAATTTCGTAAACAAATTTGTATTTAAAGCTTATCACTTGTAGTAAATTCTGTAAATTATCCGCTGAAAAAGATTTTATATGGTATTATCTTTGTAAAATATTTAAATGTTAAAGAAATATTTGTTATCAAATGTTTGTGTATTGAAGTGGGTTAGAAACGGACGAGAGGTCCGAAACAGGAAGTTGAGAAATGAATTGATTTAGAAGTGTGTTTTCTTTACAGGTTTAAATTTTGGATTTTCAGAAAAATAGAGGAAACTCTGCCGAAATTTCATTAAAATATAATCAAAGTTTTTGAAAACGAAATTTTTATAAAAGAAATTTTGAAATAAGAAAAAGAGTAACATCCCACGCCTTGATCCTCGTACGGACGGGAATATTGGGGTAAGGGTGTTACACTAACAATTTAAAAATAAGAACGCACAAAAACTATATATATATATATATATCAATGTTTCAAAGCTGGGTTAAGTAGGCCAAGTTCTTAGTGAACACTTCTGGATCTGCACCTTGCCATTCCAATAAGCCCCAAATCAAGGATCTTGCACTGGCTAAGCGAGTACTCAAATGAGTGATCAAGCCAACTCGCTTGTGCTCTTTTTTTTTTTTCCCAAATCTGTGACATCAAAATAGCATCGTTTTTGGTTAATTTAATTTTTTTTTTTAAAGTAACCCAATACGACGATGTTTTGGTGTGCCAAAGGCAAGAATATAAAAGTAGGTTGCAACACATTAATTTCAATTTTTCAGTTCTTCTTATTTTTTCGAAACCCTTCTTCTTAATCTTCTTCTTAGTGCTTCTCTCCTGCTTGTCGATCCGCCATGTCATTGTCGTCACCGCTCTACTCATTTCTTTTATTTTTTTTTAATTTAGATTTTTTCTTTTTTTTGCTTTTATATTGTCCCTCTATCTTCATGTCCTTTAACTACAAATAAACATCACCTAAACCCATTCGACAAAGCGCTCTAGAGTTAGACATAAACCTAGTTGGTTAAAAGACTTCGTCTCAAATGCCATACAACCTGCAACATTACCAATTGTCAATGACTTTTCAATCCAGTCTGTTCCTCTATCTTCTCATTACACACTAAACACGTTTTCATATCATTTATCCACAGATTTTTCCTCTACATATATAGAGTTTTTGGCTAATGTGTCAAGTATACAAAAACCAAGTTCTTATAATCAAGTTAGTACTAGTAAGGAATGGGTAAAAGCTATGAATAAAGAACTTGATGCACTGGAGGCAAACAAGACATGGGATTTGACGGTTTTACCTTAAGGGAAAAAGCCATTGGTTCCAAATGGGTTTATAAGATGAAACCAAAACTATATAGTAGCCTAGATAAATTTAAAGCTAGGCTTGTGGTAAAGGGATACAACCAAGTGGAAAGAGTTGACTATTTTGATAGTTTTTCTTCCATTGCAAAAATAGTGACAATAAGGGTATTTCTAGCTATTGCGGCTACTCGATCTTAGCCTATCTATCAATTGGATATAAACAATGCTTTTTTGCATGGCCATTTAGATGAAGAGGCGCTTATACAACCAGCAGAGGGTTATACTAAAGCAAAGGAATGAGAGGTTTGTAAACTCAAAAGGTATTTATATGGGCTTAAACAAGCGTCTAGGCAGTGGAACTATAAATTTTCTTTACAATTAAGCAAATATGGCATCAAGCAATCAGCACATGACAACTTTTTGTTTATTAAGCAAACATCTTCTTCTTTTTACGGCTTTGATTGTGTATATCTATGATGTGTTAATCACAAGAACTTGTGAGGAAGATATTATAGCTGTTAAAGGGTTTCTTCATTGTAAATTCACAATTAAAGATCTTGGTTATGTTAAGTACTTTCTTGCTCTTGAGATTGCAAGATCTATTGCTGGCATATATATCAATCAAAGGAAGTATGTGTTAGATGTTTGTGTAATGGTCTTTTAATTGGTTTTTGTTTAGTTTTTCCCAATCAAAAGTTGTTGCTGTGTTAAAAGAATCAAAAATAGGCAAACAACTTTAATTACAACTTCATTGTTAATGTAACTCTCCTCAATAGAGTTTTCTAAAACATGCTACCAAAATTTTCTTGAAGTCATTAAAAAGGTTTCTGATCTGTGTGGCTTTACTTTTTCAACCCTTTTTAGTCAATAAATTATCGAAGCAAAGGAGTCCATGGTATTGGATCAGAAGGAAGAGAATCAAAAACAGAAGATATGTCATGGAGAAAATTTGATTTATCGGACCAGCAACTTACCATAATTTCCTTAAAGGTTAGATAAATTGCAACATTTGTAGTTTAACTTTCTATATAATACAGTAACTATTTATTAGATGAAGCAACTAATATTACTAAACTATTTCATTGGTTTTTTTTTTTTATGAATTATATATTGATTTGCCATCATGATCTCAAGTATAAAAAGAATGCTATTGACTTGTAAAAGTTGTATCACCATGTAGGAAAAAGCTGGAATTCATCAGATGGGGATCAAAACCTCTCTAGGAAAACAAGCTTTATGACCTAGGGAATCAGATGAAATATGTTGCTTTCTCCCAGATGTTGTTAAATCCCCATTCGCCACTGTTGTTCCAGATACAAATGTGGAGCTTCATACTGATGATCTATGAAGTTCTCATGATAGTTACATGCCAAGACCTTCTTACAGCCCATATGAATATGAAATAGCAACATGTTTGATTAATTTAAAATATGGAGTGCTGGGTGATGATGAATCTACCATCCGGGATTGATTGAGATGTTGACAAATTAGTTAAATGGAATTCAAAGAAGAGGTGAAAGCATAATACTATATCCTATTTTGCATTAGCCTGTTGTTTGTAGTAAAGTTTTCTCTTGTTGAGTCTCTAATGAAATTTAAGTAGAGCATTACATTTTTAACTCCCAGTTTTCTCTATTTCACCAAGTGTGGAAGTACGAGTAGATCTAATCATCTCATTGTTAGATTGAGTTGCAACAATTTTAAAATGCATGTTTATTTCAATGAAATTTCAATGAATTAATATGATTCTTTTTTCAAATGAATGAATTAATATGGTTGATCAAAAGTACATAATATATATTGCATTTACCTTATCAAGTTTGGAATTTGAATCTTAAATGATTTTCGTTTTCTCCAACCACTGTAGATTTAGTGAAATCGAAAACCACCATGGATTTTATACGTTTTTTCTACAAAGTAAAATTCCGAGGATCACAAATCTATTTAATTCATGCTATTAATTATCATTTCCATAGGCATGGCTTCAAGCAAAATAAGTTGAAGTCTGATGATTAAAACACCTTACTCATCCATAAAACACTTGGGTCTTAATATTCATGCCCAAGAGAAGAAATTCTTGTGACTCTAGCTAATTTATTTTTCACAACTGGAGACACGATAAATGCTTGTGATGTTGGTTTCACTCTATCGTCGTCTCACTATAAGTGACATATATATATATATATATATATATATATATATATATATATAACAATCGATTAAGATCATCAAAATGAGAAATTCTAACATTTTATAATCACAATTCAAAGATCAAAGGAAGTAAAAATATATCATGCATACATTTATCAAAGCATGGAGCATTTTAGACAGATTCTTCTCTATAGGGACCTTCCATTGTAGTTGGTTTTTGTTGACGTCTGAAACTGGTTCGGTCAACTTGCTGGTTCGTTCAAGCCCAAGACTGCAGATCTGTGAAAGATACAAACAAACAAACAAAAAGAAAGGCAAAGAGGAAGAAGAGAAACACACGAGATTTACGTGGTTCGGCCTTAAGAATGGCCTACGTCCACGGCGCCGGCTCCGGTTAGGGGCGGCAGTCACTATTACTATATCTGTTCTGCCTTTACAGTGTGAGAGAGATCTCGAGAGGAAGTCCCCTTTACATTGATTTTTATCTCCTATTTATAGAGGAGATGTTACAATTTGAATAGGTTTCGGAATCTTACAGATAAGGCAAAAAATAATATACATTAATTGATATAATATCTCCCAAGATTATCTCCACCGTATATGCAGCAATTGCCAATAATGTCGCGATTCGATTTGCATGAAAATAGGTAAGTTGACTCCTTTCCTGAATTGAATTGATTTGCCTTCTAGAAGGTCAACTGGTTAACTCTAGCGAGCACATTGAACAGCTTACTCCAGCGATCAGATAGTGCACCCAGCGGGCAGACTAGTTCAGCGATCAGATATTGCCTCCAGCGAGCAGACTACTTCAGCGTTCAGATGTTGCCTCCAGCGAGCGGACTCTGGTCTGGGCGAGCTGGTGTTCAGGCAGTGTCAGCGATCTGATTGTTCGAGCAGAGATCGCGCAAGCTGGTCGCGCAGTGTAGACGAACAGGTTGGTTGCGCAGGATGTCCGAGCAGCTTGTGAGCCTGTAATGCTACAATGAGCTCGTTGAAGCGTGCAGATTTGCTCCTACGTGAGCTGATTGTCTGAGCTTTGGTCTTAGCTGAATTCTTGCTCGTCCATCCGCTTGTTCATCAGCTCATTCGTATGCTTATTCGCGGACTGTTTGTTCAGTGCTTTTTGACAGCAAATGTAAACCTCGAGAACACATCCATTAAAACAACAACTTTGAGGATGTAAACGGCATCAACCGGGGACCCCTGGTTGCCACGCTATAGAGCACGAAAATCCCTTTCCGAAAACATATTATAATAGACGTTCTGACAACCGAGCACAAAGTTACGCCCATTTCTTTGGACTAGTAACCCGGGCCTTTGTCTGTTGGGGCGGTTTTATCAGGTTATCTTATTGGGCCTCTAGGCTTTTACCAGCCCACTTGGGGTAGCCCAAAAATACGTACAACACAAGCCCCCCAGCTCTTAGTTCGCTTGCGGGCTAAGAGCTTTACTCTGACTGGTAAAAGCTGGTATGCATACTACCTTCTGGATATTTTCCCCATCATGTTGGCCTTATCAGACTTCAGGCTCGAGTTCCTTTGAAGACGAAGAGGAACTAAGATTAGGCAAACTCGGGCTGAATAAAGTGTTCTGCGCAGGTGAGCAGATTCTGAGTGAGCAGATCTGGGCGAGTAGATTCTGGGCGAGCAGATCTGGGCGCCTTTGTTTGAAATGTATCAGCTTTACTTTAATTTGTGCTGGTTGCTTCTATCTGAGCACGTGAGTTTCCCGTGGACTCAAAGATAATCATTAGTATCAATTGACCTCTCGAGCTACGCCCAGGGGGTGTTGGAACCCGGCGACATAGCAAGAGTTGAGGAGGTCTGAAACTCTGCTGTGCTTTAGGGGATAGAAATATGAATTAATATGGCTTAATTACCTGCGAGCTGTCCAGGAGGTCGTACCCGACAACATAGTGCAATTATTTGCAGGCTACATCCAGGAGGTCGTACCCGGCAACAGCGTGGGCGGTTAAGGCTGTCCAGAGGGTCGTCACCCGACAACAGCGTAATAGGTTGCGAGCTACGCCCAGGGGGTCGTCACCCGGCGACATAGCCCACTTTGTTTATTTAGCCAAGACAACTTATCATAGAAATAATAATAATCACGGCACGACAAACATAATTTATTCATATTCATAAATCGAAAAATGTTAACATGTAAGAGCATGAGCTCAGAAAGTTACCAAACATGGAGCTGTGGGGATTTTTCTTACGACAGGTTCACGTTTTGGATTGGGAGCTTGCTGAGACTGCTGAGGTCGCTAGTTTGTCCGCTGGACCACATAGTCAGTCAGTCGACCCTGCTTGATCAGATTTTCAATGGCGTCTCTCAGCTCCCGGCAATCTGAGGTGTCGTGACCAACCTCGTTGTGATACTCACAGAATTTCTTCTGGTTTCTGCTACGGACTGAGGATCTCATGGGATTGGGATCCCCAAAGTCTTCCCTGTCCTTCTCAACTGCATAAATCCTGTCTTGAGTATCCGACAAGGGGCTGTAACTGTCATGATGAGGTCGCTTAGGCCTGGACTCTTTTTTGGCCCTCTTAGCAATCTGAAAACTCGAAAGATCTCCTTTCCCGGACTGATCTGAATCATCAGCTTCATCCTTCTGGTTAGACTTCCTTGAGCCAAAGGTTTCTTCCCATCCAACTTCCTTGGCAGCTCGCTCATAAAACTCGTCTAAGTCCCTGACTGGGGACTTATATATATCTTTATACAGCTTTCCATCCTTGCGGAGACCAGCTGAAATCGCTGTCAGGATGGTTTCATCTGAAGGACTGTCTACCTTGCTGACCTCGCTTCTAAATCTGGCAAGATAGTCCTTTAGCGATTCATCTTTTCGCTGGAAGACAGTGGCGAGGTGGCATGAAGGTGCGAGTTGCTTCTTCAGAGCCTTGTACTGGTTGATGAATCTCCTTTGAAACTCGTCCCAGCTGCCTATGCTACGATCTGGGAGACTTTTGAACCAAGCTCGAGGAATGTTCCCGAAGGTTGCTGGAAAGACACGACACTTGACCAACGAGCTGGTGGTCTGCAGATCCATCTGAATGTTGAACGCGTCCAAATGGTCATACGGGTCTGCGTCCCCATCATATTGAGGAATGCTAGGGACCTTGAATCTGGGAGGCAGAGGCTCGAGCTCGATATCCAAGGCGAGAGGAGTTCTTCCATTATGCTGACCCCTATGCTCGTTACCTTCCCGTCGCGCCTCAAGCCCGCGGATCCTTTGGAGGAGCTCTTCTACCATCGGATTTTCTGGCCTAAACTCCCTTAAGTGCTCACGACTCGGAGAACGGTGATTCAGTATGCTTCCATGGCCCTGCAAGCTTTTTGCTCGGTGCGACTCTGCTCGTCGCTGATTTTCCACTTCTTCTGCTCGAACTCGACGATTGTCAGCTCTTACACGAGAGTTAGGGAGAATGGGAGAGTTAACAGATCGCGAGGCTCTCCTGGCGGGCCTTTCCCGAGCTGAAATCTGTTCTCGCGGTTGTTGGGAATTTCTGGGCTCAGCACCTTCAGGTCTGGGCACGTTCTGAGTTTGGACCTGAGCCAATGATCTGACTGTTTCTGCAAGTTGCTGCATCATGTTTCCCAGCGCCTCCTGTCGCTGGTTCCATTCCTGAAGCCCCCCAACCGCAGGGACGGTTGACACTGGCTGGCGAGGGGCTGGAAGATTTTCTCCTTCAGCGACTGCATCGGGAAGGGAATGAGATACGCGGTGTTGCTGCTCTGATCGCCTTTCAGGCCGATCAACCGCTAAGCTATGACTCCTGGTTCTTCCTCCTGCCATGGCTGCTGGAAACTGAGAAAAACGCTGCAGTTTGGGCCCTTCCTCTAGCGCCAAGATGTTGACGTCTGAAACTGGTTCGGTCAACTTGCTGGTTCGTTCAAGCCCAAGACTGCAGATCTGTGAAAGATACAAACAAACAAACAAAAAGAAAGGCAAAGAGGAAGAAGAGAAACACACGAGATTTACGTGGTTCGGCCTTAAGAATGGCCTACGTCCACGGCGCCGGCTCCGGTTAGGGGCGGCAGTCACTATTACTATATCTGTTCTGCCTTTACAGTGTGAGAGAGATCTCGAGAGGAAGTCCCCTTTACATTGATTTTTATCTCCTATTTATAGAGGAGATGTTACAATTTGAATAGGTTTCGGAATCTTACAGATAAGGCAAAAAATAATATACATTAATTGATATAATATCTCCCAAGATTATCTCCACCGTATATGCAGCAATTGCCAAGAATGTCGCGATTCGATTTGCATGAAAATAGGTAAGTTGACTCCTTTCCTGAATTGAATTGATTTGCCTTCTAGAAGGTCAACTGGTTAACTCTAGCGAGCACATTGAACAGCTTACTCCAGCGATCAGATAGTGCACCCAGCGGGCAGACTAGTTCAGCGATCAGATATTGCCTCCAGCGAGCAGACTACTTCAGCGTTCAGATGTTGCCTCCAGCGAGCGGACTCTGGTCTGGGCGAGCTGGTGTTCAGGCAGTGTCAGCGATCTGATTGTTCGAGCAGAGATCGCGCAAGCTGGTCGCGCAGTGTAGACGAACAGGTTGGTTGCGCAGGATGTCCGAGCAGCTTGTGAGCCTGTAATGCTACAATGAGCTCGTTGAAGCGTGCAGATTTGCTCCTACGTGAGCTGATTGTCTGAGCTTTGGTCTTAGCTGAATTCTTGCTCGTCCATCCGCTTGTTCATCAGCTCATTCGTATGCTTATTCGCGGACTGTTTGTTCAGTGCTTTTTGACAGCAAATGTAAACCTCGAGAACACATCCATTAAAACAACAACTTTGAGGATGTAAACGGCATCAACCGGGGACCCCTGGTTGCCACGCTATAGAGCACGAAAATCCCTTTCCGAAAACATATTATAATAGACGTTCTGACAACCGAGCACAAAGTTACGCCCATTTCTTTGGACTAGTAACCCGGGCCTTTGTCTGTTGGGACGGTTTTATCAGGTTATCTTATTGGGCCTCTAGGCTTTTACCAGCCCACTTGGGGTAGCCCAAAAATACGTACAACAGTTTTGTTGCAGTATTTTGATAATTTCCTTAGAAGTTAACACTGTCTATAAAAGAACATTTTTTGAAAGCGTATATATTTTTCAATTTTTTTTCCTCTTGGGAGAAATGTATTTTATAAGTTGTAATATAATATTTTAAATCAATATCACAGTTATAATTGTTAAAGGAGAAAAACAAGGATGAGGAATGGGCAAAGTAGGATCAAAGGGTGGAAAATGAAAAAAAATAAGATGATGAGCAAAGAGATAATTTGAATTATCGAACTAGAAATTTATAAGAACTTATTTGAAGATGATATAAATGTAATGTTTATTATTAAACTTTCGATTATATTGAATGTACATTACAAGAGGCAATCTAAACAAGTAATTATTCGATTGAGTTATTTAAAAATTATAATATGAGTTACTATGATGACGTAACAAGAATACCACAACACATCAATATTGAACTCCTGCACGAAAGAACAACACTTTTCAACATGCTATGGCTGGTGGACACTTTGACTTTTCTCCTTCTTTCCAATCAAAAGTTTTCTAGCTGACAAAGAACCCAAAAATGGTTTATACATCAACAATAGATAAATAGCTTTTATTGTAACTTCACCATTAAGGAAACTCCTTAAACCACTAATTAAAGTTTTCTGAAGTAAATAAAAAACATATGATCTGTACTATTTTATCTGGTCAACTCTTGTCAGTTAATAAAAAATTTAGTCACTCTTGATTTGCCAGGCATTATCTTGTTGGGAGACTAATTCCAGAAGATTTATTCTCGTCATTCGATGCACCTGAGTCATAATTCAGCACACTACACTATTTTCACATGCCTCCTTAAGGACCAGCAACTTACCAAAATTTCCTTAAAGGTCAGATATATTATAACATTCGTAGCTAGTTTAACTTTCTATTACAATAA
>CM041020.1:7764018-7807209 GCA_022984855.1 Dimocarpus longan | reverse complement strand
AAAGACTTGGGAAGCTCGCTGATGCTTCACCTTTCAATTTATGGCACTTAAACATATTATTGACCTGCCCTCTGTGTGTGTTTTTTTTTTCTTTAAAAAAAAAAAAAAGAAATATCAAACATGCAACAACAACAAAAGAAAAGAAACATCACTAATACTATTAGTGGGCCTCATGCTACAGTAATACTCTTCAAAACTTTCCTAGAAGGCGTCAACGGATGCCATAACAAAAAGAAACGTAGAAAAGGGCATAGAATGGCGATATTGACACCCTTCAAAATCTGTACGTACACCTCTTTCATAATAACACCCTATTAAAAATTTTAGAAATCTGTAATTTGTAAACAAACCCAATTTAATACCAAAAATATCTCTTACGTGAAGTAGATGAATTCTATGATTCACTTGGAGGGAAGAGGGCAAGTCATAGTATTTTGATTGCCAACAACGGAAAGGCTGCTGTCAAGTTCGTATGTAGTATTAGTGTTGGGCGCAGCGGAAATTAAACGAATACACAACTACTAATGCTAGCTATTAAATATAAATAACAAATATTAATAAAGCAGAAAAGCAGAATAATAAATGCAAAGCGAAAAAAGAAAGAACACACCAGAATTTACGTGGTTCGGTATAAAACCTACGTTCACGGGCGCTGCTGAAAACTTCCACTAGCTCCAAAGCAAAATATTACAAAATCTGGGTAAGATCCAAAAACCCAGAAACATATAGGGAGAAAAAGAATAATATAAATGTATGGATCTTTTTACAATTCTTGTTTTGGGATACAAAATCAATTAACTAAAGGACTTATTTATAGTCCACCAAACATCCCACCATTTGTTATGTTTTAGATGTGGGATTGTTAACAAGGCTAATTTAGCCAAAAAATCAACAAATCTCCACCTTGGCGTATTAGCCTTCAGCAATGCCTTCATATATGTCTTTTTAGCCTTTCAAAATGTTGATCAAGTCCAAACAATGGTTGAACTTGATTGCTGTCACCACTTTGGTCATCATATCTGCAGGATTATCAGCAGTCCCAATTTTCTGTAAAAGAATCGATCCTTCACTCAGAATTTCCCGCACAAAGTGATATCGGACATCAATATGCTTGGTGCGAACATGAAATACCGGATTCTTTGCTAAATGAATGACACTTTGACTATCCGAGTAAACAGTAATATTCTTCTGTCCCATTCCCAATTCTACCAGTAATCCTTGTAACCAAATTGCTTCCTTCACAGCCTCTGTCAATGCCATATACTCTGCTTCTGTCGTAAACAAAGCAACTGTTGACTGTAAAGTAGACTTCCAACTTACAGGAGCTCTCGCAAGAGTGAATACATATCCATTAGTTGATCGTCGTTTATCCAAATCACCAGCATAATCTGAATCAACATATCCGATTGCAAACTGACCAAGTGAATCTTCCCTCTGAAATATCAAACCAAAATCTACGGTTTTTAACAAGTACCGTAGAATCCATTTCACAGCTTGCCAATGTCCTTTACCAGGATCATGCATATACCTGCTCACAACTCCAACCGCTTGCGAAATGTCAGGTCTTGTACACACCATAGCATACATCAGACTACCAACCGCATTAGAATACAGAACACGAGACATGTACTCTCGTTTTTCATCAGTACTCGGAGATAATGATGCACTCAACTTGAAATGAGGAGCAAGTGGCGTACTTACAGGTTTTGACTGTTCAGATACACCAAAACGCTGTAATACCTTCATCAGATATTGCTTCTGAGTCAAACAAACCTTGCCTTTTCCTCTATCTCTACTAATCTCCATACCGAGAATCTTCTTAGCTTCACCCAAATCCTTCATTTCAAACTCTGAACTCAACTGAGTCTTCAGCTTCTCAATCTCCACTTTGCTCTTAGAAGCTATCAGCATATCATCAACATATAAGAGCAAGTAGATGAAGGAACCATCTTGTAGCCTTCGAAAGTATACGCAATTATCAAATTTGCTTCTGGTGTACTCTTGACCTATCATAAATTGATCAAATCGCTTGTACCATTGTCTCGGAGACTGTTTCAAACCATAAAACGATTTCTTCAATTTGCAAGCCCAATTTTCTTTTCCAGCAACCTTGAATCCATCTGGCTGAGTCATATAGATTTCCTCTTCCAAATCACCATGTAAAAATGCAGTTTTTACATCCATTTGAACTAGTTCCAAATCCAATTGAGCTATAAGTGCCAATAAAATTCTAATGGAAGAGTGTTTCGCAACTGGAGAAAATACTTCATTATAGTCAATCCCTTCCTTCTGAGCGTAGCCTTTCGCCACCAACCTTGCCTTGTAGCGAACATCTTCTTTGTTTGGAAATCCCTCTTTCTTAGTAAATACCCATTTGCACCCAATTGCCTTCTTATTCTTCGGTAGTTGAGCTAGCTCCCAAGTTTCATTCTTCCGAAGAGACTGCATTTCTTCATCCATGGCTTTCTTCCACTTATCATCTTCAGAACATTGGACTGCTTCTCTGTAAGTGGAAGGAACATCATCATCTACAATTGGAAGTGCATAGGCCACCATATCAGCAAAACGAGCAGGTCTGCGAATCTCACGTCTTGGCCTATTTATTGCAATTGATTCTTGTTGCTGCGAAGGTTCTTGGGTAGGAACCTCTTTTTCTCCTTCTTTTTCAGTAACCTCCTCGATCATAGGAGTGTCATCATCTGCATCAACAATTCGAGCTGGATTATTTGTTGACTCTATCTGTTTCTGAAAAAACTCCACCTGCTTGCGAGTAGACTCCACCTGTTGCGGATTACCCTCAACAATATCTTCTATTTTCTTTTTCAGCATCGAAGACTTATCAAAAGTAACATCCCTGCTGAAGATTATCTTCTTCGAATTAGGATATAAAAGACGATACCCTTTCACCCCTGAAGACATCCCCACAAATATAGCTTTCCTTGCTCTCGGATCCAATTTAAATTCCTTTACATGATAATAAGCAGAACAACCAAAGACATGTAAAGAATCATAATCAGTAACAGGTTTTCCAGACCATACCTCCAATGGAATTCTACCACCGATCGCTGTTGACGGTAAGCGATTAATGAGATGACATGCATAAGTCACTGTCTCAGCCCAAAACTCCTTGCCCAACCCAGCATTGGACAACATACACCGAACTTTCTCCAGCAACGTTCGGTTCATGCGTTCTGTCACCCCATTCTGTTATGGTGTGTGTCTAACTGTAAAATGACATACAATACCCGCATCTTGACAGACCTCTCGAAAAGATTTACTGCAATATTCACCTCCATTATCTGTTCTGAGGTACTTAATCTTTCTCCCAGTCTGAGTCTCAATCATCTTTTTCCAATTAAGGAAAATCCCAAGTACATCATCCTTTTTCTTCATTGTGTATACCCAAACTCTTCTGAAAAAGTCATCAACAAATGTAACAAAATAGTGTTTACCACCTACGGAGGCTGTCCTAGTGGGTCCCCACACATCAGAGTGAACATAATCTAAAATATCTTTAGTATTATGAACTGCAGTTGCAAACTTCACTCTCGTCTGCTTTCCCAGAACACAATGTTCACAAAAATCTAACTTGCAGGTTCTTACTCCTTTCAACAAGCCTTGATTCACCAAACTGCTTAAAGCTTTCTCACCTGCATGTCCCAAACGTATATGCCATAACCTGATCATATCTGAATCAACATCCTTCTCTGATACTACTGCTGCTGATTCAGTAACTGTACTATCATTGTAGTAGTACAAGTTGTTCTTCCTTGTACCTTTCATTACCACCAAAGCCCCAGATACCATTCTCATAACTCCATCTTTGATAGATATCGTGTAGCCTTTAGATTCTAAGGCTCCCAATGATATGAGATTCTTCTTCAAATCTGGAACATACCGAACTTCTGTCAAAACTCTGGTTGATCCATCGTGATTCTTCAATCGGATTGAACCTATCCCCTTAGTTTTACATGAGTTATCATTACCCATGAGTACAATTCCACCATTTAGCTCTTCGAAGTTGAAGAACCATTCCTTATGTGGACACATGTGATAAGTACAACCCGAATCTAAAATCCACTCACCAGATCCAGATGTTGATGATAGACTAACCAACACAAATTCTTCTTCCTCATGTTCGGTTACATATACATCGGAAGTAGCTTTACCCTTGCCCTTATCTTTCTTCTGCAGCTTCAGACAATCTTTCTTCCAATGCTCTTTCTCATGACAAAAGACACATTCATCTTTATCAGGTCTTTTCCTTGACTGTGATCTGCCCCTTCTTTCCTGTTTTCGACTCTTACTTCTTTCCCTAACTGTAAGCGCCTCTGCTGATTCATCCCTATTCTCTTTCTGATCTTTCTTGCGAATTTCATAATTAAGCAAAGCTGCACACACTTCTTCAAAGGACAATTTTTCTTTCCCATGAATAAGTGTAATGCACAAATGATCTAACTCATCAGGAAAAGATCCTATCAACAGCATGGCCTTCTGCTCATCTTTGAACGTTTCATCCAAATTCAACAAATCAGCTAACAAACGGTTGAAATTATCAATATGGTCATTGATATTCAAACCTGGTTTCAACTGAAGACGGTACAACCTCTTCAACAAATATAGCCGATTCTCATTGCTTTTCTTCATATATTTGTTCTCTAGCGCATTCCACAATTTACTAGCAGAGGTTTCCTTCATGAACGGATACTTCTGCTCTCTACAGAGATATGAGTGAATTAAACCACATGCCTTCGCATTTTGCCTCTCCCAATCTTTTTCCTCAATATTCTCTGGTCTTGTTTCTTCCAGAACAATATCCAAATCTTGTTGATACAAGACGTCCGTAACTTCGCTTTGCCATAGGCCAAAATTATTTCGACCATCAAATTTCTCTACTTCAATTTTTACATGTGAAGATGAAGACATTTCTGCTTTACACCAAAATTTTTTATGCCAATAGCTTGGTGATCAAATGAATAGTACTCAAAAGGTAAGCTCCCAGGAAAGGCTGGAGGGGTCACAAACGGTCCCACTTAAAATCCAGTCTCCTTAGACAATTATAGTCTTTTTGACAGAATATCCCTAAATTGTAACTGTTCCAAAATAACACCCAAGCTCTACAAACAAATATTTAATAGCTACCTAATGCCCTAGACAATTTCCCAGATCAATCGAAACTTAGGGCTCTGATACCACTTGTTGTGCGCAGTGGAAATTAAACGAATACACAACTACTAATGCTAGCTATTAAATATAAATAACAAATATTAATAAAACAGAAAAGCAGAATAATAAATGCAAAGCGAAAAAAGAAAGAACACACCAGAATTTACGTGGTTCGGTATAAAACCTACGTCCACGGGCGCTGCTGAAAACTTCCACTAGCTCCAAAACAAAATATTAGAAAATCTGGGTAAGATCCAAAAACCCAGAAACATATGGGGAGAAAACAAGAATAATACAAATGTATGGATCTTTTTACAATTCTTGTTTTGGGATACAAAATCAATTAACTAAAGGACTTATTTATAGTCCACCAAACATCCCACCATTTGTTATGTTTTAGATGTGGGATTGCTAACAAGGCTAATTTAGCCAAAAAATCAACAATTAGGACTTGGGCTTATGAAGCATTCGGCACAGAAAAGGCTATTCCGTTGGTGGCCATGGCAACTCCCGAAGATATGAGGATCAAAGCTGAGCATATTAGGATTGGTGATCAGTTTGTCGAAGTTCCTGGCGGAACTCACAACAATAACTATGCTAATGTCCAGCTCATTATAGAGGTATCTATCTTTAACACTTTTCATAAAAAAAAAAAAAAAAAAAGAAAGAAATGTTTCATCATTCATTGTTAAGTATATTCTCGATTGATTTAATTGCTAGTTGATTAGACAGCAGAGATAACACATGTTGATGTGGTTTGGCCTGGTTGGGGACATGCCTTCGAGAATCCTGAGTTACCAGATGCACCGACTGCCAAGGGAATTGTATTTTTAGGGCCTCCGGCTGCATCAATGGCAGCATTAGGAGATAAGATTGGTTCATCATTAATTGCTCAAGCAGCAGATGTTCCTACACTTCCATGGAGTGGTTTACTTGTAAATGCTTACTTTACAACCCTTCCATGGAGTGGTTTATTTGTAAATGCTTACTTTACAATCCATTTTAGTAATTTTATTTAAAGTAATATTGGATTTTCATAAATTTACTTATTTGGGGTGTACATGCAGTTTTTTAAGAGTGGAAATATCAACACCGAAAGGCATGTTGCTTGCGCTTGTTTAGAGTTTACGCGAGCTGTGCGACCCATGGACGTAGCTCGTCCTGAGCCCACCCTAGCCCATCTAAAAAATAAAATAAAATATTCATATAAAAATATAAAGTAAAATTTATTTATATAATTTTTAGTTATTAGTTATTTTTATATCAAAATACACGTACAGTTTTTTTTTTTTTTCCAGTCAGCTGCATATTTCTTATTTATATTTGCTTTTCTAGTCAAACATGATATGTATTAAAATGATACATTAAATATGAAATTTCATATAATTTGTACAATATTAGTTGCATATTATATTATTCAAATTTAATAACTTCTGCTTTTAGTGCATTTCCTAATGTGTTCTTTAATCTAAGTATGATAATAATTTATGATTGTCAAAATATAAATTATCTATTTTATTAATACTTTAATTGATAAGTTTAATAATTTAAATATCTTTAGATTCAACTCTTATTAATATTTGATTATACTTATACTTCATATTTTGTTCATACTTTGTTGGTTTCTTTTTTTTTTTTTTAGTTAATATATTTATTTACAATATGAATTTTAAAAGGTAAAACTCATTATAAACCCTCTAACTACGAATCCGTGTATGATTCAATTTAAAAAATTTTTTGGTATAAAGTTAGCGGTGACAATTCGGGTTGACAGGTTGAATTTGGGTCAATACGAACATGACATAATTATTTTTTGCTCAATACAAATATAACATGATTAATAAATGAGTTAAACCTCTGAAATACGAATACAATATGATAATATTTGGGTCAACACAAACGCGACGCGCTATATTCATTTAACCCATTTAATAATATGTTTATAAAACTCATTTAAATGACTCATTTAAGTGACCATTAATTAACATGTTTAGATAACCTATTTAATGACTCGTTTATAGCTCATTTAACCATATTTAATATATTTATAATAAAAACTAACTTAAATAAATTAATAATAAAATATAGATCAAAAATAAAATTAAAATATAAATACAAGATAAATAATTAAGTTTACTATTTAAATCTACAAATATAATCCAAAACATAAGTATACAATCATTCACAAATAAAATCCAAATATAAATCTTCTTTCATTTCATTGTATTCCTCTTTCATACTTTTGGTTACCCAATCGTTAATATCGACATCATTAGAATCCTTAGATTTAAGCTCTATATGAAAAATAATTAATCATAAATAAAATTAGTAAAATAGATTACAACAGTAGACCTAAATATTAGTTAATTTCAAGTTCAACATATATTCAATGAACCAACAACGTATATGTGTGTACTTGATTAGATGACAAATTCAAACAAAAAAAGCACAATCTATAACGTCAAGTAATCTAAACTCAACGGGCGACTGAATATAAACAAACATCCTCAGCGAAAAATAAACAACATAAAAGACAAAAAAGAAAAAGACAAATAGAATTCTTAGAGGTAGTAAAATGAAGAAAAAGTAAAAACGGAGAAAAATCAAGAAACTGAACCTTGAAACATTTCAGCAAATAAGCAAAACTGCATTCAATCTAATCTTCAATTATACACGAGCTCTTATATTTATACACCTGGAAGATCACACTTTTTGTGTGCAAGAATTCTAGTGGTTGATAAATGAATGAGGTGGCTAGTTAGTTAAGAGAATTGACATGCGGGTTTGTTAACTCTAAGCTTAATCTGTAAACCATCTTATAGACTTAAGACTTTAGTGAGCTTCCTAACTCAACTAACTCATCTAACATTCCCCCTCAAACAAATCATTGATTGATTGGTGATGAGTTTGTCTCTATAATACTGAAACCGAGTAATACTCAGTGCCTTAGTAAATACATCTGTAATTTGTTCATCAATAGGTATGTATCTGACTTCAAACTCTTGTGTTGCCACCTTATCTCTTAGGAAGTGAAGATCAATTTCTATATGTTTTGTTTTGGAGTGAAACACAGGATTTCGAGCTAATGAAGCGGCTCCTGTGTTGTCACACCATAGAATTGGTACCTATGAAACTTGAATACCCAATTCACTCAACAAGGCCTTTATCCACACCAATTCAGTAGCAGCTTGTGCCAAAGATCTATACTCAAGTTCACAACTTGATCTTGCCACAACCTTTTGCTTTCTTGAACTCCAGGAAATTAGACTCTTACCTAAGTAAAAATATCATCCACTTGTGGATTTTCGGTCATCTAAATTACTAGCCCAGTCAGCATCTGAGAATCCAACCAAATCACACTTAGATGTAGAACCAAAATGAAGACCATAGTTCAAGGTTCCTTTTATGTACCTCAAGATTCTTTTGCAGGCCTGCCAATGGATAGTAGTTGGGGCTGACAAATATTGACTTAATCTATTGACAGCAAAGGCAATATCTGGTCTTGTAAAAGTCAAATATTACAATACACTAATAGTATTTCTATAGAGAGTAGGTGTGGAAAAAGGTTCACCATCATCTTTGAGAAGTTTAGAACCAGTACTCATAGGAGTCGGGCAAGCTAAGCATTGTAGCATGTTTGTTTTGCGTAGCAGATCTGTGGCATACTTCTTCTGTGTAAGATAAATACCTATGGCATCTCTATCAACTTCAAAGCCTAGGAAATAATGAAGAGAAGCAAGTATCTTTAGAAAAAAATTCTGATTCAAATCAGCTATAACCTTGGCCACTAATGTCTGGTCTGTACCTGTCACCAAGATATCATCTTTATAGATAAGTAGAATAATAAGAGCACTTTGAGTTTTATAAACAAAAAGAGAACTATAAGCTCTAGAATTCTGAAAACCCCATTTAAGAAGTGCCCCTTTGAGTTTCTCAAACTAAGCTCTTGGAGCTTGTTTCAAACCATACAAAGACTAGTTCAATTTGCACACATGATCTGGATATTCTTGAGAAACATATCCATCAGGTTGTTCCATATACACCACTTCACTCAGATGTCCATTTATAAAAGCATTATTGACATCAAGTTGCTTAATGTCCCAACCATAAGCAGTTGCTAAAGCAAGGATAACTCTTATGGTGGAAGATTTTACAACTGGACTATAAGTTTCTACAAAGTCTACGCCTGCAGTTTGATGGAATCCTTTAGCTACCAAGCGTGCTTTATGCCTAGAAACTAAATCATCTGCATTGAATTTAACTCTAAAAACTCATTTGTTACCCACAACATTCATGTCTTTGGTTATAGGAACCAAACTCCAAGTTTGATTGTTCAACAGTGCCTCAAATTCATCATTTATAGTAGCTTTCCAACTTGATAAACTTAAAGCTTGACTTACTGACTCTAGTTCAGTAGTAGAAAGAGTTATAGCATCATGATGAAAAGCTTTAGGTTTGTAAATACCACTTTTAGCTCTTGTTATCATGGGATGATAGTTTGTAACTTTCAGTTTTGAAGAGGCAGTGGACTCACTTGAACTATCTGACTTGTTTGGTAAAGAGCTTAAACTTGAGCATCTAGACATTAACTGAGGTATGTCACTCTCTAAATTACTAGAGTTGGTAGTTCTTGACACAAAAAACAACATTGAATATAGAAATTCTTTTTCATTAAAGATCACATGCCTGGAAATATATAACTTTCCACTTGGATAAAGGCATTTGTAACCTTTATGAAAATCAGAATATCCTACAAAGATACACTTAGAGGAATGGAAGCTGAATTTAGATTTGTTGTAGGGTCATAGCCAAGGAAAGCAGGCACATCCAAAAGGTTTTAAGATTAAGTAATCTGGTTTGGCTTTGTACAACTTTTCATAAGGTGATACATGACTTAAGACTGGTATGGGAAGCTTGTTAATAATAAAGGTTGTTGTATAGAATGCTTCCCACCAGAATGACAGAAGAAGCTGAGCTTGAGCAAGGAGAGTAAACCCAACTTTAGTAATATGTCTATGTTTCCTCTCAGCTGACCCATTTTGTTGATGCACATAGGGACAAAGGTGTCTAAAATGAACACCTATTTTTTCAAGATATGTAGCTAAGGGTCTATATTCAGCTCCTCAATCACTTTGCACACACTTTATTTTTCTATTAAAGGCTGTCTCTACTGTTTTTTGAAAGGTAATGAAAGTTTGAGTGGTTTGGTCTTTTGTATCTAATGGATATATCCATGTGAACTTGGTATAAACATCCAAGAAGTGAATGTAATACCTATATCCCTTATTTGAGGCTATTGGTGAAGGCCCTCAAAGGTCTGTGTAGATTAGTTCTAGAGGAGTTGAAAAAGAAGTTTGAGATTGTGAAAAATGACGTTGATGCAATTTACCATACTGGCATGCATCATAGAAATTTAACGAGGCAGATGTAGTACATGGTTTATTAAGACATCTAAGAACCTGCTTTAATGTAGCAAAGGAGGGGTGTCCTAATTTTGTGTGCCATAACAACAATTCAGGCATCGTATAAGCAGAAAAAGAGGCTGGTTTTATTGAATGAATATCAGAGACAATATGTGAAATATGTCTAGAGTTATTTCTATACAAATTAGCATTAACAAAATGTGCATCAATATGATCAACAAAAGATTTATTACACACGTTATTGGAATCATGAAAATTAGAACTAGAAAAAACAACATTTTGACAAGAGGACATCAAGAATAGAGCTGAAAAATCTGAGGTTGAAAGACTTTGAAGAGCCCTTGCATCAGCTGTTGAAGGGTCCAGCTAATACAGGCCATTTACCAAGGTTCCTCGCAGCAGAACTCTCCTTGTTCTCTTGTCCTTAACAAGGCAAAAGTTTGAGTTAAATTCTACCACAACATCATTATCCTTAGTAAATTGAGAAATACTCAAAAGATTTTTAGTAATGGAGGGTACATGGAATATATTTTTAAGGAACAAAGACTTTTATGGATTTGTGTGTGAAGGAAAAACAGAACTACCAATATGTGAGATAGAAAGTTGAGCTCTATTACCTACAGTCAGCCTTTCTTACCCTTTGAAGTCAGATTTTAGACTCAAGTTGTTAAGATCTGATGTAATATGGTTTGTAGCATCGCTGTCAAAGTACCAAGAAGAATTTGCCATAGTTGTAGGAGAAGCAATAAAAGCACTGGTACCATTCTCAGAAGTGCTTTGTTCAGGATTACGAAGAGGGTAGTTTGACATTGCTGGCATTGGATAGTTTGAAGAGGAATTACTTGGAAAAAATTGATGATTATGAGCTTGAAAATTTCCGCCTTGATTCAGATAGTGTTGTTGAACATTCTGTTGTTGGATCCCTTGAAAAGTCTGATCAAAATGCCTGTAGCAAAAAGACACAAGATGGCCTCCCTTGCCACATAATTGACAAATAATCTTGTTATTAGACCTTCCTCCAAACCTACCTCTTCCTCGACTGCTACCTCTACCTCTTAAAACCTCCTCTCATTTCATTGTAGCTTTGATTGTTGTTGGCATAGTTTGCAGAAGCATTGACAACATAAAATGAAGCCACCACATTGTGCTGAACAAGCCTGCTATCGTAATTCATTAACATGAATTGAACCTCCTGTAATGAGACAAACCTTTGTCTAGAAGTTATGTTGACAACTACAGGATCAAACTCTGGTCCAAGCCCTCCTAAAACTTGAGCAATTAAATCATCTTCTGATTGAGGATGTCCAACCATCATTAAACTCTCACTCAGCTTCTTCATCTTCAATACATACTAGCTAACTGTAAGAGCCCCTTTCTTGGTCATTTGTAACTTAGTCTTGATTTGCAACACCTTTGCTCTTGATTGTTAAGCATAAAGTGACGCTAAGGTGTTCCAAACTTCATAAGTCGTGGTACAATGCGTCACTTGACCGAAAACACTCTCAGTTATGGTTGAGAATAGCCAAGAAACCAAGAGCTGATAAGTTTTCTTCCAATTCAAGAACTCTTCACTGACAATTTGCTCTCCAAAATCTGACCCACAATCACTTGATTGAACATACTTTGGTGGACATCGTTTTGGTGTCAAAACAAAATCTTCAAGATTATATGCACGGATGACAAGTAAAACTTACAGTTTCCAATAGTTATAGTTATTTTGATCAAGCTTAAATGGAAGTTTAACACTAATATTAGTAGTCAGTAAAGAAACCTGATTCTTGTGCGAATGAGACTCAGTCTGTAACGGAGCCTCCATGGAACTGCTAGGTCTCACTGGTTGAGAATCTTGAGTTGCCATGACTGTCAGACCTGAGGCTCCGATACCATAAAAGATTGAAGCAAAAGAGGTTGTAAAATGAAGAAAAAGTAAAAGCAGAGAAAAATCAAGAAACTGAACCTTGAAACATTTCAGCAAATAAGCCAAACTGCATTCAATCTAATCTTCAATTATACACGAGCTCTTATATTTATACACCTAGAAGATCACGCTTTTTTGTGTGCAAGAATTCTAATGGTTGATAAATGAATGAGGTGGCCAGTTAGTTAAGAGAATTGACACGTGGGTTTGTTAACTCTAAACTTAATCTGTAAGCCATCTTATAGACTTAAGACTTTAGTGAGCTTCCTAACTCAGCTAACTCATCTAACATCTTTCAATATATAATAACCAAAATTCTTTCGATAGAAAATATTTATATTTGTCAAATTGGTTTTTGTTTATAAACCTTCATACTACTTGCAGTTAATAATGCATACATACCAGTACCCAAATTAAACCAAAAGAAAAATAATTTACTCATTTGTTATAGCTATTAACATAATCATATTTTTATTATTTCACTTTTCGTTAATCAACCTACAAAAGTGATTATAGAACAATAACACCATTTTCACTTCACTATAAGCCAAATTACCTAACAATCACTTTCATATCAGCCAACAATTTCTAATACTGACTTGTAAAAAAAAAAATGTATTTTCAGCTTACATGATAAATTTATCGTCTGATGATCAATCAACTAAGAGGCATTATTCTAATATAACAATAGGAGGCTTGTTTATATTAAATAAAAAAAAGCTAGCAAATTGTATGGCTTTGTATCATTAGATGATGCTTGGAAATGGACACACATGTAACAACATTAGTGTCCTCATGTTTACGTTTTGTTGGCATCATTAATGCCTAACCGTGATGATCTCTTATGGCCAGTCAGTTGGGCCTAAAATATTTTTCAGAGTGGGCCTGCGCACACTTGTGTTGGATCACATGGCCCATGAATCATAATTGAAGTTAATTCACTTATTTATTTATTTCATAAATTGTTCAATTTTGTTCAATTGTATATAAATCCTCGTATTTGAATTTAATCACTTTACATACTATCACTGTTTACATATGTGACAAAAACAAATAAATACTTCGTTATTTTTTTGGATTGGAATCAAAGCACAATTTCCAAAGAACAGAATCATTTCAATTAATTATAACGAAACAATTTTTATTTTTTTTTAACAATTTCATACGCATTTTATTTTGTTATAAGGCTTTTACAAATATTGTTCATAATTTTATATTTCTTATTTGGAAACTAAATATATAACACCAGAAAGTGTAAGTCAATTCTAACTGTCAAGGCTAAACAATAGTTCTGTTAATTAATAATGTCATCAAGGTTTGTTGCCAAAATTAATTTCTGTTAATTAATTATTCCATTTAACTTGATAGAAGTATATGTATTATTCAAAAATTAAGTGTTAAATATGATTTCCTGTGGGCCACTGCTGCTCCACTGCTTGCTGTATATTACTTATTTACTTTCTCTATGTTGATGTTAAATGGTGAGAGAGGGGCCCCAGGTCGCCACATCAGCCCATGAAAATTTGGTAAGCGTCGCCTCTAATTTACTTGCATATTAATTAAGAGTAATATCAAACTATCTAAAAATATATTCAAATTTATTATCTAAATATTATGATAAGTTTATATATAATTATCGTATCATTAATATATTATCTCAAAATTAACGTGATAGTTATAAGTCAATTTATCATATTATTTGAGTAAAATTTAAGAACAAATTTTTGATAAATATAGCATTATTTATTAATTATATATATTTACTTATTTTAAGAGACCTATTTTATATAGAATTTAATTCATTTGTGTTTAGCACATTGCTCACATCTCATTATTGATTATCAAATAATAATTTTATATTTACTTTTTACATATTTTTTTAGATTTTATATATAATGTTTATAGTAGACATAACCACGGTTCGGTTCAGTTCCGGTTTCGGTTCCGAACCGACGGTTCCGGTTCTAAAAAAACTATAACCGGAACCTTAACCGAAATAACACGGTTCCGGTTTGGTTCTGAAACCGACGGTTCTATAACGGTTCAGGTTCCGGTTCCGGTTTCGGTTCTATAACGGTTTCGGTTCCAGTTCTGGAACCTTTTTTTAAAATGACAATTTGAAATTTAAAAAGTAATATTAAAATATGTTTTAAAATTAAAAAATAAATCGATACCTGATAGGCGGATACACAAACGAAATAAAAAATTTAATTATTTGAAGACCAATACTCACAATCACAAATCACAATTAGCTTTAATTTATAAAATCCATTACGGATTATCCATTTACTGATTTACCCTTAGTCCCTCACTAACTCACGTCAGTACGTCACTCACTCTTTTGTCTTCTCTCTCTCTCTCTCTGAGGCCCCCAACGGTTTTTTTCTTTTTTTTATTATATTAATTTATTTAAGAACCGAAACCGAACCGGAAGGCGGTTCCGGTTCCGCCGGTTCTTGAACCGTCGGTTCCGGTTCTTTTAAGATTAGAACCGAAACCGGAACCGCTACAATGACGGTTCCGGTTCGGTTCCGAACCGGAACCAGAACCTTATGTTCTGGTTTCGGTTCTACAGTTACGGTTCGGTTCGAACCGTACGGTTCGAACCGAACCGTGGTCATGTCTAGTTTATAGAGAGTAAAATACATTTACCACGACTATTATGAGTTAGATGAGATCCAACTATAAAAAGATATTTGGAGATTTAATTTGTTACTTTCTCCTAAAAGTTTATAAAAGCCTTTGAGAGTAAGCCTTTGAGAGTAATTGAAAAGAATTTGTGAAATTTTTTATATTCAAATACCAATAAAAATCATTAAAAGTTGTTAATATTTTAAAATGTATAGACTTAATCCCCTCGTCATACTAAAAGCTCCGCTTTCCTTTCTTCTTCTTATTGAGAAAGTAATTGATAAATTAAACATCTAATTTTTATAAAATTTTTAAAAGTTTTAATTGAATATCTCATTACTTTTATAAAATTATTTAGAGTTATTAAAAGTTCACATAAAATATTTTATATTCTTATAAAGTTTTTAAAAGTTCGAATCGAATTTGTTTATACTCTCTAAATTGATAAAAGCTTTTGGAAGTATGGACTGAGTGAATAGACGGGAAATTTAATATTTCTCGTAAATAAATAAAAATAATAATAAAAATATCGTGTTTACGCGTCTTTTTTGTATATTTTCTTGTGTGAAAAATGTGTAAACAGTTTCACACGTAGGTGTGCCAAACTGTTCACACGAGCAGTATATCTCTGGACTTCAGCACAAGCCTCGGTACTTCCATCTCAAGTTCTCCTCCCTGCAAATCAAACGTCAGGATTTCCCTTCCCTCAATTTCTCTCTCTGTCCAAAATCAACCACTTTTTGCTGGTTGGTTGACCAACCCCTGTGCAAGGTAACGCCCTTGTCTTATTATTATTATTTTTGCTTGATTCATCAAATCCTCTGTTTATTGAATATATTTTGAGAAAAATTTATAAATGTTTCCATATAGTCAATCTATCATCTGGGTTGTTTGCAAGGTGATAAAATATGATAAGAGATATCAGATCTCAACCATCATCACTTATTCTAACAGAAGGTCTAGGATCTTGCTATGTTACCACTTACTGGTCTATTTTATTTTATTTTTAATATTATTATCATAGTATTTCTTATGTTATCAGCATGGTTTAATAATTTGTTGTTGTTACCACTGACCTGAAGATTTCATTGTAGATTTAAGTTTAGCTATAGCAACTTGGTTTTCCTGATAATTTTACAAAACCTCATAGTTTATGTTTAGATTATCTGTTTGGTTTCAGTTATTTTCTGGCGAAGAGGTCTGTTTATTGCAGTTATGCTGGATAAAATAAGGATTATGCTCTCATCTTCACCTGTGAGCAATAAACATATGTGTTCTCGTAGTTTAGAGCGAAAATATGATGCTCTAAAATATGATAGGAGATGTTGGATCTCTATAGATAATGATGTGGTTAGATTTGCAAAACTGAAGATTTTATGATAGTTTAGGTTTAGCTGTAGTAATATTAGTAGAACAATGGATTGGTACCCCATCCGATGATCAGAATAGGCTGACCTTCCTATATGTTGTTTTAGTTGTTAATATTGTTGATCTCGACTCTGTATTGCTCTTCAGAATCTTCATTTTGCTGCTTCTAGAAGGTCACCATGTCCTCCGGTACAACAGCTTTAGATTTCACAAATTCAGGCCAACCTTCAGTCAGCAAAGACTTTGGCTTGATGGTTAAACGAAATTTCTATATCTCTCCTTCCATGTCCTTCACTGGCAGATCTACAAATCCCTGTCCTTCGGGAATTGGAGAATGCTCCATAGCTTCGGTTGGGACTGTCAGCTCCTCCTCAAGGTCAGTTGTAGTAATAAGTTTTGAGAACAGCTGTTGCATAGACAGTAAGATATATGAGAACTCTCGTTTATGATGTTTTAGCTGTTTCTATGCTTTTAACAGTTTGTTTTCCAAAATAAATAATAACAATAATATATAAGAAAGTTAATAGCAACTACATATTTTTAACTTCAATCCTGACTTGTTCATCTCAATTGCCAAAATTAGGTACAATCTAGACATAAATGAGGATTCAGTAGGGCCTTAAAATAACCGGAATAAGAACAATTGGTGATGCTAGAGAAAAAGGAAACCATCACTGATAAACGAAGTATATTATATATGCAAAAACTATAGAATTTTACCTTGGTCTTAAAAGATATAGCAGGTGTCGTTAGTGCTGCTGTGGGATCTGCTGTCTCCTCATTAACATCAGACCTTTTAGCTGTTAGAATAGCAATATTTTGATCTTTAGATATCATTGGAGCATCTGGTGAAATGAGTGCTGCTCTCGATTTTTCTGGAATCTCTTCTTGTTTGGACATGCTTGCAGTCTCTTCTTTGTTAACCATTATTGATGCAGGAGGGAGTACTCTTGAATCCGGTGACTCATCAACCACAATTGAAGTATCTACAGGGGAAATCAATACTCTGGGATCTGGAATCTCTTCCACTATATTGACCCTTGATGGATTATCTGATGCTGTGACATTGTGGTTCTGGTGTACCGGTGTCCCTCCAAACCTTGCTTCTTCATCTCTCGCTAGAGTATTTGGTGTTAGATCTTGAACTAGTTCATTACGTCTACATGTTAAGATGAAAATAGTTCCAGCAAGGACTAGCGGGAAAATGGATGCAATATTTGACTGGAATTTGATTCTGAAAATCGAAAATACTAAGTAAAGGTATGTTATAATCAACTGAACAACAGAAAAGGCAAGCTCTATCATGATTCGATCACTTTGAGAATTGGTTTTGCTCCCCATGGCAATGCAACAGGTCATGAGAAATCCGATTAGTGATAAAACAAAAGAAGCGATGAGGAAGGCAAACTGATTTCCTCCGATTTGATCGAGTACAAATGATATGGCTTCTAACACAAGAAAGAGAAGTGCCATTAGCTTACACCTGTGGCGCGTAAACCCCTGCAGTTAAGAATTAGAAGTATGCATGCAATTCAGTTAAAATGAAATGAAAGAAAACATCACCATTAATATTGTATCATTCAATTAAAAAACATGACTGATTAAGACCTGTAGAATCACATTGGAGAGAGTTGCCATAGTCTTCTGATTATCAAATTTGATCTCTTTTGTCTACAACTTTTTCAGTGAAATCTGAACTCTGACGGCATTTTCAGCGAGCAGAAGGCTCAGCATCGGGGTTCAGATTTGGTCAAGTTCTTCCTGTCAGAGGCGATTGTCTTTTAATCATGTAATAATAATAATAATAATAATAATAATCAATGTTGTAGAACTTGTTACTTAATACTCGACTGGCAACCGAATTGATTATTCAGTGAGTAGTCGGTTTGATCGTCGGATAACGTTAACAATCAAATTTGGACAATCTAATAAAAATAATAATATGATCATAAAACATCTTAAAACCTATCACATAGAATCTTACAAGCTACTATAGTACAATCACATAATTATAATATATTAGATATAAAAAATTATTAAAAAATACAATCATACGAAATACTTCTTTTAAGCTGAAGTGTACTCCTACTGCTTGTTGATATTCTCATCCAACCCGCTAGGTTAGAAAGTGGAAATTTTTACTAAAAACGCCCACATGGCGGATGCTAGACCACAGTTGCATATTGGCCATTCATGAGAAATTTCAACTTGCAAGCAAATGCATAGGCTAATTTGTAATAAGTAGCATGAATATATTAGATTATCTGTTTTTATACCAAATTTGACTAAAAGAAATCATACAAAACATCTTTTCAAAAAAAAAAAAAATCATACAAAACATGAGATTATTTATCTACTAAAATTTTAGGTATATATTTTTAAATCAGAAAATATATTTGTTATTCAAATTTTAGAAATATCGGACTAAAAAAAAAAGAGATTATTTATCTATTAAGACTTAATGTCATACCACTCCCTTTGTTCAGACCATTGAATTTCTAATTTTTATTTTTGTATTATCTTTCGGTAGTTCTCTCTCTTTGTTGGGCTTATAATTTAAACTCTAGACTATCTATTTTTATTTAAATTCTAGACTGTCTATTTTTATAATTTGTGAGTAAGAAAATATTAATAATGTTTTATAACAAACACGTATCCAGTTCTTCACTTTGAGAATTTTTATTTTCCCCAGGCACTTAACATCATATATGCTAGTGTTAGAGATCAATGTTGTAAATATTTGAAGCTAACTAAAAATGAAAAAGGAGAGTGAACTGCCTCTCTCTGTGTATATATATATATATATATATATATATATATATATATATATATATATGAATTGCACAATATTCTCGTGAGATATGTCTAAAATCAAGCATAAATATATTTTATCCTTTTATTACACTAAATCCCCACGCCATCAATTGACTATCGTTAACTTTAATTATTGATTAGGATTTTTGATCAGATGACTATTTTGCCCATGAATAAGATAAAAAATTAATTTAAAAAATAAAAAAATATGGTGGATTAAAAATTAAATGAGATGACAATATATAAACAAAAACGAAAAATAAAAATAAAATCATAAAAAAAATGAAGAACACAAAGAAGATCTGGTTTGGGTTTCCATTTATTGATCTGAGTTTCCAGATTCAGGGCTGGCGAAGGCAGCTGTGTTTAGTAATGAATTCAAAAATTTATATAAGATAGAGCACTAAAGTGAAACATATTATATACAATAATACTAAAATTCAACTATGATGTAAATACTATTAATTGACATATCAATACATATCAAACATATATATATATAACATCAATAGTTAAAGTTTGATAGGACTTGGTGAGATTCTATATATAAGTTAATCATACCTGTTGCGGAATGTTGCGACAAAAAATGATTTAGAGGTTAGTTGGATCTCTCGTTGAGTAATATCAAAGATTGGCAAAAAATGGTTCGGAGGTCAACTGGATCTCTTGTTGAGCAATACCAAAGATCTGTTAAAACTCATCGAGTTTAAACATTATATGTATAACTTAAAAATTAACACAAATAGAATTATGAGCATTCCATAATAAATGGAGAAAACTCTCTACACATGCTCGTGAATATGCAAGATAAGATTTAAACCCCTATCACAAATATGAATAAGAAGTGCATTAATCATTTAAGCTATAAGTAAATGTGAAATTGAAGTGATTGAATTAATTATATAATTATTGAGTTCCATATTAGAAATTTACAGCAAACAATAATTGTAATGTTAAAAAAACTAATATCACAACATAGTATATGATTTCATAAGAAAATTGTTGAAAAAAAAGTTCATATCAATTCAAACTAACACACCTAATAAATGAATTTGGATAAAATCACACTTATATTATTAAAATATTTGCAAGAAACAAATCAATAAAATAATTAAACCAATACTATCTTATAAGAAAAGAAATGAAAGATAAAAAATAATTAACACATCCTAATCTATTAGCAATTTTGATTTTGTAAATTTAGACAAGAAAATTTCACAAATTATTGGTTAAGTTAAAAATTAATACAATTTATAAAACAAAAAATTCAAAATAATAATAATAATAATAATAATGAATTAAGATTTCGCTAATGTCTCATAAAAATATAAATACATTATTATATGGATGAAAGTAGAAAACAAAAATTTAGAATATATATATATATATACAAACATATAATTATAAAAAAAAAATTAAAAAGCAATATTATATATTAAATTTTTATTTTAATATATGCCGTGGAGGTTGCTGTGTTGTTAGCGGAATCTGGGGTTGCGGTTTTGATGTTTTGACCAATTTTTTTTTTTTTTTTTGGTTGCAGAGATGGATTGGTGGAATCTGGGGTATTGATTTGAGGTTCGACCTAGCCTCCATCTCTGCAAGAGAGGGAGGTCGAACCAGCAGAGATGGAAGTTTGAACTTTGCCGAACAAGAGATGGGGGTTCAAATCCATCTCTGCCAAGGATGGAGAGATGGGAGTCCGAACACTGGTTGTGATGAAGAATGAAGAAGATGAATCCATCTCAGACTTCTGATGAAGAATGAAGAAGATGAACTCTGTTTTTTCTTTGAAGATAAATGGAGAAGATGAACATGATTTTAGATTTGGGTTTCAATGAAACCCAGATGAAGATAAAGAAATTTTTTTTTAAAATTTTTTTCATCTTCGTCTGGTTGAAGATGATGAAGATCGGTGGATGATGTAGATCGGTTGATGGACGTGGAATTGGATCTCCACAATTTTTACCTTTTTAATTTTTTTTCCTTTTTTATTTACTTTTTTTTTTTTTTTTATTCTTTGATCTCCACTGTTTTTACTTTTAAGAAAATTTTTAAAATTATTTTTTTAAAAAAATATAAATATAAAATCTTATTTTTAAATTAATCCAATGACCATGGGGATCTCTTTCTTTTTAAATTATTTATTATTTTTAATATAAATATTAAATCTATTTTTAAATTAATCCTCATCTCGAGATCTCTCTTTTTTCTTAAAAAAATAATTATTTATTATTTTTAATTCTTATTTATTTTTTTATAGTTTTAAATTTAAAAAATATATACATATAACAGACAAAATTACCCATAAAAAAAAATTATAGATATCTGTATCATATTTCGGTTGATCCCGCTTAGTCTTGGATCCGTTCTAGTTACAGTTCATGTACCCAAAGGAAAAAAAAATTATATCAACCTTAGTCTTGGATCTAGGGGTAGGCGTTTTTGGGTTCGGGTTGGGTTGGGTTGAAAATCTCTCAACTCAACATGGGTTGGGTTAAAAATTTTTCAACTCAATCCAACTCAATAAATTCTTCAACCTAACCCAACCCAACCCAGTAATAATCGGGTTGATTTATATTAAGTTGATCGGGTTAAATTTAGTCCATTACGAAAATATTAAAAGTTTAGTTAGTAACTTTTATAGTCTTAACAATTTGATTACAAATAAAATGAATACAAATAAATATTCAATGATTAAAAATAAAATATTTAATCCACCACATAGACTATTCTTGATCTTCATCTCTAGCAAATGTACTATTAGGAAAAAAAAAAACTTGAATTTAGAATTAGGGATAGACATTTGTTGGGTTGGGTTAAAAATTTTTAACCCAACCTAACCAACCCAATCCAATTTAATTTTGAATCCAACCCAACTCATCTCAATTTTTTTAAAGATATAACTTAACCCAACCCGATAAAAAGTGATCGGGTTGGGTTAGGTTGGTCGGGTTGGATTAGGTTGGTCAGGTTGGGTTAGAGATGTCCACCCTTACTTGGATCTATTCCAGTTACAGTTCATGTACTCAAAGAAAAAAAAAAATCATAAAAGGATGTGATTTCGTCTGGTTTAAGGATGACTGAGGGTTTGTATGAAATGTATGTGACGAACCTTTTCTCAAAAAAAAAGTATGTGAGTAACTTCGGGTTTATATGATAATTATGTGTTATACCATAAATAAGCAAGGAACCTTAATGGTCCATATGACCGAGCTAGTTAGCAAGGAGCCTCAGTGACTGATATGAGCAAAAGGAAGCAAGGAACTTCTTGAGACAACCCATTTTTCTTCTTCTTTTTTTTTTTTTCAAGAAATTTGAAACAAACTATTTGAAAGGTGAAATAGAGCATTAGCTTCTCTTCACCTTATCTATTTTTGAAAACAACACGCAACAACCTTTATAGAGACCGAAAGTATGATAATTATGTGTTATGCCATAAATAAGCAAGGAACCTTAATGGTCCATACGACCGAGCTAGTTAGCAAGGAGCCTCAGTGAGGATATGAGCAAAAGGAAGCAAGAAACTTCTTGAGACAACCCATTTTTCTTCTTTTTTTTTTTTTTTTCCAAGAAATTTGAAACAAACTATTTGAAAGGTGAAATAGAGAATCCATCTCTCTTCACCTTATCTATTTTTGAAAACAACATGCAACAACATTTATAGAGACCGAAAGGAAGGTTCGTGGCAGTTTCCTAGGGTCCCTAATTAAAATTGATTGATTGACCGTTGACCTTTCTATTATACATACAAGTGTGTGTACTCTTTTTTTTTTTTTTAAGGGGAACATGCGTGTACTCACAATCACTTTATGAGGAGACTAAAAATTGCGTGACATACTTAGAAAATCTTCCTCCATATGTCGGTCCACTTTATTCTAATGGAATCTAGTGTTTTTCCAGGCTGTAAAGTGTAAACATGTAACGTCAGAAATTCGGTGGAAGGAAGTTCATGGCAGTTTCCTAGGGGTTCCTCATTTACCTTTTTATTTATATATACGTGTGTATGTGTGTGCGCGCACTCACGATCACTTTACGAGGAGAGTAAAACTTGCGTGACTTGCTTGTCTAACATAGAAAATTTTCCTCCAGTCTTTTGGTCCGCTTTATTCTAATGGGATCTAGTGTTTTTCAAGGCTGTGAAGGAAGAGTGCCAAGTTAATAAATCAAGGAAGGGTCTTCGTGACTAACAAATTTAGGCAAGTTAACGTCATCTATACAACGTCTTTTATAACATTAGCTGATACCAGTTATCGATTACTTTTTTTCTTTTTAACAACTAATGTAATGTCAATTTGATCACCGTAATGTCAAACTTATATGCTGTCAAGTTCGACATTATTTATAAAGTTTTAGGGTTTATATTTATTAATAATTATCAAGTGTGACGTATGATATTAGCTTACATCACTTATCAATTGTAATATCTTTTCTAACAAATAATATAACGTCAAGTTGATCATCATAACATCGAACTTGTTCGTTGTTAAGTTCGATGTTATTTATAAAATTATGATGTCTACACTTATTAAAAATTATTAAGTTTGGCATATGACATCACTTATAGGCTATAACGTTTTTTTTTAACAAGTAATGTAACCTTAACTTGATTACCATAATGTCCAACTTATTGTCTGTCAAGTTCAACATTATTTATAAAGTTGTAATGTCTATACTTGTTCAAAATTATCAAGTATGACATTTCAAAATTATCAAGCGTAGACGTATGATATCAACTGACATTAACTAACATCACTCATTGACTATGACGTCTTTTTTAACAAGTAACGTAACATCAACTTGATTACCATACCATAACGTTGAACTTATTTCAATTTAATTTTTCTTATTATTTTTATTTTCTTCGTTTTTGATCTAATGTAATTTATAGCATTTAATTTTAAAATATAGTAAAATATTATACTTAAAAATTGGATTAAAATATTATTTAAATATATTTTTGAATAAAATAAAATTATTAAATTTATTTCTTAAAAATACATAAAAGTATTTAGGTGGTTCACTTGATGAAAATGAAGTAGGGAAAGAAAGGGTATATGGCAATCAAGCTAGATTTAGCGAAAACGTATGACAAACTTTGGTGGAGTTTTATACAGGAAACTTTATTGGATATTGGTTTTCCGGATCAATTAATTAAACTCATTATGGATTGTATTACCAGCTCTACAATGCAGGTTCTATGGAATGGGGATATTACAGACTCTTTTCGTCCCACAAGAGGAGTGAGACAAGGTGATCCTCTTTCCCCTTATATCTTCGTTCTTTGCTTGGAAAGGCTTTTGCAAAAAATTGCCAAGCTAGTACATTGTAAGAGTTGGCGTCCAGGTGGTAAAGGTCCTCCGTTATCTCATTTGTGCTTTGCTGATGATATTTTTCTTTTCGCTGACGCTTCTTTGCAACAAGTTGATATTGTAAAAGATTGTTTGCATTTCTTTTGTGTGGCTTCTGGTTAAGAGGTTAGTGCCAATAAAACCTTTATTTATTTTTCAAAAAATGTTACGGATGATGTGGCGAAGAGTATTTATTTTTCAAAAAATGTTGCAAGAACAAATAATTTAGGAATTTATTTGGGGATGCCTCTGTTGTATGGTCGAATCTCAAAGACTATGTACAACTCTATTATGGAGAAAATTATTAAAAAGCCCTCGAGTTGGAAGCTGGTGGATCAATTGTCTCTTACAGGTAGAATCACTCTTGCTAAATCTATTATCAACACAATTCCAACATATGCCATACACTCTATCCGACTTCCGAAAATGCTCTGTGATGATATTGACAAAAAGGTGCAGAATTTTGTTTGAGGTTTATCTGTTGATAAGAGGAAACCTCATTTGATTAACTGCCGTATGATTGCTTGCTAGATTCTGAGAGGGACCACACTCAACTGTCATGTGACCGCATTGATGCTGATACTAGTTGAGTGCTTGAGAGTGTTTTGGCAGAGTAACATTATGGTGAAGAAGAAGTTCCCTTGCTCTTTTGGTTGCTCCCATTTATAGATGGGAAGAGAGCTGTTGGAGACTTAAGGCTTGCTGGGATCAACGGATCTGTTTCCTTATCCAAGTTTCTACATTTAATGTAGAGATCCTCTCTCTGACTGCTCACCCGTATTGAATGCATACGTTATTTGCTTTAAAATCCCCTCTTTAATATGGTCAATTCTCATTAAGGAGGTCATCAGCCGGCGAACATTGCACTATGCCATGGGCCTTCTTGGGCTCGATCCACTCATTGACCCATCTTTTGGGCTGCTATCTTGGGCTTTCATTCCTTTTCATCAATTGAGCCTCTATAAGGCTAATTTTTACCATTACAACTTCCCCTCTCAAAATATCGAGGTACATATGTGAATATGAACTGATATTCCCTTAATTTTTTTGTATGAAGATTTTAATATAGCATTCTTAATTAGGTAAATTCATAAGCTATAATTTTAAGCTGACTAGAACCAGCGATTTTAATAGTGCTTTTTATACTAAAATAGTAGATTTTGATATGACAAATGCTAGCTAACTCTCAGTAGCTAATATGAAGTATAAACTATGACATGACATGAAGAAAATATAAAAGCAAGATACCCAATAGCTAACTCTCAATATAAACATTGCAGTATGGTGATATTTAGGTTGCGTCTTGTTGACAGTCTAGAAAACCTTCATGGTGAGAATTTGATGATGAAGTCAATGGATAAGCCCTTGTGTTTATAGGAGTGGTATGTTGTCACTTGTCATCTTTGAAAAAATAGTTAATTATGTTATGGTTAACAATTGTTGTTTTTCACTTCGAATAAGTCTGTCAAGTAGGTAAACTAACAGTGTTATACCAGAATCGTTTAAAGAATCTATTACAAAAAAATCGTTTAATTGCATGAATGTAAGTATACCTCTCACCCTAATTCCAAGATCTAGTGCTGTGTGACTTGTGTCCGGAGTTGGACTCGTAATGGAGACAGTAGACATGTACATAGTTGGACGGGTGTGGTAATTTTCGAATCTAGTCTCACATTTTAAAATATTAGGTAAACTCTCACTTGCCATAAGATTCCTGTTGACGTTGAAAATCAGTCAACGAGATTCTTCCAAGCCCAACACTGCAGAAAAGGTTGATACAACACAGAAAACAGATAAAAAATGTAAAATAGGACAAAGGTGGAACACGAGACAAAAGTTTCGAAGTGATTTGGCTAACTTTGACTATATTCACTGTTTGCTCTCTCAATAGCTGAATAGAGTAATAGCCAGTTTTTTACTAAGTATTTTGCTCTTAGTTTTCACGGAAAAGCCTCTCTTATTTATAGAGGGGGAGGTGCTACAGCGGTATACAATGAGTTAAAATAGAATGATGATTGTAGTTAATGCACCTGATTTATGTTTAATGCAGCTGGATTACATTTAATGCAGCCTGATTGCATTTAATATCAGAGATAGGTGTAGGATTTATATGACTAACCCACGTGGGTTAGGTATGATTTTATGTTATCTGAGCAGTAATCTTTGACAAGTTTGTCTTGCACGGTAAGTCTTAAACTGACTTGACATGATTCTGGACGAACTGGAGTTCAGGAAGACCATAAGTAATGATTGACGGTCTCAGCCAACAATAGATTTGCACGGACTGGCTTTGAGCGGACTCCACACCGCAACTGGCTCTGAGCGGACTCAACGCCGCAGGGTCAATGAGGAACGTGACTTGGAAACTTCCTCTTATGGATTGGCGAAAAGTGGGCTGGCTCAGCTGGGCCAGTCATTTGGGCTTTTACCAGCCCGATTGAGTACTTCAAGAAATACCCATAACAATTCGCAAAAAAAAAAAAAAAGAAATTTTATCCAAATTCGTGAAAGACTTAACTATCCTATTGTAAATATACAAAATCTTTATCATACTCTTAAATTTGTGTTATGATCAGACTAACCTTATTAGAAATATATGAAATTCCTATCATACTCATAAGAAATTTACAAAATAATAAATTAAAATAGCAAGTGAGAAATAATTTTCTTCAATTTTAGATTAAGAGAGCAGATAAAGGGAGGGAGAGAAAGAGAGAGGATAAAGAGCCGAAGATAAATGTCCGAGCCGAAGGCCACTAGAGTTGGAGACCAGAGAGATAGAAGATGAAGAATAAAGATAGAGAAAAGAAAGAAATGAAGTTTAATTTTTTGTTTTTGTAAAAATGAAATAAAATTATTATTCTAATATTTGCTTTTATCATTGTTGTGTGTATTTTTGAGCTGCATCAAATAGGCTGGTAAAAGCCCAAAGGCCCAAAAAAGATGATCCAATGAATCAGCCTAACAGGCAGAAGCCCAGCTGGTTAGCGTGAGCTCCTCCAGTAGCTCTCAGCTCCTCTTGTGAGCTCCTTCCCAGCTCTCAACTCCCAAGACACTCAGCTCCCAACTCTTAGCTCTCAGGATGTTTATGTTGTGTGTATTTTTGGGCTGTATCAAATGGGCTGGTAAAAGCCCAAAGGCCCAACAAAGATGATCCAATAAATCGACCTAATAGGCAGAAGCCCAACTGGTTAGCCTGAGCTCCTCCAGCAGCTCACCAGCTCCTCCTGTGAGCTCCTTCCCAGCTCTCAGCTCTCAGCTCCCAGCTCTTAGCTCTCAAGATGCTCAGCTCTTAGCTCTCAGGATACTCAGCTCCTAGGATGCTCAGCTCCTATGACGCTGAGCTCCCAGCTCTCAGCTCACAGGATGCTCAGCTCCCAACTCTCAGCTCCCAAGACGCTCAGCTCCCAGCTTTCAGCTCCCAAGACGCGTAGCTCCCAAGACGAGCAGCTCCCAGCTCGCAGGCATAAGCTCATCAACTCGCCCAAAACGACCTCGTGAGCTCGTTTTGGATGAGCTTCAGCTCGCCCAAAGCAGCTCTAGATCGCGCGATAACATGATGTGCAAGGCCAACCATTCCAGATCAGTGGCAGCGTGATTTACTTAACCACTACAGCGTAGGTAGTGTCAGAAGACTCAGACTTTTTGACAGAAGACTTTGAAAATTGTAACATGCATTTAATGTTTTCCCATTACTGTAGCACCTCTCATTCTCTATAAATAAAAGCAAAATCTTAGTAAATGGGGATGGTTTTTTCTACTCTCTCTCTTTGTACCCAAAAAATATTGTAATAACAATGACTACTGCCCCTAACCAGAGTCGGCGCCGTGGACGTAGGCCATTCCCTTAGTCGAACCACGTAAAATCTGTGTCTAATCTCTTCCTCTTTACCTCTGTTCTCTTGCTTTTATTCTATTTTTCATTGATTTGCAATCTTGGGCTTCAAGAATCTCGTTGACTAATTTCTCACGTCAACAATCATAAACTTCAAATTTTATTAAAACATTATAATATTAGAATTACTAAAATAATAGATCAATTTGTCCATTTATGAATTTATCCTTTAATTTTAACTCTGTTAATGATTTTTTGATAGTAACAATGGTTGATTTAATATTTTAAAAAAAGGATTAGATTTGAATTGAGGCTATTTTCGTAATCATATTCATCCCTACATTTTGGGAAAGTGCCAAAATTTTAATTATATTTTAAAAATACATCAAATCTTCCTTAAAATTTCAAAAAATTATCAAATTGGTAGTCTTTTCCATAAGTCAATTGACAGTCAAATCAAACAGAAGTATGAAAAGACTCTTTTGCCTCTCACTTTAGTTACAACACATACAATGATGGTTTTACCTTTAATAAAAGGGAATTTAGCAAAATTACCCTAGATACAAAGTGAAATGACAAAAATACCATTGAATGTAAATCAATTGCAAATATGCCCTAAAAAGACTAAAATGACCTTTTAAAATTTTACATCAGGCAGCAAAGTGCCCTTCATTGACCCGAAATCCCCTTGCCTCTTCATCTTGTCATCACGGCAGAGCAGACCCGAAATCCCATTCACGGCAGCACTCCCCTTCACGGCAGCACTCCCCTTCATCTTCTCACCTTCATCTTCTCACGGCAGACTAGACCCGAAATCCCCTTCACGGGCAGCACTCCCCTTCATCTTGTCATCACGGCAGAGCAAACCCGAAATCCCCTTCACGGCAGCACTCCCCTTCACGGCAGCACTCCCCTTCATCTTGTCATCACGGCAGAGCAGACCCGAAATCCCCTTCACGGCAGCATTCCCCTTCACGGCAGCACTCCCCTTCATCTTCTCACGGCAGACCAGACCCGAAACGAGCTCCCCTTCACGGCAGCAAACTCTCCTTCATCTTCTCACGGCAGACCCGAAACACCTCCCCTTCACGGCAGCAAACTCCCCTTCAGCTCCTCAAGGCAGACCAGACCCGAAACCACCTCCCCTTGCATCTGAAGGCAGACCCGAAGCTCACGGCAGACTTGAACTACACCCAAGCTCACGGCAGACCCGAACGTAGTTCACGGCAGACCCGAACGTGAACCGAACTACACCGAAGTCACGACAGACCCGAACGTGAACTGAACTACACCGAAGTCATGGCAGACTCGAACGACATCTCACGGCAGACCTGAACGTGAACCGAAGCCGAAGCTCAATCGCCGGCCAAGCACAATTGCAACCACCCATCCAAGGTCAACCACAGCCACCCATACAACCCCAAGTCGACCAAAACGCCCACCAACTGTTCGACGAAAGTTCGAACCCAACAAGAAGGTACATTTCGCCCAACACGTTTTACATTTTTCTTTGCCATTTTAAGTGTTTTTGGTTTATGTTGAATGAGTTGTGATATGGTTTGATAGTTTTAATTGTTAGTTTATTGGATGAGTGTTGATTGTTTGTGTTGGTGGGTTTGTATATTAATTGGAATGTGAAGATTTGTGGTATGGTTTGATAGTTTGTGAGGTTTTGTTGGGTTTTAATTGTTAGTTTATGTGAGGTTTTGTTGGATTTTAATTGTTAGTTTATTGGATGAGTGTTGATTGTTTTTGTTGGTGGGTTTTTATATTAATTGGAATGTGAGGATTTGTGGTATGGTTTGATAGTTTGTATGAGGTTTTGTTGGGTTTTAATTGTTAGTTTGTGTGGGGTTTTGTTGGATTTTAATTGTTAGTTTATTGGATGAGTGTTGATTGTTTGTGTTGGTGGGATTTTATATTAATTGGAATGTGAGGATTTGTGGTATGGTTTGATAGTTTGTGTGAGGTTTTGTTGGGTTTTAATTGTTAGTTTGTGTGGGGTTTTGTTGGATTTTAATTGTTGGTTTATTGGATGAGTGTTGATTGTTTGTGTTGGTGGGTTTTTATATTAATTGGAATGTGAGGATTTGTGGTATGGTTTGATAGTTTGTGTGAGGTTTTGTTGGGTTTTAATTGTTAGTTTGTGTGGGGTTTTATTGGATTTTAATTGTTGGTTTATTGGATGAGTGTTGATTGTTGTGTTGGTGGGTTTTTATATTAATTGGAATGTGAAGATTTGTGATATGGTTTGATAATTTGTGTGAGGTTTTGTTGGGTTTTAATTGTTAGTTTGTGTGGGGTTTTGTTGGATTGTAATTGTTAGTTTATTGGATGAGTGTTGATTGTTTGTGTTGGTGGGTTTTTATATTAATTGGAATGTGAGGATTTGTGGTATGATTTGATAGTTTGTGTGAGGTTTTGTTGGATTTTAATTGTTGGTTTATTGGATGAGTGTTGATTGTTTGTGTTGGTGGGTTTTTATATTAATTGGAATGTGAGGATTTGTGGTATGGTTTGATAGTTTGTGTGAGGTTTTGTTGGGTTTTAATTGTTAGTTTGTGTGGGGTTTTATTGGATTTTAATTGTTGGTTTATTGGATGAGTGTTGATTGTTGTGTTGGTGGGTTTTTATATTAATTGGAATGTGAGGATTTGTGGTATGGTTTGATAATTTGTGTGAGGTTTTGTTGGGTTTTAATTGTTAGTTTGTGTGGGGTTTTGTTGGGTTGTGGGATTTGGTAATGATGGATAGTTTGGTTGATATGTTGGGTTTTAATTGTTAGTTTCGGGGATGAGTGTTAATTGTTTGTGTTGATGGGTTTGTGAATTATATTGGAATGTTGAGATTTGTGGTATGGTTTGATAGTTTGTGTGGGGTTTTGTTGGGTTTTAATTGTTAGTTTGTGTGGGGTTTTGTTGGGTTGTGGTGTGGTTGGATAGTTTGTGTGGGGTTTTGTTGGGTTTTAATTGTTAGTTTCGGGGATGAGTGTTGATTGTTTATGTTGGTGGGTTTGTGATTTATATTGGAATATAGGGATTTGTGGTATAGTTTAATAGTTTGTGTGGGGTTTTGTTGTGTTGATTGACTTGACAAGTGCTTTTGACTATTATCCATTTTGGAAATTGTTGTCTTTGTAGGTGTAAATGGCTAAAACAAAGTTTGACAACTTGCTAAAAATAAAGAAAACATCGAGAGAAGCAAGGCGAGTTAGCGGCTACAGTAATTGGGAAAGCATTCAATTGATAAAATCTGCCCTTACGCCTGAGCAACTGAAACTTTTTAAGGGTACGTGTTTTGGTCATTTTCTTGATGTAAATGAAATGGTGTTTTCCGGGCATTTCTGTCATCATATTCTTTTGAGAGAGTGTCGTATCCAACATGAACAGCAATTAGCAGATACTTTATGGTTTAATGTTGGAAATGACTTGATAAGGTATAGCCCAGTAAAGTTTTGTTTGGTTAGTGGACTTCTGTTTGGAGATTACTCGAAGTTTGAAATGGAAGAATCTCAGCTGCATAATCAGAGACTACGACAGAAGTTCTTTACTATGAACAAAGTACCAGTTTCAATGGTGATTGATTGGTTTAAAATGAGACTTTGGGCTAATAAAAATATCAGCGACATGGATATGGTGAAGTTAGCTTTGGTTCTGTTTTTGGAAATGACTTTATGCGGAACGGATAAGCGTAACGCCATTCAGTATTGGGCTCTACAATTGGTGGATGACTTAGATGCTTTCAATAAGTTTCCTTGGGGGTCATACATACATCATAGGTCGTATAAGTATCTATCCAGTTACTTGAATGATGTGTTTGATTCTTCCGCGAAAGGAAAACGCAAAAGCAGTAAAGTAAACTTATATGGCTTTGTGACAGCCTTTCAGGTAAATATACTTAAGGAGGATTTTGATGTACAGTATGTTCTTGAACCTTACTATTTTACTATATATTAACACCATACTATTTGTTGAATTTTTCAGGTGTGGGCACTTGAAGCAATACCAATGTGGTCAACGCTTGGATATGCAATAAGGGTGAACAATTCTGCCCCTCGAATCCTTAATTGGATATGCAAAGGGATCCCCGGTTATGATTATTTACAGGCAAAGTTATTTGACCGAATGGACGTAAGTATTAAGTAATTTATGGTATTTAATTGTAACAATTATTAACTTCTTAAGTCTTACATATATACTTTGTTCGTTTTGATTCGATGTTAGCTTACCACCTACAAAGTTCTAAACCCTTCGGATGATGAAGCAAGTAAGCCATATTGGGAGAGTTTGAAGTCTTGGATTGCTTTGAATGATATGAAGATTGGCTGTCCCAGTGAATGTTTTGATGATGACGATGGTAGTTTTGGTAATGATGACATGTGTGATGATAATGATGATGATGATGATGTTGAAGAAGGTAGAGATGAGGTCTACGGAGATGATGCTACTCGAGTCGAGGGGGGTTATGAGAAGAAAGAGGGTGATTCTGGTATGAAGACACAAAAAGAATACAGGCGAAAGAACAGAAAATATGCAAGTAAGCGGTTGGATAGTCTTGAAGCAATGCTTAAAGCTCTCAGTGCACGTCAAGATGAACATTTCAAGAAAATTGAGGATAATCTTGAAGTTCGACTTAAAGCTCTCAGTGAACGTCAAGATGAACATTTCAGGAAAGCAGACGATGAAATACGTAAGATGAAGATAGAACTAACGGAGCTTATTTGCAAGCCTAAAGTGTCCGATACTTTCGATATTCCTGAAAAGGTAAAATATTTATCGGTTTATACTTTAATTGATCTTGATATTTATTATGAAATGACACGTGCATAAATTAACTAAATTTATTTTTATGCAGACGTGTGAACAAACTCCCTTACATCTACATAATAAATCTGATAGCGTGGCTGCTGATGAAGTGAAAGTGTCCGATACTTCCGACCTTCCTGAAAAGGTAAAATATTTACCGGTTTATACTTTAACGTTTCTTGATATTTATTATGAAATGACACGTGCATAAAGTAACTACATTTATTTTTATGCAGACGTGTGAACAAACTCCCTTACATCTACATGATAAATCTGATAGCGTGGCTGCTGGTGAAGTGAAAGTGTCCGATACTTCCGATCTTCCTGAAAAGGTAAAATATTTACCGGTTTATACTTTAATTGATCTTGATATTTATTATGAAATAACACGTGCATAAATTAACTACATTTATTTTTATGCAGACGTGTGAACAAACTCCCTTACATGCACATGATACATCCGATAGCGTGTCTGCTGATGATGTGATGATACTAAATTCCATTGACAACAATATTCGTGATCTGGTTACATCATTAGTACGTGATGTATCATCTCCCTCTGCTCCAGTTGGTTCACCAGATGTCGTACAATTGTCAAGACCACCGAAGCTTACTATTAAGTTGAACAGAGATCGCAAACGCTCGGCTTTCGTCATGAGTCCATACGTGGATCCGACTGTGAGAAATCCAAAAAGACCCAAGATGCTAGAATTTGGACTTTTACATCCAGCTGATCAAGATTCTTTACGTTCACTCAATGAATGGATATCTGATTCCAGTAATAAGAGGTATGAATATGCATGGTCACTATACTTATCATCAACATTAGTTGGTAAAAAACATTGATATGCGTACAATTTATGCTAGTGCAGGTTGGACACAGGATTACTGGAGGCTGATGCTGCATGGTTTAAGGCAATATTGTCCCCATCTGAGTGGCTGGAAGGTGATGTAAGTTAAGAACTATACCTTAACTGTTCATAAATTATACATCCTATTGGATAACTACTGTATGACTCAGTGTACGCAATATGCAGCATCTAGAGACATATTGTCATCTCATGCGTCGGCGTGCATTTCATTTTCCCTGGAGATATAGTCGCAACAAAGTTTTATTGGACTACACTTTCATGGTAATAATTGACTATTAATCTGCAACAAACTATTATCGTTAGCTTCTTATAGTAACCTTATTAAGTTAACGTTTATGCAGGCGAAACTGGAAGGGAGGTGGTCAGCATTACAGGCGAGAAAAAAACAGTTTAAGCCTGAAATCTTTGATTGGGATCAAGATATGATAGATTATGTACATGGAAAGACTCCGACGCATGCATGGCAGGATTGGAGTAAAGTCAATATTGTGAGCATCTAATTCGATAATTCAAGTTTGCTATCCTTTTCTATTTTGCTTTTTAAATGTCTTGTTAATAGGTTCTATTTATGTTGGTTTACAGCTACTGTTACCTGCAAACATCAACAATGTTCATTGGGTTGCCTTGGAAGTAAATTTAGCGGAGCGCAGGATTAATGTATATGATTCATCAGTGGATGTCATGGTATCAAATCATCTTGTTAGGTGGTCAACTCCTCTTCGAAAGATGTTGCCTTCGTTGTTGGTACGGACGTTGCCAAACACTTATTCTGATACAACCCCATTTACAATACACCGACAGGAGGGAGATATTCCACAACAAGATGGAGGGTAAAAATAAATGAAAAATTTCTCAACTTTTATACATTTACAATTATGAATTGTTACATTCTAATTATATTACATTGCATGTCATTACATAGGTCGAACTGTGGGATTTTTACACTTAAATATTTGGAATGTCTATGGGCTGGCCAACCATTTGAGTTTGGAAAAGCTGACAGTTTACGACTCAGAGAACAAGTTGCGACGGAAATTTTTCAAAATTGTAAATCTGTACCTATAAAGCAGTAGTGATGTATGAAACATACAATAAAGTAATGAAATGTCTAAAGTTTTCTCAAATTCGTAGTGCAGTGTGATTTATGCATGCAAGCTTACTTTGCCTCCATAGGAAAATGAAAGTGATTATTGGATGTGTTTTAAGCAGGTCTGTTGTGTTTTCCTGAAAATCTATGATGTGTAAGTAAAACTTTGTCAAATTTTTTCTACTAACGGAGGTCCGAGTTCTTGGAATATAGTTATATATTATATGGAATGTTTACTAGTTGCATCTGACTATCCAGAAACAGTCAACATTTCATTAAAGTTACATAGAAAATGCAGAAATACAAAACATAAATACAAACAACATCAGTTGGTATACAACATTTGATAGTTTAATCATTCTGCAACATTGTTATTACCACTTGACTGTCCCATACTCTCGATGTTGCTGCGTACTGTTGTAGACTTCGGATAGGTGCAAGTGTGACTATTATGACCCTGACGTTTGCAATTAATGCAACTCCTTCTTTGAACCTCTTCCCCAACTGATAGAATGCGATTCTTTTTTGGTCTTCCTGGACGACGGCGACCGATTGGAGGGAGAACAACTTTAGCCGCAACATCTTCTGGAACCAACCAGTCTGATGGTTGGCCGGGTGGAGTTATTTCCCCGCTATATGCTGCTACAAGAGACCTAGAAGAGTAATACGATGAACAGTAGTCTGCATATGAAAATCCTCTGAGCCGAATGCAAGCTAAAGCATGCGCACATGGATACTGGTTTAGGTTGAATTCTTGGCAAGTGCAAGTCCTTGCTGTTAAATCAACATGTCCATCCAAATCTCCATCTCTAACCAAGAATGTGTAAAAATTAATTGGGTGAACTGTGTATGTCCGAGCCAATTCATCATTCAGAGCAACAGCTACATCCGCCGCAGTTGTCAACTGAGTTGTCATTTTAAGTGCTTCCGCGCGACGATCATGAAACCAGCGTTGCAGAACCCCTCTAATAAATTCAACAACACCAGTGATTGGTAACTCTCGACAATCATTAATTGCATTATTCATCGACTCGACAATATTTGTTGACATTATCTTGTACCTTCTTCTTGGACAATGTGCACGTGACCAACGATCAATACCTACTGCAGTGATGAATGTAGCAGCTTCTGGATTCAAGTTTGTCAATTGTTCCATCGAACGGGTGAATTGATTCACCCGATACACCTTCACCGACTTCCAGTAAACATCCTTTAAAGTCTTACTTTTTCCACATTTTGCAACCATATTTCGCTCTAGATGCACGGCGCAGGCAGCATGGAATGAATTTGGAAACACATTCTGCACACCATGGTTGATGCTAGATTTTCTGTCAGAAACTATAACCAAATCCTCACATTCTCCAATGGCATGGCGCAACCTCGTAAGAAACCACTCCCAGGCATCATTAGTTTCAGAATCACCTATACTAAAGGCTAGAGGAAAAATTTGATCATTACCATCCATACACACAGCAACAAATAAAACCCCATTGTGAGGACCTCTTAAAAAAGTGGCATCAATAGCAATGACTGGTCTAATGGAAGACAAAAACCCATCTATGCAAGCTTTCAAACAAAAGAACATGTACATGAACCTATCATTGGAATCAGTCTCAAGGTCAGTAATACTTCCAGGATTGGCTTGCTTTAGCATGTATAAGTACGAAGGCAAAATCTTGTATGACTCAACAGGAGATCCTCGAGCCTCCTCCAATGCAATATGTCTAGCTCGATATCCTTTGTGGTAGTTACATGAGATGCCAAACTCATTTTGTATGTCTCTGATAATTTCCTTGGGCCGGTATACACGGTGGTCAATAAATTTGTCCTTGATGTGTTCCCCTATAACACGAGCACTTGCTTGCCTGTGAAGTGGAAATCGCTGTTCCATTGAGCATGTGTGTTCACTATCAAATCTTCTAATCTGAAAATATTCTGAATTTCCATCTCTAACTGCACGTAAGCGCCAATTGCAATCTGCAACGATGCACCGAACTTGCAATCTTGTTGTGTCCGATTTCATGACTCTTGTTTGGAATCTATTTGCCAATGCATATCTACCTAGCTCTGATTGCAACTGTTCTTTGTTGTCAAACAACTCACCGACTTCAATGCGCATAGGATTACGTCTAAGAGCAACTTCATTGGAATTAACTTGGTATAATGCACATGGTGGTGGAACAAGGCTTTGAACATGCTCAAATTGCTGGTCATATCGATTCGAAACTCCACCCGCTGCTGCTTCACCATAACTAGTGGGATAGGTATGTTGTTCTTGTTCATCATAATCCGATGTATGCTGATCAATCGAGACCTCTTGATCATGATTCGTTCTTGACGTACCCTCAAATCCACAATGAAAAGGGGAACAAGTATTAACATTATCATATGATGTAAATCCTTCCCTAATTTCATCCAAATGGACACCTAAGTTTGGTTGATATGTTGGACTAGTATTGGATGTCTGCATATCATTCACATTTGTTGCTTCGAAGGTGGGATCAAAGTCAAATTCAGAAGTATGGTTTGGTTTACAAACAGTTTCCGGTGCACAAGTGTCATTCCCATCTGTTGCATCATGCTCAACCTCCTCAACAATTATATAAACTATAGGGTCAACATTCTTACGGCTAAGCAATAATTCAACATCATCATCATCAATGATCTCAATAGGCATACTTGGAGAAATGGTTTGAACAACAGTACTTAATATAACTCGGTAACGATTTTTATCAATACCTGTGACGCGGTATGCTTTATCCAATAGTTGCTCAAAATTTGCATCCTGGGGAAATCTAAATGTCCTTGCTCTCTGACCTTCATACCAGTAAACCCCACGCTCGCTTTTCCATTGTCCACCCCAATTGAAAACTAATCGTACGGTAGACATTTTCAATCCTGAAAATTTAATAAAACAGAATTATTACTGTTAAACTGCTCAAAGGGTAATTTGATAATATATAATCAGCATTTTCGGATATTGATCAATTTAATTTCTAATAATTTCAGATTCTATTACCTATACATAAATTTAAGAATTTTCCTCTTCGGATTAGAGTTTTTCAAACAGATTTTGGCCCAGCCTCTGACCCGAAGAGGAATTTTTCATTTTCGGATAAGATGACCCGAAGAGATTCAAAAGACGAAAAAATCCTCTTTCTCTTCGGGTCAGAAAATTCCTCTTCGGGTGAGTGACCCGAAGAGGAAATTTTTCCTCTTCGGGTCAGCGGTTGACCCGAAATCGGGTCAGCCGCTGACCCGAAGAGGAAAAATTTCCTCTTCGGGTCACTCACCCGAAGAGGAAAATTTCCTCTTCGGCTCAGAGGCTGACCCGAAATCGGGTCAACCGCTGACCCGAAGAGGAAATTTTTTCCTTTTCCGTTCAGTGCCTAACCCGTATATACTGACATCATTTACTCCATCTTTTTCCTCCAAACATATCAAATGAAATTGAAAATGAAATTAACTCAAAAACATTACTAACCTCGAAGCCGAAATTCCTTCAACTTTCTTTGGATAAGTTAAGAACAAAAGGGTGATTATTTTGGAGAATATTGTAATGGGGGAAATGTGTTTATATTTGATTATTGCAAATGATGTTGATTTTGTATGATGGTTTATTTGTTTGTAAACAAAAGATAGGCGATTGTTTCGGAGAATTGTAATGGACGAAATGGGAGTTTAATTTTGATGCGTTGCTTTTATTAAAAGTTGGTTGGTAAGGAATTAATGATGGACGAAATGAGTTAGTTTGAGTATTAATGAGTTAGTTAAAATTTATATTTGCTCTGACCCGTCTGACTCGAACAATTTTTTCCTCTTCGGGTCAGAGGTCGACCCGAAATCGGGTCAGCCTCTGACCCGAAGAGGAAAAAATTGCTCTTCGGGTCAGAGGGTGACCCGATTTCGGGTCACCTCTGACCCGAAGAGCAATTTTTTCCTCTTCGGGTCAGAGGCTGACCCGATTTCGGGTCGACCTGATTTCGGGTCACCCCTGACCCGAAGAAGCAATTTCACGAGTCTCTCGATTTCTGGTTCAGATTATTTTTGGCTGGCCTTGTCGTCGCCGATGGAGGGGCTTTTACCGCCGTCGCCCTGCCGACATTGATCTGACGCCGAAGTTCGGGCTGGTGGAGAGTGGGATCGGGCTGGTTGGGTGTGCGATCGGGCTGGTGGCATAATTAATGGGAGGGGTAAGTTTCTCAAGGGTATTTTTGTCTTTTTGGGGCAACTTTGCAATATTATTTCTGTTAATGGCATTTATGTAATTCTGAACGCGCGTTAGGGCATTTTTGCTATTTTCCCTTAATAAAACTAAAAATTAATAAAATAAAAATTGAAACTAAACTCTAGAATAAAATGAATTTATTTATTTACTTTTAAAAAAAGAAACTTCAACCCCCCACATCTTCATCTTCATTCCAATCACCATATCAATCTTCATTTTTAATCAGACAACACCCACAACGTCAACTTAATATTTGATCCATCAACACTTCAATAAAAACTCAATTGGAAACCAAAATAATATCAAGAAAAAAAAATCACAAATAAAAAAAAATCTTCAAAATATTTTAAAAACTAAAATTAAACTAATATTTAAAAAAGAAAAAAAAAAGGAAAATTTGGTTAATTATAATAAATTTAAAAATAAAATTAAAATTAAAAAATTAAAAAACTAAAAATAAAAACCAAATCGACGATAATTTGGTTATCAAATCATTATCGATTTGGCAACCAGATCAACGACGATCTATTCTTAACTAGATCGTTGTGATTTGGTGATCTAGTTCATCATTAGATCAGATCACCCACTTCGATTCTTGCCCTATAAGCATCTTTAATCCAAGATAAGGGATTACTCCGTTAGGTCTTTTCGGTCCGGAGCCGGCCTGGACCTACTTACCTTGCTTGTGGACCAGTCGCTCTACTTTCGTTAGGAACGAAGGGAGTTAAGCTACTTTAAGGCATAAGTCAAAAGCAAGCAATAAAGGGGGCTACTGTTGCATCCACCGGAAGAATATTCATTGTGGTAGAAATGGCAAAGGATCCACCTTCTAAGGCAAGGAAGAGTATGAAAATAGGCCCTCTCTTTTCCTTGTGCTTGCGGTCAAGCTACTTCGTTCCTTTCAGTCGAGCGAGTCTAGCTACCAGATCGACGATCCGGTTCATGACCAGATTGTGATATGATGATGAACTCATATTTGTTTTGTTTTGATTTTTTTTTTAAATTTTTAATTACTTATTATTTTTATGATTGGTTATTCTTTTATTTTTATTACTTTCAAAATTTTTTCTTAATTGTTTATTTTTTAATTTTTCTTTCTTTTTTAATTTTTTTTTTTTTAAATTATCTAGTTTATACATGTCTCAAGATCCTAGATTGCAATTGAAAATGACGAAATTATCTTTGTCCACCATATTGTCGGTTAGATTTGACCGTTAATTGGTTAATAGAAATATCGAAAATTTAAGGTATGTTTGATGCATTTTTAAAATACAGTTAAAATTTTGATATTTTTTTAAAATATTAGGAGAAAAATGATATTTATCCAGAAATGAAAAAAAATGATCAATCGGACTTCTGGATATAGCCCCGCCAGTCAACCGAGTAAAGTAAAGAAAGTTTCTCTGATAAGTCCCAACATGTTCTCGGAAACTTCTTCAACTACCCAAAGGCACTCTGGTCTCTCAACTCAGCTACTAAAATCGTTTTGTGGTTAACTTAAACATAACTTCTTCAACGAGGAATTCAGTGTTAGATTCAGGAGGAGGAAATGCCTCTCAGCTCAGCTATTAAATCCCGACTAGTTAGATGTCCTCGTTGCCGCCTTATGCCTCCGGAGCCGCATAATTGTATGGCCTATGAGGTATAGATTTTTTTGACCTAATTTTTAATTACTATAGTAAATTCTGAGGTGTTAAATTAACTTCTTTATCTTCTTATCCGGAGAAAAACACAACATATTGAACTAGATTTATAGATTTGTTGTCATTATTATTGACTCGTCGTCATATATATAAAAGTAACTTTGATAATCGAAGCTTGTGCTGATAAGAGTCTCATTTTGACTAATAAGATTATACTATTTTCATTTAGTTTTACTCCACTCTTGATTTGAAGATAGACTATATTGATCTTTGAAATATCTACCTAATTTTCTTTTACTTACATACCAAATTATGTTTTCGGTTCGCTTATTAGAAAATGTTAACTAAAAACCCTGCATTTCGATGTTTACTATGTTCATCTGTATCTTACACAACTTAGATCTCTAAATCATAGGGTTGCAAGTTACTTGAATGTCAGAAACGCGCACTTGCACGTTGTTTCCTGGTGATGGAGGCAGGATCAGTTTTGCTGGAAATGTTTGGGAAAAACAAGCTGCCTTTCCTCTTTGTAGCTTTTCTCTCGTCAGCATTTGGATTTGCTTCAACTCTTTATGTTTCTGTGGAGTATAGAACCAAAGTACAAGCCAAAAGGCAAATGAAGCTGGCGGAAATCGTTTTCTCTCTAATTCAGTTGGTTCTTACATTCCTTAGCTGTCTTTCAACAGTTCTGGATGTGAAGAACAAGTTTAATGTATCAGTTTATCAACAAGCGTTTGCTATAATTGCCGTTGTGTTGGGTTTACGGAAGGTTAAAAAGGTTACTGATGTCCCTCTTGTAAACCCTCAAACAATTGACTCCATGCCTAGTACTTCTGTTCAGATTGACCTTGAGCCACTGAACACCTTACGCGATGCTGGTACTGATGCCAATCACCTAGTCAATGACCACGACATCCCCTCTCATAATATTGAGGTAAATATGTGAATATGAACTGATATTCCCTTATTATTATTATTTTTTTAATGAAGTTTTAATGTTGCATTTTAATTATCATCATCAATTCATTATCATTCACACACCACTCTCTTTCTGCGAACGCTTCCATCATCAATTCATTATCATCCACACTATATATATACACCCTCCTGACCTCTATCTCTCTCCAAAACTCAACAATGGAGAAGCTTGAACTATGTCTCTTTCCATAACGAGCAAATATCTTTTTAAAGGTTTTTTCTTCTTTCTTTTTATTTTTGTTGATTCATATTGTTTTTTCCGTTTAATTGTTATTTTGAGTTTCAGAAGAAGAACAACAACAATAATTATTACAAGGATTCTATCGAGGCGGAAATGGAGCCAATATCAATAGTAATTGGTGAGACAAATTATAGTCTTTCACTTTGCTTACCATTACGACAACTGTGTCAGTTTTTTAATTCACTGATAAATTACGTCGTTTTGAAATGTAGACCTTGACAAAACAGGGGAACAATTTAAGACACAGAAAGATGATAAGAATGGTAGTGGTAGCGATGACGGCAACAACAGTGGAGGTGGTGATGACGACAACAATGGTGATGGTGATGGGGGCCACAATGGCAGTACTGGTGGTACGAAAAATGAGAAAAAAGACAGCAGTGATGGTAATGGTAATGGCAATCACGATAAAGGCGAAGGCAGCGGTACTGATAGCGGCAACAATGGGAACATGAAGCTAAAACAAAGAATACGTATGTTTGGTTTCAAATTCGGGTATCATTTATGCAGCGGTACTGATAGCGGCAACAATGAGAACATGAAGCAAAAACAAAGAATACGTATGTTTAATTTCAAATTCGGGTATCATATATGCTGCAAATGAAAATTGGTGTCTAGTTGGCCAATTGCAATGCGTTTAAAGTATTGATATTCCAAATATTTATTCTATCATACAATCGATTGGGTTAGTCTAAGAATAGACTAAAAGTGGTTAAATTGCAAGTATATATCATGATTAATCGAGAGAAAGCTGATGATGATGAAACTGGAGGAATTACAATTATGATTAGAGGATTGGAGTATTTGATTTATTGGTTTGGGTTGAGGAAA
>CM041020.1:7640029-7763995 GCA_022984855.1 Dimocarpus longan | reverse complement strand
TGTCAAAAGTTTTGACAACCAAATTGGGACTCGTCCTCCACATGAGAAGGTAGGATAAATTATTCCCCCCCATTCTTCACTTTTCATGAAACGGTGACTCTTTTTCAAGTCACTTGTCATTTTGAAACGCAAATTCTTACACGCTGGAGTAGTGGCAGAGGAGACTATGGAGGCGGAGGGGATGGTGGAGGTGGTGGCATTGACTACATCTCTTTTGGAGAGAAAGGTGGTTTTGATAAACGAACTGGTCCAGCAGATCAGCAGGTAGGATAAATTGTTCCCCTCGATTATTCACTTTTCATGAAACAGTGACTCTTTTTCAAGTCACTTGTCTTTTTGAAACGCATATTCTTCCACGTTGAAATAGCGGCAGAGGAGACTATGGAGGCGTTGATAATGGTAGAGGTGGTGGCATTGACTACATCTCTTTTAAAGAGAAAGGTGGTTTTGATAAGCGAACTGGTCCAGCAGATCAGCATGTAGGATAAATTATTCCCCTCGAATATTCACTTTTCATGAAACGGTGATTCTTTTTCAAGTCATTTGAAACACAGATTCTTCCACGTTGGAATGGCGGCAGAGGAGACTATGGAGGCGTTGATAATGGTGGAGGTGGTGGCATTGACTACATCTCTTTTACAGAGAAAGGTGGTTTTGATAAGCGAACTGGTCCAATAGATCAGCAGGTAGGATAAATTATTCTCCTCGATTATTCACTTTTCATGAAACAGTGATTCTTTTTCAAGTCACTTGTCTTTTTGAAACACAGATTCTTCCACGTTGGAATGGTGGCAGAGGAGACTATGGAGGCGTTGATAATGGTGGAGGTGGTGGCATTGACTACATCTCTTTTACAGAGAAAGGTGGTTTTGATAAGCGAACTGGTCCAGCATATCAGCAGGTAGGATAAATTATTTCCTTCAATCATTCACTTTCCATTAAACGGTGATTTTTTTTCAAGTCACTTGTCTTTTTGAAGCACAGATTCCCGCACTTTGGACGATTGGCAGAGGAGACTATGGAGGCGGAGGCAATGGTGGAGGTTATGGCATTGGCTTCATCTCTTTCAGAGGGAAAGGTGGTTATGATAAGCGAATTGGTCCAGCAGATCAGATGGTAGGATAAATTATTCCCCTTGATTCTTCACTTTCCATAAAACGGTGAATTTTTTTTTCAAGTCCTTAATTGACTTGTGTTTTTGAAACGCAGATTCTCCCACCTCAGAAGAGTGGCAGGGGAGACGATAAAGGTGGAGGCGATGGTGGAGGTGGTGGCTGTAGCAGTGCAAGTAGCAGTAGCAGTGGTCCAAACAACCGTGATAATGGTGGACAAAGGATTAGCCGATGGTGGAGGTGGTGCAACTGTGTCTAGGTTGTTAACTGATGATTGATTCAATAAATTGCACATGTTAGTTTGTGTTTGTTTGATTATCCGATAGGAGTATGGTAAAGTTTCTTTCTTTCTTGTTTCTATTTTTGAATCTAAGGAGGATGGGAAAGTTTCATCGTTTCTGTTTTGTTTTATAGTAATTGTTTCTCTATTTGAACAGGAAGTTGTGTGGATATGTAAATATATGTTTTGTAAAGTAACTAATTTTTGCTGAAAATCTGTTAAAAACATTGCTGTTTTTGTGCCAAAAAAAGGGTCCATGGATTTGTTGCATGGTTTTTGGGCTGGTTTTGTTTTTGCTGACAAATTGATGTCAAAGGTTTGAAAAGGATGAAGTTTTTGGCTTCTTCATTATAGGAGCAAAGTAAGTGCTAGACTGAACCAATAGAGGGAGTAATTAGGATTCTTTGCAATTTGTAATAATAGTTGATGATTGTTATTCAATCGAGTTTTTTAGTGCAATTTTGGCTATGGGTTTGCTCTAGTTGGTTAGTAATTAAATGACATCAGATTTATTGTGGATTGTTATTTGGTACAGTCAGCGTTTAGTAACAATTGCTTTTAACTTAAGGCTTTTGTTTGTAGGTCAATTGTGAGTTTGTTGTGGTTTTGTTATGGCATTCCCGGCAGTGGCTGCGGCACCTTTGAATCATTCTTCCGGAGGACCCCTTTCAGGTTTAATGATTTAACTTTTATGTTCATGATCTTTTCGATTATGCTTTGGAGTCATTTATGTATTGTTTTACTGCAACCTTTTGGAATTGGTTATATGCATTAGATTTTTTTATTAGAAGCCAGAATTTTTGACTGACCTAAAGGGTTTATAAGATTAAACTTGCTAAAAATAGTAATAGTATGGCTATATGTTTATAAAAGACTTCTACCCTGTGCTCATGCAATGGAGCCATAGGCGGTCAAGTGAAATCTAATCCATAAATTAATTTGATCTACAGGGTTTGGGTTAATGTTTAGTGTCTGGCATATTGATTTTGTGTTGATATTGGCTTGGATTTCTCATCTGCACTCTTATTCTTATCTATTAATTTCTAGTTCCTTCGTCAGTTAGTTCAATTTTGCATTAAGGAATTGTTTGGTTTGCTTTTAGGAGCAAATTTGTAGTTATAGATTTTACTTTAAAGGCAAGAAGGTTTCTAGTGTCAAGATGTTTTAGAATTGTTATATTAAAGTTTTCGGGGTGCGCATTTAAAACAATTTTAACCAGTTAAACTTAAATATTATTCTGCTTTAAATCTTGGTCTACACCAAATTTGACGACAGTAGATAAATTAAATGAATTCATCCAAACATCCATTACTGATTGTACTTGGTGCATAAATCGTCAATATTATCTAATTTGGGGGAAATTCTGTCAACACTTTGATTAAATGTGGCTTGCTTCTGGTCTATTAAGATATCGAAGGAGTGGTGCTTATTTCACATTTAAACATGGGATAATGGGATGGACTGCCTACCTAATTCCTTTTACTGGTGGAAAATTTCCATTTTCTCAAACCCAATAAAATTTCCTTTTAATGGTCACCATCTCAGATAATGATTTAGTCCTCATAGCATGGTAGGATGCTGTACCCCATGGTCTAGGGATATTTGGGTGAATGCATACTTGCTCTCTGCTTTTGTGTCCATGCTTTATCATCTGCTTTGGCTGATTCAATGTTCTTACTTTGTAGGAGGCTCCAGCGATGCTTTGTACAGGGAATTATGGCATGCTTGTGCTGGACCTCTTGTCACCCTTCGTTGTGAAGGGGAGTGAGCGTATTACTTCCCTCAAGGTCACATGGAACAGGTATGTAAAACCATTAGTGTCCCTGTTGAGTTTATTGGCTTTACACTATGATGGTCTAATAGTCGATATTGTGGGTTGAATTGTGATAAATTCTTTGTCTCCCCGGAAAAAGTCCTTTTTATTATGGTGAAAGGTTTGCTTTTTGTTAACTTGATTCTTTACACGATCTAGTAACTGCTAGTTATTGATTTACATCCTTATTTAATTTTACGTAGTTAAAGTTATGTTTTTCCTACTTCATTGCAGCTTTTTGTTTTGTTTTCTCTGTGTGTGTGTGCGTGTGTGTATAAACCTTCTTGACGCCATATTTTGTATATAGCATTAGATAAATGGTGTATCCGCGTCTTTGATTATTTTTATTTTAGTTTTGTTGTGACGATCAGTTGTATTATATAAATAATGCTGTTTTTTTAACTATTTTGGTTAGAAGCATCAATGCATCAGGGGCTGGAGCAGCAAATGCCTTCATTTAATCTGCCATCTAAGATTCTGTGTAAAGTGGTTAATGTTCAGCATCGGGTGAGTTATGCCATGATTACTCTATAATCACTTAGTGACCTTATCATTGTTTTAATAGTTTGCACTGGAACATTGATTTTTGTTTCTAACTCTTTAGTTCACTTGCTATTTGCTGGAGGCTGAACCTGAAACAGATGAATTTTATGCGCAAATAACTCTGTTGCCTCCTGAACCTGATGTAAGCTTTTTTTCTCGTGCTGTTATCTAAAAACTATTAGGCTGACTTAGAGAAATTATTTGAATTTGTTAGCTTGTCAAACTTTGTGCAACACATGTATTACACATTTGTATAGAGTTGTTTCTTTTATGGCCGAGTTATTCTTATCTCTCGTTGGATCAGCAAAGTGAGGTTACAATTCCAGATCCTCCTCCCCCTGTACCTGAAAAGTGCACAGTCCATTCATTTTGCAAGACACTTACCCCATCTGATACAAGCACCCATGGTGGATTCTTTGTTCTAAGGGGACATGCTGATGATTGTCTGTCCCCTCTAGTCAGCTTCAACGAATAATCCTTTCTTTGTTTGTGAAAACCTTTGACATGCTTTATCATGTTGATAAGTCTTCCTTTTTCATGATCATTTCAGGATATGTCCCACAGCCTTCATGGCAGGAATTGGTTGCAACTGATCCGCATGGGAATAAGTGGCATTTTTGGCACATTTTTCGAGGTTGGCATCAGTTAATTATCATACTATTAGATAAGAATTTCAAATTATCTGATAACTTGTGTTATTGTTGTGTTTGGTGCATGGGATTTTTTCCTTTTTATGTTACATTTTCGACATTACAATAAAGGTCACATCTCTCTTCGCATCATCTTGCCGATAGCAAGAACATCTCTTATTTTACATAAGATGGTTGCAGCTGCTTGAGATGTGTTCTGTAATCTAAATGGTGTGGCTGTTAGTTTTTTTCTTTTCTAATATATATTTACTTAACCTTGTACTTTTCTGCTTCCCCTCCTCTTGTTCTACTGTTTCCTATTAGGAGGCTGCTGTGATTGAAAGCTTGCGAATGAAATTTCTAGTTTTCATTATCTGGCAACTGAATGCTTTATTATCATAATTAAGGAAGGTTGTTTTACTTTCGAGGACTTTGAGGTTTCCATATTGCAGGTCAATCTACCCGTCGCTTACTGTTGGGTGGAGTGTGTTTGTTAGTCCAAAAAATTGGAAGCAGGCGATGCATTTATATTTCTGAGGTATGTTAGTCTTACTTGATGAATCCAGGGATGTCTGATCTGTTTATCTATTGCGAAGTATGTTGTGTTTATTGGTCTGTAACTCTTTCCAGAGGAGAAAATGGGGAGCTGTGTGTAGCAGTAAGGAGGCACATGAGGCAGCAGGCAAATATGCCATCTTTGGTTATATCTAGTCACAGCATGCATCTTGGGGTACTTGCAACTGCTTCCCATGCGAACCGGAACACTTTTCTATCTTCCACAAGCCAAGGTCTGTGTCTTAACTTTGTGCTGCAAGGTAAAATGTGTTTCTTTAACATCCATTAGATTCTGTTGGTTAATCTTGTTTCTTGTGGGTCATCTGCAATTAGTTTGCCTGTCTATTGGCTTCAAGTGCCGAGTGTTTATAAGTTATGGTTTACTTGGCGTTCTCTCCTGTGCATATTTATGCACGTTTGCTTAACATTTAACCTGCATACATGTTTGCATTTTTGTTGCTTTCAACATCTTTGTTGGTAGTTGGAACTATAATGTGGTGGCTGTTCTGGGATTGAGGGTACCCATTATCAACTGGTTTTATGTGTGTTCCCTTTAAAGTGTAATAAATGTCCATTTGCAATTTCTTGAGTTGGCCTGTAGGAAAAATTTTCCTAAACATCAATGAAGAGATGGAAAAATGCTTTTAATGTTGGTGTTCCAGAGATGAAAACGTATGTTTTAACTATTGCTATGTTTGGACCTTTTTGTTGTTCATTGTCACTATTTTTGTGTGGAGACATATCTGAGTTGAACTCGCTAATTATGTGACAGAACTAGTCAGTCTTTCACTGTAAGTGTCAACAAGGACCACGAAGCTCGAAAACCCAAGCTTTCAGTTGGGATGAGATTCAAGATGAGATTTGAGGGTGAGGAAGTTCCTGAACGAAGGTAATTGTCCTTGCTGAATCACAATTTTGTTGAACTAGGAAGTTAGTCGCTTTTATTAACCAGTTTTATTGTTAAAATACAGGTTCAGTGGCACCTTTGTGGATAACAAAACTTTGGCATGGCCCAACTCTGGATGGAGATCCTTGAAGGTTGGCATCTTCCTTCTATTATGTTCCTCGTTTTTAGTTCACTCAGAGGGTATATTAAAATGGGCATTTGAATGTCTCACTTGGTAAAAATCAGGCTTTTTTTGTCGTATACTAAATGTATAGGTTTGGAAAATGGTTGACATATGATAGGCTTTGGAGTCTATGTTGTCCTCTGTAACAAACCAAAGTTATGACCTTGTTTGTGGCTTGAAATTTGACTTGTGCAACTCTATGTTGGGTTGCCTTTACTGTGGTTTTTTTTTTCTAATTCCATGTTAGGTTCAGTGGGATGAACCTTCATCTAGTTTGCACCCTGGAAGAGTTTCATCATGGGAATGGGTGGCACTCATTGCCAATACTACTACTCCTCTAATCTCCCAACCTGCTCAAAGGAACAAGCGGGCAAGGCCTCCTGTTTTGCCAACACCAGCCGCAGATCTCCCAAGTTTTCTCCTGCTACGAAGGCGAACCCTCTTGGTTTTGGTGGGAATAGTTCACTAGCTGCTGTTACTGGCAACTCAATGTACTGGCCTAATCGAGGAGAAAATGTAATGGAATCATTTGCACCTGTTGTCAGCAAAGAATCCAGTGAAAAGAGACGGGGAACTGGGAATACCTATAGGCTTTTTGGCATCCAGCTAGTTGACAATTCCAATGTAGAAGAATCTTCAGCAGCTGCTGCCATGTCTGCTACAGCAGGGGATGATTGACCAGTTCCATCCTTAGATGCAGATTCCAACCAACATTCGGAACCATCGAATATTCCTTCTGTAAGTTGTGACACTCAGAAGTCATGCCCGAGATCTCCTCAGGAGCCACAAAGCGGACAAATTTGTAGTTGTACAAAGGTAATTCTGTTGTTTTGCTGTTGTGTCTTTCAACTAACAGCTGATCTTCTTCTGTAGATTTGGTCCTTCAAATTATACTTACAAATAGACATGTTAAGATGCTTAATCTGTTTTGATGCTATATGGAATTGTGGTATATGTTATATAAGACTCAGGAAGGACTATTGTTTTTTCTCGTTTGAAATTTGTTTACTACAATTTGAAATCAGACTCATCTTATGTTTCCTACTCTCTGGTGGTGTAAACAAATTTTCTAAAAGCCTTGCCAAATTTAACAAGTGATCACATATTGTAAGTGGACATATTGCTTTCAACCATTTGCACACAATTGCTTATGTTCTTCCTACATATGAAGCAGGAGTATCTTTAATAGATTTAGAACTTTCTGTGTATTATTGGTTGATTTGTTGTGCTGGGCGACTGTTGCAAAAATTCTGATAAGCATATCTGTTTCAGGTTCATATGCAAGGAATTGCTGTTGGTAGGTCTGTTGATTTGACTTGGTTTGATCGTTACGACGATCTTCTCAAAAAATTGGAAGTGATGTTTGACATCGAGGGAGAGCTCTCTGGAGCCAGTAAGAAATGGCAAGTTATCTACACTGATGATGAAGATGATATGATGATGTTGGAGATGATCCATGGCAGTACGTTTCTTAATTTCGCTCTAATTGTTTGCTTTTTACTCTTCCAATGCTGTGCTTTTGACTTAATGAGCACCTTTGTTTGTCATTTGATATATAAATGAGATGGTGAATAGTTGATATTGAACATATGTAGACTTGATGGTTTTGGATGCATGACAGTCACTGTTGAGATTTCTATATTGGTTGTTACGATTGTTTACCATCACTCTATAGTCTTTTTTAATAAATCAAATTTTTGGCAATCCATTACTGTGAGTTCTGTAGCATGGTGAGGAAAATTTTCATTTACACAGCTGAAGAAATGAAGAGGCTGTCATCAAGATAAAACTTCCATCTAATGAAGAGGTCAAACTGGCCAAGCCTGATGTTGACACAGCTGTGAACACTGAAGATCGGTTATCAGTTGTTGGACATGGATGCTGATCTGTATGCATGTGTAGAGAAGGGAGGGTAAAAACAAATAAAATGACTCTCAAAAACATGCTCTCTATTTATGGCTGCAATCACACAGTTGGAGAGAAGGCGGCAAGATGGTCGATATGTTATTCGATGAGTGAGACTTTTAAGGTAAAAGATAACAGTTCGAGTGTTATAAGTTTCTTGTTTTGTTTTGCCATTGGAATCTCATAGTGCTTGCTTACTAAGGGCTGTCCAAATGGGCGTAAACTTTATGGGATTGATATCCAGTGCTAAGCGTATTGGGTGGACAATATTCTTCCTCGTATTTTCTTTTTTTCTTTTCTGATATGATTTATATAATTTACATGTTATATGACGTGGTACGTTTGTCTTTTGTATATAAATATATATAGCCTTGCATTTTCTTACTATCCGTTGCATGTATATTTTGCTCTTTCTTTTTCCTTGAAAGAATATGTAACACTGGATCAGCTAAAGATCTTCTTTGCCAGATTCTTTTGGCATTATATATTTTTGTTTTGTTGGACTTATTTTTGTGTCGTCTTGGTTTGAATGCACTTATTAAGTACCATATCATGTTACTGTTGTATAATAATGATAATGAAGAATTATCTCTATGGCTGTACTTGAATAGAAGAAAGTCTTAAGTTGGAATGTTAGTATCATATTATCCATACGTCCATGCAATTAGTCATGCCATATGTGGACCATTTTTAAACACCATTATCTTGGTTATGGCAAACTTAGAGTTTCGAATTTAATTTCACAGACGGTAGGATTTGATTGAACGGATATTTGTAGTGGTAATATTTAGATAACGTGGTAATCTATTTGGAAAAAAGTTTCAATAAGACAGACATATTATGATTAATAAAATCTTATAAATTGAGTATGCGTTTGTTATAGGTTCAAAATTTGATGTCATTGTTAGTACATACCTCTTGAAAAGTGTCTATATGAAATGAATTTTACATTGAAGACATGACATGTCTTTAAATTTGACTGTTTCTTGAATTTGAACCCCACTGGGTCCAACACTTCTTTGTCAAGGAGCCAGTAGTTTGGATTAGTGCCCGTGCAATGGTCACAAAATTTGAGAAAGCTCATAAAGTGACTAGTTTTCATGTATAAACCGACCATCTTTGTGCTTCCTTTTTCCATCTGAAAGGTGTAACATCCAAAATCCAATAACAAATAAAATAGGATAATACGATCAAACTATATCTTAAAATCAAACTTCACATAGAAATTTTATTTCAAACTTCGAAAAAAATCAACAAAAATATCGAAGCATAATCTTTCAAAAAAAAATTCCTAAAAGCTAAATTTTAAAACAAAATACATCTTTGCTAAATTTTTGATCATAATAAAATCTGAAGCTAAATACAATGAGTTGTATTAACTAACACCAAAACCTCACATTCGAGTGAACTTGCACTCAACGTCCATAAATATATTCCTATTCTGCAAAATGATAGAGACGAGGAGATAAACCGTCAACTCGATAAGTAAATTTATACATAATGTCAATGTCATCATCGATACTTTCATGAATCTGATATAAAATTTCAATGCATAAAAGCATATATCAAAACTATTGTTCAATATAACCAATCTTTAAATTTATAGAAAATACCAGGTAGCATAGAACAACAAACAAAGCAAAATATCATATTAATTATTAAACATAAATTCACGTAATGTAAATAAAAAGTATGTTCATGTCTTATAGTGTCACAAATACCCGTGTGATGCAGCCAGAATAAAATAATATCACAATTACTCGTATGACACGGTCAGAATATCAAAATGTCACAATTATTCATGTGACATGGTTAGAATAACAGAATATGTGTATATAAGAATCCAATTGGACCAATATCAGAACAAAAATTATAGACAATGAGTCAAAACAATTTTTCATAATCTTATTTAAAAGATGCATTTTAAAACGCACTATAAAATATTTATTAACAGTAAATCAACTTTAAGAAATAAGAGGTTTTGAATTCAATATTTATAGTTTTGCAAAGTTTTTGAGTTATGCTTAAATCATAGATTTTTTCTTTTTAAATCAAATGATAATATAAATTTTAGAAGTAAATAATTTGTAAACTACTGCAAAACATTTTATTGTTATAAAAACAACTTAAAAATGATGTTTACAATTAATGTTAAATATAAATATAGTTTTTAGAATATCCAAAAGTTCATAAACTAACATATATACATAATGAATTAATTTACTTACTTTGATTAAGCACAAATCCAGAAAATAGACTCAACGATCGCACGAACCTATATAATTACAGAATGGATATGATTATAATCTTATCACCATAATAATTTTTTTGGACAAATTTAACCTTATTATAATAAATCATAAGTTTTATTCTTTTTGCGTCCAATTTTCAGTTCTGATACTATCACACTAAACCTTTTTTAATTAACTCTCTTGATCTCCAATCAACTTGAAATTTTATATGGACATTCAAGTCACATTATCCACCTCCAGGAAAAATTTCACATTAATCTGGGACTGCTAGGGTGGGTAACAAATTATTCGTTTCAGCGTTTTGAAAACAGTCTAGAAAATTTTACCCTGATAATAGTATACTATAAGAATTTTAATAAAAATTATAGTTGCTTAAAAATCACGAAATTTTATATGATAACAGAAGACACACTATCTTATATCTTTTGGAAACACTCAACTGAGGTGAAAAGAAAGGATGGTTGCAGTCTTGCAACATTCCTGGAAGGAAAAAACAAGAAGAATTCAAGTGTTAAAAAAGAATGGTTGCAGTCTTGTAAAATTGTTTGTTTCTCTATAATTTCATTTTAGTTGGAATTTTAATCCTAAAATATAACTCTATGTGTGTCTTCAATTTCACTTGAGATAAAAGAGTTTTAATCCTAAAATATATCAAAGTTATGAATATGATAGTATATTTGATTTTGATTTAAATAGGATATTGAAATTTATGATAAAGTGCAGATTTTAGATGTGAAGGATAGTTTTATTGTGTTTTTTTTAATTAATTGGATAATTATATCTTTTTAAGTAATTCAAGGTGTAGGTATTATAGTCAAAATAACTTTATTAAAAAATGGTTGTGGGTAGAATATTTTTGGGTGGCACTAGAGTACATTTATCCAAATATATCCTCTTGGTAATCATAGTACAAAAGTAATTTTCATTCACAACGTCAAAATTGGTTTTTGATTTTACTCTCAAACTTTGGAACTCAATTTTGGCTATCGACAAAAATAGAGCACAGATTAATTTTGTCAATAGATTGTGGATTATCATCAATAGATTGAGAATCCACAATTACAAGTAAAAAGCACATATCGTATTTGACTTTAATTCATTCTATTTATATGCTTTTAATTTTACTCAATTGTTTGAACATTATTACATCCATAACATATAAAAAAAAAAAAAACCACACACACATAGAAAATAAATATACATACAACATTAGAATAAAATATTACAATACAGATTCATGGTTTCTTATAGGGTGCATTATCGGTGCTAGGAGATTGGTTTAGATGATTTTGGAGAGGGAATAAATTATGTTAATGATTGGCATGTAAAATTTTTGAAATTAAGTACAGTTGAAATATTCTGTTTTTAAAATCAGTGGACTTTGAGAAATTATTTGGTTTAGCTGCACTGCTCGGAAAATAGCGAAATTTAATATTTAGATCGATTAGTGATAATTTTTCCCCCAAAAAAAAAAAAAAAATCACATAAGTCACAAGAATAAAATATCAACGTCAGTTACAAGAAGTGAAAACCTATTTTTTATGCAGGGCAAGGTAGCCGCTAGCAGTTTGGGCGATAGCGAGACCAAACATCGAGAAAGCATAAACGACAGTGCCCATAAACACCCAAGGATTAGTGAAATAATTTTGCGTTAAATATGCCTTCCACTGGTGCTTCTTTGATTTGGAATGGACTCGCAGATCCTTGGCAAGGCTGGAATAGTAGAAAGTGGCAAAGTTCACTCTGGCATCTTTTCCGAGTTCTTTAAAAAATGTCAACACCCCTTCACTGTCCAAAACTCGATTTTCGATTACTCCCGCATGAACTAACCGTTCAACGTCTTCAGGACTTTTCAAAAGACAACTAAGCATGATACCATAATCATTCATATGATTTAAATCTCGATAGTAAAATCTTTCAAAGGCCTGAACATTTTTTAATAGAAGGAGTGTCATACCACTTATTACCAACTTCGGAATTTGTAGGGTGTGACTCCTCTGATCAAGTTTTATGTCGAGCATCTGCTCGGTTGATGCCAACTGAAGCTTCATTCCAGAGAGGTGAAGTTGTGTTACGCTGGGCACACCTTCATCATCATCTTGCCTGTGGACGTCAGGGCGATTTGGTGGTTGAAGACAAATCCACAACAAATCAAGAATATGTTTTGCTTCAGAAAAGTTGCGCCTTATCAGAGATGTGTCTATCAAAATCGCCGGACGTACATAGAAGTAGAAAAAAGCTTCAACGTACATACTCAGAGGATGCATTTGGAAACGCACAGGCACTACAGGTTTTGCCAACAAAAACAACTCCTCAAGAATGAACATTGGGAGTTGATTTTCAAGAAGCAGAATATCAAACACCACATCATCAATCAACTCAGGGCTGTTAAACACACGGTCCCTAGTTTGAAATTCAGGGATGTAACTAAGAAAAAGCTCAAGAAGAAAGAAAGCATCTAACAAAACCATGCCAGCGAAGTCGTCACTGCTATAGTCGAAGCTTTCTTCATAACTATTTCGCAGCTTTGCTTCCTTATACTTTATATACTTAAGAAAATCTACCACACTTACATTGGTTCTTCCTAAAAACTGATTCAAGTACCTTATTTTTTCCTCTCTGATTTGCTTCAACTGATCACTGTCATGGTGGATGGGGCCGATTGAAACTATCCTGGGAGTGAAAAAATGTTCATTTGACCTCCTTCCATGGGCAGGAACTCGCCAAATGCAACAGTCATCCGTGAGAGGATGCAGGTCATTGAACTCACGTCACAACCTCTATGCTATAGTCTGCAAACCGTCGGACTCTTGCTCCTTGCTTTTCTCGAAGTCCTCAAAAATACGGTCATTCCTTCTATCCATTATGCTGCAACGTGATCCATGAAAAAAAATAAATATGCAGAGTAAGTAAATATCTTAGACTTGCTTTATTTATTACTGGTCAAGAGTAGAAGGTAAAGATCTTACTATGTTCTTTGGTTAACGTAGGCGGTTGAAACAAGACCAGTCTCCTTGCTGCGACTGAGAGTTGAGAGAATGTGAAGAGGTGAAGATGGTCAAGAGTAGAAGGTAAAGATCTTACTATACTCCTTGGTTAACGTAGGCGGTTGAACCAAGACCAGTCTCCTTGCTGCGACTGAGAGTTGAGAGAATGTGAAGAGGTGCAGATGGTCAAGAGTAGAAGGTAAAGATCTTACTATGCTCTTTGGTTAACGTAGGCGGTTGAACCAAGACCAGTCTCCTTGCTGCGACTGAGAGTTGAGAGAATGTGAAGAGGTGCAGATGGTCAAGAGTAGAAGGTAAAGATCTTACTATGCTCTTTGGTTAACGTAGGCGGTTGAACCAAGACCAGTCTCCTTGCTGCGACTGAGAGTTGAGAGAATGTGAAGAGGTGAAGATAGTGTGGGTGCTTGTGTACTGTCAAACAAAAACTGAAGGGTCGGTGATATGGGAAGTAAAGAATGGATGGGCAGAATATAGGGAGGAAAAATTAAATGCAAAGTGTACTCTTAACATGACACGCCGATGCTATAAACATGTAATGTTTATATGTTTCCATATCACTGATTTTTTAATAGAAGGAGTGTCATACCACTGATTACCAACTTCGAAATTTGTAGGGTGTGACTCCTCTGATCAAGTTTTATGTCGAGCATCTGCTCGGTTGATGCCAACTGAAGCTTCATTCCAGAGAGGTAAAGTTGTGTTACACTGGGCACACCTTCATCATCATCTTGCCTGTGGACGTCAGGGCGATTTGGTGGTTGAAGACAAATCCACAACAAATCAAGAATATGTTTTGCTTCAGAAAAGTTGCGCCTTATCAGAGATGTGTCTAACAAAATCGCCGGATGTACATAGAAGTAGAAAAAAGCTTCAACGTACATACTCAGAGGATGCATTTGGAAACGCACAGGCACTACAGGTTTTGCCAACAAAAACAACTCCTCAAGAATGAACATTGGGAGTTGATTTTCAAGAAGCAGAATATCAAACACCACATCATCAATCAACCCAGGGCTGTTAAACACACGGTCCCTAGTTTGAAATTCAGGGATGTAACGAAGAAAAAGCTCAAGAAGAAAGGAAGCATCTAACAAAACCATGCCAGCGAAGTCGTCACTACTATAGTCGAAGCTTTCTTCATAACTATTTCGCAGCTTTACTTCCTTATACTTTATATACTTAAGAAAATCTACCACACTTACACTGGTTCTTCCTAAAAACTGATTCAAGTACCTTATTTTTTCCTCTCTGATTTGCTTCAACTGATCACTGTCATGGTGGATGGGGCCGATTGAAACTATCCTGGGAGTGAAAAAATGTTCATTTGACCTCCTTCCATGGGCAGGAACTCGCCAAATGCAACAGTCATCCGTGAGAGGATGCAGGTCATTGAACTCACGTCCCAACCTCTTTGCTATAGTCTCCAAACCGCCGGACTCTTGCTCCTTGCTTTTCTCGAAGTCCTCAAAAATACGGTCATTCCTTCGATCCATTATGCTGCAACGTGATCCATGAAAAAAAATAAATATGCAGAGTAAGTAAATATCTTAGACTTGCTTTATTTATTACTGGTCAAGAGTAGAAGGTAAAGATCTTACTATGCTCTTTGGTTAACGTAGGTGGTTGAAACAAGACCAGTCTCCTTGCTGCGACTGAGAGTTAAGAGAATGTGAAGAGGTGAAGATGGTCAAGAGTAGAAGGTAAAGATCTTACTATACTCTTTGGTTAACGTAGGCGGTTGAACCAAGACCAGTCTCCTTGCTGCGACTGAGAGTTGAGAGAATGTGAAGAGGTGAAGATGGTCAAGAGTAGAAGGTAAAGATCTTACTATGCTCTTTGGTTAACGTAGGCGGTTGAAACAAGACCAGTCTCCTTGCTGCGACTGAGAGTTGAGAGAATGTGAAGAGGTGAAGATAGTGTGGGTGCTTGTGTACTGCCAAACAAAAACTGAAGGGTCGGTGATATGGGAAGTAAAGAATGGATGGGCAGAATATAGGGAGGAAAAATTAAATGCAAAGTGTACTCTTAACATGACACGCCCATGCTATAAACATGTAATGTTTATATGTTTCCATATCACTGATTTTTTAATAGAAGGAGTGTCATACCACTAATTACCAACTTCGAAATTTGTAGGGTGTGACTCCTCTGATCAAGTTTTATGTCGAGCATCTGCTCGGTTGATGCCAATTGAAGCTTCATTCCAGAGAGGTGAAGTTGTGTTACACTGGGCACACCTTCATCATCATCTTGCCTGTGGACGTCAGGGCGATTTGGTGGTTGAAGACAAATCCACAACAAATCAAGAATATGTTTTGCTTCAGAAATGTTGCGCCTTATCAGAGATGTGTCTATCAAAATCGCCGGACGTACATAGAAGTAGAAAAAAGCTTCAACGTACATACTCAGAGGATGCATTTGGAAACGCACAGGCACTACAGGTTTTGCCAACAAAAACAACTCCTCAAGAATGAACATTGGGAGTTGATTTTCAAGAAGCAGAATATCAAACACCACATCATCAATCAACTCAGGGCTGTTAAACACACGGTCCCTAGTTTGAAATTCAGGGATGTAACTAAGAAAAAGCTCAAGAAGAAAGAAAGCATCTAACAAAACCATGCCAGCGAAGTCGTCACTGCTATATGTCGAAGCTTTCTTCATAACTATTTCGCAGCTTTGCTTCCTTATACTTTATATACTTAAGAAAATCTACCACACTTACACTGGTTCTTCCTAAAAACTGATTCAAGTACCTTATTTTTTCCTCTCTGATTTGCTTCAACTGATCACTGTCATGGTGGATGGGGCCGATTGAAACTATCCTGGGAGTGAAAAAATGTTCATTTGACCTCCTTCCATGGGCAGGAACTCGTCAAATGCAACAGTCATCCGTGAGAGGATGCAGGTCATTGAACTCACGTCCCAACCTCTATGCTATAGTCTGCAAACCGTCGGACTCTTGCTCCTTGCTTTTCTCGAAGTCCTAAAAAATACGGTCATTCCTTCGATCCATTATGCTGCAACGTGATCCATGAAAAAAAATAAATATGCAGAGTAAGTAAATATCTTAGACTTGCTTTATTTATTACTGGTCAAGAGTAGAAGGTAAAGATCTTACTATTACCACACTTACACTGGTTCCTCCTAAAAACTGATTCAAGTACCTTATTTTTTCCTTTCTGATTTCCTTCAACTGATCATTGTCACGGTGGATGGGGCAGATTGAAACTATCCTGGGAGTGAAAAAATGTTCATTTGACCTCCTTCCATGGGCAGAAACTCTCCAAATGCAACAGTCATCCGTGAGAGGATGAAGGTCATTGAACTCACGTCCCAACCTCTTTGCTATAGTCTCCAAACCGCCGGACTCTTGCTCCTTGCTTTTCTCGAAGTCCTCAAAAATACGGTCATTCCTTCGATCCATTATGCTGCAACGTGATCCATGAAAAAAAATAAATATGCAGAGTAAGTAAATATCTTAGACTTGCTTTATTTATTACTGGTCAAGAGTAGAAGGTAAAATCTTACTATGCTCTTTGGTTAACGTAGGCGGTTGAAACAAGACCAGTCTCCTTGCTGCGACTGAGAGTTGAGAGAATGTGAAGAGGTGAAGATGGTCAAGAGTAGAAGGTAAAGATCTTACTATACTCTTTGGTTAACGTAGGCGGTTGAACCAAGACCAGTCTCCTTGCTGCGACTGAGAGTTGAGAGAATGTGAAGAGGTGAAGATGGTCAAGAGTAGAAGGTAAAGATCTTACTATTCTCTTTGGTTAACGTAGGCGGTTGAACCAAGACCAGTCTCCTTGCTGCGACTGAGAGTTGAGAGAATGTGAAGAGGTTAAGATAGTGTGGGTGCTTGTGTACTGTCAAACAAAAACTGAAGGGTCGGTGATATGGGAAGTAAAGAATGGATGGGCAGAATATAGGGAGGAAAAATTAAATGCAAAGTGTACTTTTAACATGACATGCCCATGCTATAAACATGTAATGTTTATATGTTTCCATATCACTGATTTTTTAATAGAAGGAGTGTCATACCACTGATTACCAACTTCGAAATTTGTAGGGTGTGACTCCTCTGATCAAGTTTTATGTCGAGCATCTGCTCGGTTGATGCCAACTGAAGCTTCATTCCAGAGAGGTGAAGTTGTGTTACACTGGGCACACCTTCATCATCATCTTGCCTGTGGACGTCAGGGCGATTTGGTGGTTGAAGACAAATCCACAACAAATCAAGAATATGTTTTGCTTCAGAAATGTTGCGCCTTATCAGAGATGTGTCTATCAAAATCGCCGGACGTACATAGAAGTAGAAAAAAGCTTCAACGTACATACTCAGAGGATGCATTTGGAAACGCACAGGCACTACAGGTTTTGCCAACAAAAACAACTCCTCAAGAATGAACATTGGGAGTTGATTTTCAAGAAGCAGAATATCAAACACCACATCATCAATCAACCCAGGGCTGTTAAACACACGGTCCCTAGTTTGAAATTCAGGGACGTAACGAAGAAAAAGCTCAAGAAGAAAGAAAGCATCTAACAAAACCATGCCAGCGAAGTCGTCACTGCTATAGTCGAAGCTTTCTTCATAACTATTTCGCAGCTTTGCTTCCTTATACTTTATATACTTAAGAAAATCTACCACACTTACACTGGTTCTTCCTAAAAACTGATTCAAGTACCTTATTTTTTCCTCTCTGATTTGCTTCAACTGATCACTGTCATGGTGGATGGGGCCGATTGAAACTATCCTGGGAGTGAAAAAATGTTCATTTGACCTCCTTCCATGGGCAGGAACTCGCCAAATGCAACAGTCATCCGTGAGAGGATGCAGGTAATTGAACTCACGTCCCAACCTCTCTGCTATAGTCTGCAAACCGCCGGACTCTTGCTCCTTGCTTTTCTCGAAGTCCTCAAAAATACGGTCATTCCTTCGATCCATTATGCTGCAACGTGATCCATGAAAAAAAATAAATATGCAGAGTAAGTAAATATCTTAGACTTGCTTTATTTATTACTGGTCAAGAGTAGAAGGTAAAGATCTTACTATTACCACACTTACACTGGTTCCTCCTAAAAACTGATTCAAGTACCTTATTTTTTCCTTTCTGATTTCCTTCAACTGATCACTGTCACGGTGGATGGGGCCGATTGAAACTATCCTGGGAGTGAAAAAATGTTCATTTGACCTCCTTCCATGGGCAGGAACTCTCCAAATGCAACAGTCATCCGTGAGAGGATGCAGGTCATTGAACTCACGTCCCAACCTCTTTGCTATAGTCTCCAAACCGTCGGACTCTTGCTCTTTGCTTTTCTCGAAGTCCTCAAAAATACGGTCATTCCTTCGATCCATTATGCTGCAACGTGATCCATGAAAAAAAATAAATATGCAGAGTAAGTAAATATCTTAGACTTGCTTTATTTATTACTGGTCAAGAGTAAAAGGTAAAGATCTTACTATGCTCTTTGGTTAACGTAGGCGGTTGAAACAAGACCAGTCTCCTTGCTGCGACTGAGAGTTGAGAGAATGTGAAGAGGTGAAGATGGTCAAGAGTAGAAGGTAGAAATCTTACTATGCTCTTTGGTTAACGTAGGCGGTTGAACCAAGACCAGTCTCCTTGCTGCGACTGAGAGTTGAGAGAATGTGAAGCGGTGAAGATGGTCAAGAGTAGAAGGTAAAGATCTTACTATGCTCTTTGGTTAACGTAGGCGGTTGAACCAAGACCAGTCTCCTTACTGCGACTGAGAGTTGAGAGAATGTGAAGAGGTGAAGATAGTGTGGGTGCTTGTGTACTGTCAAACAAAAACTGAAGGGTCGGTGATTTGGGAAGTAAAGAATGGATGGGCAGAATATAGGGAGGAAAAATTAAATGCAAAGTGTACTCTTAACATGACACGCCCATGCTATAAACATATAATGTTTATATGTTTCCATATCAAAATGTTGGAAAGTCGGCCGTAGGGCAATAGGGTGTAAGTGTAATGAACTTTTTGATTTTTCTTTGAAATGAGAATTTTTTTTTTTTTTTTTTTTTTGGATTTGATAAGCTGGCGCATTTTATTGGCAGCAGTTCTGTTTTTTTTTTTAATATTTGTTTCATTTTTAACATTATTATTTATTCCTTTTAAATTAATTTAATGTTTTATTACTTTTCTTATACATACCATTTTTTTTAGTATAATATACATACAATATTGTTTTTTTTGAGTATAATATACGTACCATTTTTACTCTTAATATTTTTCCTATTCCTAATAAATCAATGTTTTCACTTTCTACTCCTAATTATTACTTTTTAAATTTATTTATTTTTAATAATTAAATTTAATATGCATCCATCAATAAATCTTAAAATCTCAACATTTATATTATCACATTAAAATTATTCATCTATTGTTATGATTCAATTTTTTTATATTTATTTTTTACTTTATTTAAAATCAATAAAAATTTAAAATTTAATAGAAATTTAGAACATAAATAATAATATATAACAATTAATTCTCACAATATGAATTTATTATTGTTCATTATAGATGCAATTGTTTTTGGTTTTGCTGTAAACTTAGACTAAAATTATATTTTCTAATAAATACATATGATTATATCTTACTTAAATTGATATTTATTTATGTTTTTATTATTTTATTCCTGTATCCTTTTTAATAAATTTTAATGTGATAATATAAATGTTGATATTGGCACCCTCTTCATTGTTACTTGATAAATTATAATCATTATCCCTTCATCTCAACTGTCTGAAGGCATGCGGGGTGTCAGCTTTAAAGATATCCAATGTTGTTTTTCAAAAAATATATATAATACGAAATAGATTATATCTTTATCTTAAAATAAATCATTACCAATCAATTATTTTATGTGATTAAATAATCTATCACATAATGAAACACAATTTTTTTCAATGTCCGAAAATTAGAGTTTAAATGTTTTTGTAAGTTAATTTTTACTTTAGCCAATTTAAAATGAAATTATTATATTTTTAACTTTTACAGACTGAATATCGATTAAATGTCATATTCCATATTGAAAGCCGGTGGTTAAATTCTTCATTAGGGTTAATTTATGAATAATAAATCATGTTTCTCATAAACTACAGTACTTTATACCTTTTATTTATCGATTTTATACATTCATATAAGTCTGATCATACTACTGCTAAACTGTTAATAAAATAATTCCAATTTAATTTAATGGTTTAAAGGAGTTCGACTTTTTAAAAATTAAGAAAAATATTTTAAAAAAATCTTTTATCCATTAAATATGGACTAAAAGAAAAAAATCACCCGTTAAAACAAAACAAAATTATCATGCAGAGAATCATTGAAAAATAAAACTGTCTTATTTTGGAATAAAGATGGTGTTTGTATGCATAATGTTGAATCCACATCTATTAAAATCTTGTTTTAAAAATTAAAAGAATTACTGAGATAAGGTAGGGTGGTCGAATTATTAAGCACTGCAAGTTCGAAGTTTTAATTAAAAACCTGAAACATATAGATATATTTAAGTAATAAAGAGCATTTAGACTTGGTAGTGGAAAAGGATTGCTTTAATGTGGGAACAATATTTCGAGTTATCTATTAATATTTTTATCTTTATAGATTTTGATAATTCTTTAAATTAGTCTCAATTTAAAAAAAAAAAAAAAAAAAAAAAAAAATTGATGGTGGAGAGTAGAGAATTAGGGTAGGAGTGTTGACTTAAAAAACAGAATTGGCACAAAAATCAAATGGCAAAATGAGAAACTTATAAAGAAGGCACGAAGTAGAAAGCATGACTGTGGTGCGCGTGTGTAGATTTAAAATATTGGTTTTTCCTTGTAAATCGAATGAAACCATTATATTGGATATGTTAAAACCAATTTTGATTGGCTCTGATAGGCGGTAAGCATGCTTCATAATGAAGCAAACTTCTACTTGCCTCTTCCATGTATAGGTTGCTGGCGTGTAACTGTGTAAGCCTCTCCTGCAATGTCAATATAAATAAATCTTCCCCTCTACTCTCTCATTCTCTTTGTCAAGTTAGTCCCTTTAGTCCATCTCCAAATATATAATATCAAATTTTATATTATTTTGATGGTAACATCAAATTTTTTTTATATCATTTTTTTATTTTAATATAAATAACATTAAATTAATATAAAATATATCTTTATAAAATATTTCTTACATAATTATTTAATCAATATATATTAAAAATTTAAAAATATATTAAAATATATTTAATATTAAATTTATTTTAAAGATCTCAATAAAATATTTCAGATGATATGTATTTTTTATAATAATATAATAATATTTTTAATTAAATTAATTTATTAATAAACATTATTTTTGGTATCATGAACAGTATAATATTAAATTTGGTATTATACTATTTATTGACACCAAAAAATGACTTAAGAATTACAATTTTAATATAATATGAGAGAGAAAAAAATATACTAAATTGATGTTTTACATCATTTTGATACAACATTAAAATTGCTCTTAGTTTCTTATTTTTATTTACTTTGTTGTTATCTAATACACATTATCTATATATATATTTTTGCTCTTCTGCCCCTACTCCTCAGTATTACTTTCATTTATTAATAATTATTATATAACAGTTTTCAATATAACTTTAGACAGCCCGACAAGCAAATAGCAGATCATTAATGCCTCTGCATTCGAATATGTGTTTTCGTCTGATCAGAAGCAGAGCCAGCAAGGAACAAACGGTGTAAAGCTAAAAAGTAAAACTTGATAGAAAGGTGACAGATAACGTATATGGAAGAAAGTCTTCTCTTCTTGTTTTTCTTTGCATGTTTTGCTGTTAAGGTTGGTTAATGTGTTGATATGGTGCAGGACTACTCTTACAGGAGGACCCATGTACCAGCATTTCAAAACTAGTCATATTTTTTTACTTGTCCCTTGCTACAAAATGAGAACTTTTTCTGAGCTTTCAGTCGCATCACGTTGACATGAACATGAGCTTTAAATCGAAACCGTCGGATCTGACACATGAAACATCCAACGGTGATACCACAACGAAACATCAGCATTTAAGTATCCACAAAAGCAGTCTCTCATAGTATTAGTCAGCATCGATTCACTCACTGAGCCCAACAGACACAAATCATGCTGACGCGACTCTCTTGGCTTCAACCATGGTCTTCTTTTTTTTTAAAAAAAAAATCTATTTATTTTGAAAAATCAGCGAGGAAATTGAATTTCATGTTTGCATGTGTGCTTATGTTGAGGTAGATTGTCTTATTTATTTAATTTAATCAAAACTTAGTAAGTTAAAGGGAGCTTGAATATGTACATGTTCTCTAGTGACAGTGGTCTGCTTTTTAAGATTTATGTGGAGATAAACTCTATGTAAGTTTAGAGTGAGACAAAAAGTTATTTTCTTGTAATATAACCACTGATTGGATATGCAACTGGTTAGGACTTTTAGAGCCACAAAATGGCTATAAGTAAAGCACCTTGGAAAAGGTTGTAGTAGCTTGGTTCCATTCTCTAAGTTCGCCTTGCATATTGTATTATTGTTTAATTTTTCATGCAATCTAAATTCTCTCTTGTTAGTTGTTTTTCTTCTACGTGTTTTTCCATTTCTGTTATGAGCAACTGACTTTCACTTTGCTACGATAAAAATATGAAGCTACTTACATAAAAATAATGGTTTATTAAATTCTTATCGTGATTTTAAAGTTTATGCTCATATACTAGTCATCCACAGTAATTATTATATTATGTGACCAATCAGTAAACATAGAATCATTGTTTGGATGCATTTTGTTGCTAGTTTAGACAGAGCTGGCTGCTGCCATTAAGAGTCGATACAATGTGAAGGGTGGATGTGTACGGTCAAACAAAAAAATGAAGGGTTGGTGATGCAGGAAGAAAAGAATGGATGGGCGATCATGTATGGCGTCAGTTTTACGGCGTGAAGGCATGCCAGTGCAGTATTTCAAAACTCGCTACTCGCTACTCGACCGACGAGGTAGCGAGCAGCGAGTACTTGGAAACTCGATAAGTACTCAACGAGTACTCAGTGAGAGGTAAAATTGGTAAAAACTATAAATAACATAAAGAAATTGGCTAATTGAAAATAATAAAAATGATTATATTGTTAAAGATAATGGTTTTTTTGAAATAATGAAAAATAATGAAGGGTAATTTTATCCAAAAGCTAAAAAGCTTAGGGACATTTTCGGATAACTTTTTGAAATCAAAAGATCCAAACCCCATTTTCTTCCATATCTCCTTCACTTCTCTCTGTCTCTACTCTACTCTTTGATTTCTTTCTTCTTCTTCTTCTTCTTTCGATCTTCATGGCAATGAATCTTACTTTTTAGACGATAAACAGAGATGATGACAGCAACGCAGCGGACAGAGTGGATTCACAGACGGAGACGACGACTGCGACGGAAGGAGCGACGGAGGATGACGAGAAGACAGCGACAGCAGAAGTCAACCAACGATAGCAGAACCAGACTCAGCAGGATCGGCAGAAGCAGCACGGCAGCAGGTAGAACAGAACGCAGCAGAAGTGCAGAACAAAAACGCAGAAGCAGAAGTGCAGAACAGAACTGAAGACTGACTGCATGCTCGGAAACTGAGTAGGTCAATTACAAGTTGGGTCGAGTCGACCCTAGTTGGGCAGAGTTAGCCCGAGTCGGCACAAGTTGGGCCGATTTTGGATAGTAACCGAATTGAAACCCCCGATCTGGGGGTTCTCGGCTCGAAAACCAGCCGAGCGACAAGTTCTCGACGAGAATTCGACCAACTCGACCGAGTTTTTAAACACTGTGCCAGTGTCAACTTTAGAGGCTCATAGAATAGCCACTGTTGTGTTTAAAAAAAATTAACATAAAATATGAAAGTTCATATTTAAAAGTGATTTGATGTATAATAGATCATCTTTGCTTAAATTAAAAAATCAATGTTTATCATTTAAACTATTAAAATCGATCATGCAAATGCTTAAGTTATTGTTTCTGGCCGGGGCCAGTAACACTGCGAGGCATTGGTTCAACACCTCTATTGTTACATTTAAATTATATAATTATAATAATAATAATAATATAAAAATTCATTCATCATTTATTTGAATTGATCTCTCATCCTCATATAGATCTCCTCTTTTCATGTGGATAGATTCTACTTAATTAGAAGCAATCTTTTAAATTATATCATCAGTGTCCTATTTCGATCGATCATGAGAGTCTTCTAGATCCATTCCGATTGTAGTTCTTGTTTAAAAAAAAAAAAAAAAAGAAGCTTAAGTTATCGTCAAAGTTAGGACCCTCCATTGCCCAAAGGATTCTACGGAAACTGTTTCTCGCCTGTAACTATTACAAGTTCAAGTGATTGGCTGGCGAAAGCATCTGATGTTGATGTGCTGACGTTGATCCAACAAGCAAAGAGAAAGCTGCCTGTTGAGTTTGTTAAATTAAACTCTTAAAATGATTTTAAAGTTTATGCTCATATATTAGTGAAAATACGTCCATTTGTTTCATATTGCTTTTCCTTATTGAATCTAATTTACTGTTTAATCTTAATCTCTCTTTAGAAATGTATGGTTACACCAACACTTCCAGCAAATGGAACTTGATTTATTATAGATAAATAACACCATGAATACTTGAATCTTTTGTAAAACGTACGGTTAAACCAATACTTTTAACAAATTAAAAAGGTTCCGATTCATGGTAGTTAAGTGGCACAATGAATACTTAAATCAATTTAATATATATATGTATATATGTTAGAGTATTTATATTTGGTCCCAGTTTGTTTGGTTTTACAAGTTGGTGTCGTCGTAGTCAAGAAAAGTCAGAAAAGAGCCAAACTGGATTTCGCCTAACCGTAGTAGAAGAGAAGATATTTTTACTTCTCCAAGTCCTATTTTTAATTAATCCCTATAATTAGAGTTCAAAGCCTAGTAAATGTGGAGAACGTCAAAATCCTTTCAATGAATTAATGTATTGAACTATCAGTCTATGATTGTTAGGAATTAATTAATTCTCACATTAGGAATTATTACTAACATATATATGTTTGAATATTAGCATATTACAAATATTTTAAATTTATTTAATTTTAATAATTAAATTTAATATACATCCATCAATAAATTCTGAAATCTCAACATTTAAATTATCACATTATAACTATTCATACGTTGTCAAGATTTGTTGACATCCAGATTTGGCTCCCTAGTCAACGAGGTTCATTTAGGAACCAAATTGCAGTTTTGGATGGTTGATGTTGATTATGTAGAGTAAAGGTCAAACAAGGGGTTAGAGGCGAGGAGTAGAAACACAATAAGATTTTTAGAGTGGTTTGGCCCAAAAAGATGTCTACATCCACTGTTTTATTTTTCACTATTTCGACAGAGTAACGACACTCAAAAAATTGTCTCTCTCTTACAAAGAAAATTCTCTCATATTTATAGAGAAATGAGAGGAGCTACAGTAAAATAAAATAAGACAAAAGTATACAGTAGACAGAAAGTATAATGATGGGCCGTATTTAATGTGTCGGGATTTTAATCAATGCGGCTGACAGTATATTAAATGCGGCCGAATACACATTAAATGCGGCCGAAACTGTCGCTTTGGAGGTCTGTCCAAGAGAGATTTCAGGTGGCTGATCTGTGCGGGTCATGAGTGGCTACTGAAGTCTTGGTTGTAGTCTTTGGCAGAGATGGCGTGCATGACACGTTTTGAGTTGCAACTTGCATGGTGTCTTCGGCTTTTGCTGACTTGCAGTTTGGGAGGTGTGGTTAAGATGGACTCTTCAGCGGACGAAATATGCAGATCCACTGACGGGTAGATGAGCTTTTGAAGAATCAGACATCTTGAGAGTTAGGTATGCGGACGATGGATCAGTACTTCCGCGACTAGTCATAGTATTAGGCGAGTGCTCCCATAAACGAACAGGTACATCAGCATGTCTAGGGATTATCGAAAGGTCTGGACGGGTAGTTCAGGACGCGCAGGTCTGACGATCACCCTTCGACTAGCAGCTTAAACGAACAAGTATGGCGGACAGGTCAGGCGAGTAGAAACGACGATCAGTCTTGGCAAACAGATCTGAACGGAGAGGGTCAGCGGACAGCCTGGACGATCAGAATCAACGGACAACCTGAACGATCAGAATCAGCGGACAGCCTGGCGCTCAGGATCAGGATGAAAAGAATTGGAGACTAGTCCGAGCGAACAGGTTAAGCGAACAACTTGAGCGCTCAGACTTAACGGACAGCTTGAGCGTACCAAAATGACAATCATGATATCAATACTCATTCACGAACAGGCTGACGATCAGGAGGGAGACTTGAGTCACATTAAGAATGGACGGTAGGCATGCCCAATTGGGTCCTCCGTTGGGACGGTGGATCGAAAAAAATGACAGGTTGTCGAGCCTTTGGGCCATTGGGCCTGCATCGCGGATCTTTTCGGGCTCGAATAATATGATCGCTAAATTTTTCACCACATGATTCAATTTTTTTTTTATATTTATTTATTTTTTTACTTTATTTAGAATCAATAAAAATTAAAAGTTTAAAAGAAATTTAGAACATAGATTATAATATGCATCAATTAATTCTCGTTATATAAATTTATTATTGTTCATTATAGATGCAATTTTTTTGTTTTATTGTAAACTTAGACTAAAATTATGTTTTTTAATAAATACATATGTTTTATTTAAATTAATAGTTGTTTATGTTTTTATTATTTTGTTCACGTGCGCTCTTTAATAAAATTTAGAATCCGTTACTGGATTGCTATACTCTCTTTTGATATTAGCACCCTCTTGATTGCTCCTTGATAAATTATAATCATCATACCTTCATTTCAACGGTAGTAAGGCATGTCAGCTTTAGAGATATCCAATGTTGTTTTTCAAAAAATATATATAATATAAAATAGATTATATCTTTATCTTAAAATAAATCATTCCCAATCAGTTATTTTATGTGATTAATAATGAAACACAATTTTTTTCAATGCCTGAAAATTAGAGTTTGAATGTTTTTGTACGTTAATTTTTACTTTAACCAATTTAAAATGAGATTATTATATTTTTAACTTTTACATGCTTAATATAGATTTAAATGTCATATTCCATATTGAAAGCCGGTGGTTAAATTCTTAACTAGGTTTAATTTATGAATAATAAATCATATTTATTATAAACTACGGTACTTATGCCTTTTGTTATCGATTTTATACATTCAAATAAGTCTATCATATAATACTGCTGCTAATATGTTAATATAATAACTTCAATTTAATTTAATGGTTTAAAGGAGTTTGACTTTTTAAAAATTAAGAAAAACATTAAAAAAATTCGAATAATTCTTCGAGAAAAAAAAAAAAAAAAAGAGAGAAAAGTATCAAGGTCGCCAAAAAGTCTCGCAAGTCGGTGGCCAACTGACCGAGCCACAATTAAATTGAGATGGACCCTAAAAGCCTCCCCCCTATGAATCAAATTTATCGCCTAATATATAGCGAAATATTACTTTTTTATTCATTAATATTTTTAAAATATTCGTTATCCCTAAATTTTTAAAAAATCATAAAATTAATCATTCTATTAGTTGATAGTTAGTCAAATTTAAATAGTTGGAATGATATTTTGGTCTTTTTATTATTCTAACTATTTGGGAAAAAAAAAAAAAACTTCAGATCTTCATCATCCATCAAAGTTATGGAGATTTAATGAGAAATATTAAATATAATTTCAAATTAAACATAAAATAATATAATAAAATAAAAATACATTAAAACTTGAAATTTGAATATACATCTCAACTATCTATCTCAAAAAATGAATGGTTGGGATCTATTTAATTTCAAACACAAAAAATAATTTTTTTTTTTTCAAATGGATCTAAGTCAAAGATGATGAAGAAGATTATTTTTAAAAAATTAAAAAATGAAATTAAAGTTTTAAAAATAAAATTAAAATGAAAAATGAAAAATTTTTGAAATAAAAAAATATTAATAACTTACTAAAAAAATTATGCTACACTTTTAAAAAAATCTCTCCTATCCAACATGGAAGATGGATTTATTTTAAAAAGAATAATGCTACACTATTAAAAAAATTATCAAAATAATATAGTGAGTTTATATGTAATTATCTTATTATCAATACGTCATTTTAAAATTAATATGATAGTTATAAATCAGTTTATCATATTATTTGGATAAATTTATAAGTAGTGTAACGCATGTATGCACGTATATATATATATATATCAAAATAATAAGAGAAATCGATTGCTCAAAAGGTATCAAAATAATAGTAAATAATAAAGTTGGAAAAAGAATTAATTGTGTTTTGACTTCAACAAAGAATCACTTGTTTCATGATCATAAACCACACACACACGTATATATATTAACATTTTTTTTTTCTGAAGAATATATGTACTAACATTACTAATCATGGATTCTTCAAAGGAAAATATAATATAATTTTTAATTCATGATTCTATTTTTTTCTTTTTGAAAATGATTTTATTATTTCTTGAATATATAAGAAATCAAATCATGTAAAACTTATGCTTAAAATAAAGAATATAATTCTTTTGAAAAAGAAACTTGATTTCCTTATCTATTCGAGGAATCAAGTATATTTTCCTTCATTTCTTTTCACGTCCTTGAATTGATCTTAATAAATAAAGAAAAAATAATTATATACATACATATATATATATTAAAATTATTCAAGGAATTTACATTATATTAAAATTTTATCAAATAATATATTTAATAAAAAAATTACTTACAATTACGTTTAGTAAAATAATTCTGTAATCTATATTAAAAAGAATTACTTTTTAAAATATTTTTAAAGTAATTTATAAATATTTTATATATAATATATGGGTTGTTTAATAAAATGAGAGTTGCACCGATCGTGGTGGGACTCAATGGACAAGGCAGTTAAATGGGAATGGAGCCATAGAACAAAGGCCATCAACTTTGAGGAGAATACAAAAATCAAAGCTTGCAATTTTCTTTGCAAGTTGTCGTCAAAGTTGGGACCCTCCATTGCCTAAAGGCTACGGAAACTGTTTCTCTACTTTTAACTATTACAAGTTCAAGTGATTGTGAGGACCCGTTTGCACCACCTCTAACATTTTTACCACATTCATTGTTTATATCAGAATGGGGTCGACTAGGATTGGATTCAACCAGACTGACTTCGATCCAACGGTCTAGCACCTTACCAGTTGGCATTGTGGGGTCACTTCCATTGCCCAAGAAAGGCATCCATAACAGGAGAGTGTGTGAAGTATAAAAAACGTATCTATCCCTTTCTTCAATCATTTTTTCATCCAAGCTTCAAACCATCAATTGCATTTCTATTTTCAGTCATTTTACTTTTACCCATTTACTTCAAAATGATCATTAAATATATACATATATCCGTATAAAATGATCATGGTATGTACATCAATAAAAATGAAAAAGAACCATCAATCAATGTTTGGTATGTTGCATCATATTAAATAGGATATATGATGATAAACAACTCTCCTTCGACAATGTTAGAAGAATAACACTGAAAGTTGATAGTTTTAAAAAAAAATAACAAACCGTTATGAATCATGGTATCCATTTTATTTTATTTTTTTAAATTACACCATTATATTTTATTATTATCAGTTTAAGAGCAGCCCCACTTTCTGTTGTTGGGCTTTGTGCTCATGTCTCTGAATAATTTTTTATCAAGTAGTTATACATATCTCTTTTCCGAATTGATAATCAAATTCAATTATATTTGAATTTGTAAAAATAATTAAGTAGAAAAACTATAAGGATTAAGTAGTCATAGTATGAAGACGGGTGACATCATGTAAAAGAGAAAGCAATGCAAGCATGTACAGACGAACTATAAGGATTAAGGAATAAAAATTAATATTCATGTACTAGTACAAACACAGCTGTTCATGTAAAACTCAAAAAATGAGAAGCGTAACATGTTTATATATAGAGACAAAATACAAAGAATAAAGGAACAAATTCATGTGTGTTGATCATAGCAGTTTAGGTACCGTGAAGGAAGGAAACTAGACCCTACTTGTCCCTCTTGTTTTCATTTTCTAGCTTTTGTTTCCAGACTTTCAACAGAAAATTGACTCCTATTTTACTGGAATCACCATATATCACATGACGTGTCATAAAATACAACAAAATGAAATCCATCGTCTTGTGCCTTTCTTCTTGTACACTTAGAAAAAATAAAAATAAAAAACTTCAAAAAAAAATTCCACCTCACTTAACTAAGATTGATTCATTCTCTCTGTACTTATTCAAAAATACCAATCTCTTATATTTGTTCATATTCATACACCATCTCTTAATATAAATAATGATGTACTTTGAAAGAATAAGGTCTCCCTTTATTAAAATAGTAATTGTAATATTTGATTTTAATAAATTTTGATGAATTTTTTTTTTTAAATTTTTTATCCATTAAATATGGACCTAATAAAACAAATCTCTTATTAAAACAAAACAAAACTATTATGTTGAGAATCATTGAAAAATAAAATTATCTTATTTTGGGATAAAGATAGTATCTGCATATATGTTCTTGAATCTATATGCATTAAATTTTTGTTTTAAAAATGAAAAGAAAAAGTGAGATGAGGTAAGATGGTCTAATGATTAAGTAGTGCACTTAATTAAAAACCTGAAACGTACAGATATATCTGAGGAAGTAAAAAAATATATATATATTTAAACTTGGCGGTGGAGAATAGAGAATTAGAGTAGGAGTGTTGACAAAAACCAAATGGGAAAATGAGAAACTTTTGAAGAAGTACGGAGCACAAAGCATGGCTTTCGGGCGCGTGTGTGTGGTTAAATGTTGGTTTTTTATTGTAAATCGAATGATATTATTATATTAAATATATTAAAACCAATTTTGATTGGCTGTCATAGGAGGTAAGCATGCTTCATAATGAAGCAAACTCCTATTTGCCGCGTCTATACGTAGGTTGTTGGCGTGTCAATATAAATAAATCGTCCCCCTTTACCCTCTCATTCTCTTTTTCAAGTATCTCCCTTTAGTTTCTCATTTTCATTTACTTGCTGTTATCAATAGCAGATCATCTGTTTTTTTGGTTCTTCTACTGAGTTCTACTTCTGCTTCTACTACTCTAGGCTCTGTGCTACTTTCATTTATTATATTACAGCTTTCGATATAACTTTGGACAGCCCGACAAGCAAGTAGCAGATCATTAATGCGTCTGCATTGGAATATGCACTTTCCTCTGATCAGAATCAAAGAGGCTGAGAGATAAACCAGGTAAAGCAAAATTGCAAAACTTGATAATGATGAGTTAAAGATAACATACATGCGCTTGCAATTTTCTTTGCAAGTTGTTGTCAAAGTCGGGACCCTCCATTGCCTATCTTGCCTGTAACTGTTACAGTTGGTCCAAGAAGCAAAGAGAAAGCTGCTTGTTGAGTTTGTTAAATTAAACTCTTAAAATGATTTTAAAGTTTATGCTCATATATTAGTGAAAATACATCCATATGTTCCATATTGCTTTTCCTTATTGAATTTAATTTAATGTTTAATCTTAATCTCTCTTTAGAAATGTATAGTTATACCAACACCTCTAGCAAATGGAACTTGAATTATTATAGATAAATAACACCATGAATACTGGAATCTTTTTTAAAATTGTACAGTTAAACCAACACTTTTTTTCCCGATTCATGGTAGTTAAGTGGCACGATGAATACTTAAATCAATTTAATATATATATGTCGGAGTAAATATGTATTAGGTCCTAGTTTGTTTGGTTTTACAAGTGGGTCGTCGTCGTCAAGAAAAGTGAACACAAGAGCCAAACTAGATCTTACGTAACCATAGTAGAAGAGAAGATATTTTTACTTGTCCAAGTCCTATTTTTAATTAATCACTATAATTGGAGTTCAAAGGCTAGTGAATGCAGAGAACATCAAAATCCTTTCAATGAATGAATGCATTGAACTGTCAATCTATGATTGTTAAAAATTAATCAATTCTCACATTAGGAATTGATATATGTTTGAATATTAGCATATTACAAATATTTTAGCTGTTAAAAAACTAGGCATACAACAACTTAATATGTGTTTTGTGTCCATATAGGGAGGCACCAACAGACAAAAATAGCTTTTGTTAACATCAAAAGCAATTATTTCAAAAAAATCAAAATCATTATATATATATAATACTTTTATAATCAATATCTCATAATTTTGACTAACTATTTAAATTCATACATTACATTTGAATAAATTGAAGCTAAAACTAGGTTTGACTGAAGTGGAGGAGTTTGTTTTTCTAGATGGAAATAAAATTGTCTAATAAGAAAGAAGCATGCGTTGGATCTGAATGTTATTTAATTCTCATTTTTTATCAGTTCGAGGTTATTTTCTATCATACTCTTTTGGCTTAATTAATTAATTCTGCTCTTAACTGTTCTTGTTTAGGCTTTTTAGTACATCTATTTTTGTTGGTTATTCATATAGTTTGTGTAACTATTATTATTATTTTTGTCAATGATTGTTGATGACTACCATACGATCTAATATATATGAATATTGTTTCATGATAAGTTTCAGTATATATACCACTCATTGTTTAATTCCTTTTGTCTTTGATCTTCGATCTAATCTACATATGCATGTTCACGTTTCATAATTATGTCAATTAATTCCTTGCACATGTTAAATATAGTTCAAAACATGTCAATTAATTCCGTGCTTTTTTTTACATTAATATTCCTACATAGAATGGGTCGAAATGGACAATGGGACTGAAGCTACAAGAATTTGATTTTTACCTACAATAAAATTAAATGTTTGTATTAAAATACATAAGCAAACAAATAGCAATACAGGAATTGATTTAAAACGTCTTCCGAGGAGAAGCAAACTCCACTCATTCATATCACCGACTTGATGCGTATTTGGCACCAGAAATCACAAACCTCACAACAGCATAGACATGGTAAAAAGTAGTAACCACACACCAGAAAGATCACCATAGTTTTTACCACAAAAACAAACGAAATATATCAATTACAAAAACTAACAATCAATCAAAACAAGAACAAAGTAACACCCTCACTCTCACTCAGACTGCCACAATATATTCACATAACAGATAATAGAAAACCAAATTCAGTTCTATTTTGAATTTCCTTATAAACAACAACATAGCTCCTTTTCTATTCTAACTGAACAAATAACTTTCGCGTTCTAGTCAATTCTGAAATCACTTCAGCTACTATAACTAATTTACATGCAACATATTGTTGAGTTTTTAAAAAATAAGTTTGAAATGAAAAAAAAAAAAAGTTACAATCCCACATTGAAAAGAAAAACTTTTACTTTTAAGTATATAAGAAATGTAATATGGGCTAAATTATTGAATGACTAACAAAACTTATATGGGTCTTGTTGGAGTTCCTCACATATATATATATATATATATATATATATATATATATATTAAGTTATCAAAAGATGGGCCTTGGAGCTCTTGGGCTCGGGCTCTTTCTAGGTTAAGTCTCGGCTCATCAGCAAAATTTTTTTTTATATATTTTATTTATTTATTTACTAATTTTATTTTTATTTGAATTTATATAAAATTCAAAAGTTGTGTTGATTTTAAACAATTATATTGATTCTGAATGTTATGTTCTTACACAATTATGTTTATAAATAGTATTCTTCACTTCTGTTTCTTTTATATTCGTCTACTGTCATTATTATTATTATTATTTATGCATTATATCTACAATTTAATACCGATTGATTGTTGTTTCCAACACACACACACACACACACATATATATATATATATATATATATATATATCAGGTATCCATACAAGTTTCACAGCCAATAAATACCAAGAAACACTTACTTCTTCTACCCTTCATTTCGTTTAGATACCAATATATATCAGGTATCAATCTCATGTGTCACAGGCTTAAGAGAGTGGATAGATGCCAAAATAAAATATGAGTATGTATATGTTCTAAAAATAGTTTTATTGTTGTATTTCAGACAAAAAAAAAGAAGTAGTTTTATTGTTTGCAAATAACATTATTCTTTAATTTTTAATTATCAGTAATTTTGGGTTTTAGTTTTTTAATATTTTTATCACAATAAACATAAAAGATTCTATTAACATTTTTTTTTTGAAATTATTAATAATTTTTAATGAAACATGGACGTAGAAATCAATTTTTTGGTGGCATTATTGGAGCCAAAATGTATACGCATCTAATAACCAAAAAAAATTCTTTGCAGAATTATGTAATTACAATTTTACACTCTAAGTAAGTGTTAAAAAAAATAAAAAAACAGAACAAAAGTGAGAATAGGGCTGGATGGAACAAAATGCCTTTAATTTAATTGGTATAGTTGAATGGTGATTGTAATTTGCATTGTTTTGGAAATTCCTTAATATTGTTATTGGTAGTTAAGGCCTAATCTCTGTGTGTAAGTAGGATTAATTAATTACATAGTTTAACTAAAATGTAATTTCCAGTCTATCACATTGTGATTCACGGTAGAGATCACAATTTTTTCTATTTTAATATTTAACTTTTAACGTTTATTGAAATAATAAAAATAACCCTCCCTCCATAACTAAGGTTGGCTAATGGTAAGGATTAAAATGATAAGCATTCAAAATGTGAAGAACTACGAGCGATATAAACACATTCACAATTAAAAAAAAAAAAAAGGTTTTCCAAAATATAGTGACCAAAATAAAATTTTAAACTAAGACAAAGTTACTCATATATATATATGTTAGAGTAAATATACATTAGGCCCCAGTTTGTTTGGTTTTACAAGTGGGGTCGTCGTAGTCAAGAAAAGTGAACAAAAGAACCAAACTGGATTTTGCCTAACCAGAGTGGAAGAGAAGATATTTTACTTGTCTAAGTTCTATTTTTAATTAATCACTATAATTAGAGTTCAAAGTCTAGTAAATGTGGAGAACATCAAAATCCTTTTAATGAATGAATGTATTGGACTATCAATCTATGATTGTTAAGAATTAATTAACTCTTACATTAGGAATTATTACTAACATATATATATGTTTGAATATTAGTATATTACAAATATTTTAGCTGTTAAAAAACTACAAATACGACAACTTACTGTATGTTTTGTGTCCATAGGGCGGCGCCAACAGACAAAAACTGCTTTCATTAACGTCAAAAGCATTTATCTCAATAAAAAATCAAAACCATTATATATGTACTGTATTTATAATTGATATTTTTTAATTTTAAAAAGTTACGACGATCCAATTAAATTCGTCAGTAGCATTTTAATTGATTAAAGTTGAAGCTAGGTCTGACTAGAGTGGAGGAGTTTGTTTTTCTAGGTGAAAATAAAATGATCTAATAAAAAAGAAGTATGTGCTGGATGTAGATGTTATTTAATTATCATTTTGTAACGGTTCAAGATTAGTTTCTATTCCACTCTTTTGAGTTAATTAATTAATTATATTCTTAAGTTTTTTGTACATCTATTTTTGTTGGTTATTCATATAGTTTGTGTAATTATTATTATTATTTTTGTCAATGATTGCTGATGACTACTATACCATCTAATATGTATGAAGAATATTGTTTCATGCTAAAGTTTCAATATACAACTCATTGTTTAATTCCTTTTGTCTTTTATCTTCGATCTAATCTATATACACATGTTCATGTTTCATAATTATGTCAATTAAGTAGATGTTATATTGTGATTAATAAGAACCTATCACTTGGGATGATTTGATTTCAAAAATATTCTCACATTAAGAGTTAAAGACTTTGCTCTCGACCTAGTTCCACTTTTGCCCTACCCATTTGTTCCTTAGTTGCTTGGTACAAAAGTGGCGGCACGTAGTTGCTCTGACACTATTGTCATCATGACCATATAAATGGTACCATTTACTTTCTGTTAAGAGCCTATTTAAGGCTCCATTCATAGCATTCATAACTTAAATAGTTAATGTATTTTTCTCTTATATGTGTGATAAAGCTTTTGAGTTCTATTATAGATAGTTATCAGTATGTACGGAGAGTTATCTTCTTTTATTATGGAAGTAAATATCCCTAGATATTTATATGAGTAGATTTTTGGGCTTCATGCTAATGCTTAATCCCGGCAAAACCTTGATGGACTCTTTCTTTAAGATTCAACTCATTTATACATGATGCATTATCATGTTACTTTACGTGCCAAGGAGGCTTCTACATTGTGTCGTGTGTATGTACTTTTCGGGCCTTTTAAAAAAGACCCATTAAACTCCTCTTTGAGAACCGCCTAGGACAATTGAAAAATTTTGGGCCTAGTCATGGGTCCATCACAAATATCAACCCCCATTTATTTATTAAAACATTCAAAACATTTGTGCTGGAGGGTAAAAAAAAACAGAAAAGATTGTACAGACTAGAATTGATCTCGGCCGTCCAATCGTCCAACAGATAAAAAAATGTCATGTTTTTGACTTGTCCCTTGCTACAAAATCAGAACATTTTCTTTCTTCAAAAAAAAAAAAAATAATAAAAAAAGAACATTTTCCGAGCTGTCAGTCTGTGTCCCGTTTACCCGAATACGAGCTTTAATCGAAACCGTCGGAGCTGACACCTGAAACATCCAACGGTGTTACCACAACGAAACATCAGTATTTAAATATCCACAAAGGCAGTCTCTAGTATTAGTCAGCATCGATTAACTCACTAAGCCCAACAAACAGAAATCATGTTGACGCGCTTCTATTGGCTTCAGCCAGACTTCTCTTCTTTTAATCTATTTATTTAAAAAATCAGTGAGGAAATTGAAAGCTGTGAGGCCTCAGGTTTTTGCTAAGTCATTTACAGCCACAGAGCCGAGCCCTCTTCAAAGCTGCGTGTTCCTCTGGTTGTTTCTCGAGAAAATCAGTTGAATTTCATGTTTGCATGTGTGCTTATGTTGAGGTAGATTGTCTTATTTATTTTATTTAATCAAAACTTAGTAAGTTAAAGGGAGCTTGAATATATTTATGTACATGTTCTCTAGAGACAATGGTCTGCTTTTTAAGATTTATGTGGAGCTGAAATCTATGTAAGTTTAGAGTGAGACAAAAAGTTATTTTCTTGTAATATAATTAATTTTATTGTTTGCGTTGTAACAGAGGGTCCCAAATCTTATTGGTGGTACTTTTGTTGATTCAAATCTGCGGCATCCATAGATGTTCTAAATCCTGTGATCTTGTTTTAGGATAAGGTTGCTATGAATATTACAACTGAACAGGGACAGACGTTGAAAGATGCCAATGGAGATGTGTTTCGAGGGTTAGGCGAGTGCCTCATGGTGATGCTATGTTTTCTTTTTTAGGGCATGAAGATGGTTGAGCTGAATTTGTGATGGTGGTGGTCTATAAATTTTCTATTCTCCTCTTTTGGGGCTTTTCTTGCAGAGGTGCGCGTGGAATGGCGACTCTACAGATGGGGGAATATGTGCCCAATGTAGCAGGCGGAATCGATACGTACAACATTAGAGAGCGTCTTGGTGTTTGTCCCTTCAACTTTCCTGCAATAATTCCCTTATTGGTAAGCGTGGCATCATATTCTTGTTCTTAATTTAGTTGCTTCCATTAAATCATTGTTTATATCAACTGCCATAACTCTTTCAGTTATCATTACTGTTATCAAACAAAAGTTTGGAAGGATGAATTTAAAAAATTCATGAGATTACTAGACTGAATTAGTTATTTCTTAAGGTTTTCACCAGCACAAGGCATTATCAGGTTTTAGTGGCTGTAAACATATATTTAACTGCTTTAGATTTTGTAGTGGGCAATCTAGATTAGATTTTTATCTACATCAGTTGAAGTTGACATCAAGTCACTACCCGATTTAACTTTTGTGGTCAGTCCAATATGGGAGCCAAAAACCATGGAATTGTTCTGCTCGATTACAAGTGTGGATGCTACATTAAATGCTTTAGTTGCAGCTGGATTTGGTGCGGCTGGACAAAGATGCATGGCGCTCAGCATGATAATTTTTCTAGGAGACTCAAAATCATGGTATTACTTGTTCTAACTTCATCTTTTTCTATTGGTGCTTTTACTTTTGTCTTGCATCTTGTTCTTCTTTATCTTCAGTTTTGAAAACATTGAGATTGCTTTGTTTGCTTACAGTTCCAGTTCATGTTTGCCCAGCTCAAATGTCACACATTACTCCTCTCCCCCTTTCTGAAACGTAAATAAATGCCTGATATGTTTCTGATATGTTTTTACCCTAAAATTTAGGTTGTGTGATGTTGCTGTAATATGCACTTTAGAATTAAGGAGGTTGCCCAACCTGGTGTTTAGGACTTATTCTACTGCTTAATGAACATGTAATGGGTAATTTATATGGTATTCTGATTGTTGCTGGAGGAAAACTAATCTTACAACATTAAGGAAACTCAGTTTGGAATAATTTTTCATTACAGCTCATTAGATTGTCTAATTTTTTCAAAAATGTATAGTGGCTTTTCATATAAACCACAAAATGGTTGCATACGGCCAAAGGTTATGAAATTTTATAGAAGTTCATTCTGGGGTATGCTAACAGAACTGCAGATGGGGGATGATCAAGCTTTCAAAGTATTCAGTTTTTATCTAACTGGGTAAAATGAATTTTCTATTCAGAGTTGTATGTTAGGCATTGTAATATCTATATAATGGAGAAATTGGTTAGGATGTTGTCTAAGAACTCTATCTTCTTTTGCGAACATATTTTCCCATTATAGTGAATATCTCAAAATTACATTCCCATAAAGGTTATATTTGGTACATGATACTTCCATGTTTTGAAATGTTCATTAAAACAAGAGATATATATATATATATATATATATGCAAAACACCATAGCTGATAAGTTTGGTTGTAACCTTTTCCAGGGAGAACAAACTGGTAGAGCGTGCAAAAGGACTTAAAGTAAATGCCAGAACATAACTTGATGCAGATCTTGGTCCAGTTATTAGTAAACAGGTCAGCATACATTTCAAAAACTTTGTAGCTCTTTTATGCTTAGCCCTACTTATTTGATATCTAACTTTCAACAATTTTCTGTGTTACATAGAAACTTCTGATCTTATAATGTGTCCGCATGGGAACTCTTCAATACAAAATATATATTTTCTGGTATGGGATTGGGTGAGTTTCTAATCACAAAATTTTGCTTGGGAATATTTCTTGCAATCTCAGGCCAAGGAACGTATTTGCTATTTAATTCAAAGTGGTGTTGATAGTGTTGCCAAGCTATAGCTTGACGGGAGAAATATAGTGGTATTTTATGAAATACTAATCTTTTACAATCATTACTTGTTGCTTCTTCTCTTTGGGATACAATGATATGAATTTTTCTTTTCAGCATCTATTCTCGTTTTGTGCATGAATCATATGATATGCGGTTAAAATTATTGAACGAGTAAATTACTAAAACTGAGTAATTTATATAAGAGGCACATAACAGTAATAAATGAGTAAAAGTTGAAATATCATAACAGTAATAAATGAATGGAAGTTGAGGGGTTGGTAATCACCAAAAGTGGAGTGTTGGAGAGCTTGGAGCTCGTTTTTAGCCGTCAAAAGGGGAAGAAAATGAGAGAGAATGTTCATCTTCTCAAAGAGATTGTAACGGATGCTGTAGGACTATATGCGTACAAATAGACATTTAAAATAAAAATAATAGTACACTTCTAACAAAATTTTTTTATTTTTTTATTCGAATAATGTGATCATGTACTAATTATATTAATTATGAGATAATGTATTGACTTTTAAATAAATTTGAATACAATATTAAATAGTGTAACATTACTCTTTACAATAATTTTTACAAATTTAATTGTTCAAATTGAATTATCAACAATTCAAAGAAAAGCAAGGAAGGATCAGAATATATATATATATATTTATATGGAGAGAGAGAGAGAGAGAGAGAGGGACCGATTCATCGTAGGACCGGGAGGCCACCTCAAATTTGGGGAAAAAAATGAAAACTAAGCTGTGTATTAACAAAAAAAACAAAAATGCAATGCATAAAAAAAAGCTGACAGTAAGACCGGTTGCATTGGTTCTGAGCCTGTCCGTTTTTGTTTTGTGTGCACATTGCTCTGCTCCTTTCATTAATTAGAATTATTTATTATTACTATTATTTATTTTAAAAATTACTTCGTTGACTTGACTTCTCATAACTGTGAATATGTATATACATATTTATCAGTCATAGTTTGTATATATATATTAGTGTGAATGTTAGCTGAAAGTATGTTAGTAAGGAATAGTTATTAGTCAGACAGGTGGCAGCAGTTTATAGGATATTATTAGTCTAACACCAACTCTGTTTTTGTTTTCGTCTTTTGGCATTGTATATAAAAACCTGGTCTTCTCTTTCACGAGTATGATGAATAAATTTTCTCTTCCTTTCTTGATTACAATGAAGCCCAAATTTGTTCATGGTATCAGAGCGGGTCGACTCAGTCTTGACTCGTAAGTGTCTTGATATTTTTTTTTAAAATCTTTTGCTCTAAATACTGGTTTTGGTTACTTTTGTGGCTATGCCGAACAATTTGAGAGACTCGATTTCTAGTTCAAATCGAGGAACAATGGTGACGATACAGTGGAAGCAAGATCATTCAACAACGGAGATCCTCTTCACTTGCAAAATTCGGATCATCCTGGAATGACTTTGGTGACAACTCCATTGACAGGTAACAACTATCTCTCATGGAGTAGATCTATGAAGATTGCTTTAGGTGCTAAAGTGAAATTAGGGTTTATAAATGGTAAATGCATGATGCCTGATGTTGATTCACCGGAGTTTGAACAATGGAATAGAGTTGATTGTATGGTTACCTTATGGATATTGAATTCGATTTCGAAAGAAATAGTAGAAGCTTTTTTTGTATACTACCTTTGCCCAGGAGCTATGGAGTGAGTTAGAGGAGAGGTTTGGAGAGTGTAATGGACCTCTCCTTTATCAATTACAAAGGGAGATTAGCTCCATTTCACAATGGAGTATGACGGTGGTTCAATATTACACTAGACTAAAAAAATTATGGGATGAGCTTGCTTGCTTGATGCCCATACCACAATGCACTTGTGGGGTTGTAAAGTATGTAACTGACATAACAAATTCTAACCATTTGATGCAATTTTTGATGGGATTGAATGATTCATATGATCACATCAGAAATCAAGTCTTGTTGATGGACCCTTTACCAAGTGTGAATAAAGTGTATTCAATGGTTTTAAGAGTAGAAAAGCAAAGACAAGTTCATATTAATTTTCCAGAAAATATAGAGAATACTGTTATGTTTGCTAAGGGACAGAGTTACAAAAGGGATGGACCTAGTAAAGGGAGTTTCAAGAAAAAGGAAACTGGAAGAAAAGGTGACAGGTTTTGTGATTTTTGCAAAACTGACGGGCATGTGAAAGAAACTTGTTTCAAGCTGAATGGATATCCTGATTGGTACAAGGAATTAAAGGAACAAAAAGGGAAAATACAGGGTAAGGAAAGAGTTAATTTGGTAGAGACACCACTAGATTTTGGTAATGATATAGTAGTTACAAGAGGGCCTAAGTGGACTGCAACAATGGTTGACTTAATACAACAAGAAGTGGCTAAGTTCATGAAGGGACAGAATGCAGAAGGAAGCAATAAAGTAAACCTTGCTTACATGGGAGACTTTGCAGGTACTATTCTTAATTACTCATTGCAAGTACTTGATTTCTTAGACTTAGGAACTTGGATATTAGATACAGGGACTTTAAACCATATGGGCACAGATCTTAAACTCATTGATAACCCAATTATCTTGACAAAACCAACACCTGTTTACTTACCTGATGGCACCATTAAATTGGTTCATCATATTGGAAATATTACTTTGCATCCTAAGTTGACCCTAACAGAAGCATTACATGTGCCAAGCTTTAAATTTAACCTTTTGTCTGTGAACAAACTTTCTAAAACAGCCAAGATAAGATTCATTTTCACTCCCACATGTTGCATTTTACAGGACTTGCTGACTGAAGAAGCATTGGCAGTAGGAAAGGTTCTAGGAAATCTATATGTGTTGGATAAGTCTAGCTTTTCGGTTGAAACTTTACAAACCTATAAAGCACAAATGGTGCAGTCTTTGCAGCACAACAATCTGTCTTTTGTTGATTCCAAATCATTTGATTGTAATCATGCTTGTTACATAAATAAAACTTTGGTTTCTTGTAATTCAGTTTGGCATCAAAGGCTTGGACATGCTTCTTCAATTGTGTTAAGCCATTTGCCTTTTCTTGACTCTAATATTGTAAAAACTTGTGAACCTTGTGATGTATGTCCCTTATCTAAGCAACAAAGATTGCCATTTCAAAAGTGTCCTATACATACTACCCATGTTTTTGAATTAGTGCATATGGATCTTTGGGGTCCATATAAACAGGTTTATTTTACAGGAGCTCATTATATGCTCACCATAGTTGATGATTTTAGTAGAGCTACATGGATTTTTTTATTGCCTCATAAGCAACATGTAGTTCAAACCTTGAACAAGTTTTTTAAAATGATTCAAAATCAATTTGATGTACAAGTCAAACAAGTTAGAAGTGACAATGGAATGGAGTTTGTTAATCAAGAGTGTCAAAATTTATTTTCAAACTTAGGAATTGTACATCAAAGATCATGTGTTTATACTCCACAACAAAATGGTGTTGTGGAGAGGAAACATAAACATTTGTTACAAATAGCTAGATCTTTGATGTTTCAATCACATTTACCAAAAAGGTTTTGGGGGGAGTCTTTATTAACAGCCACTTATATCATCAATAGGCTCCCTAGTTCGGTTTAGAAATGGAAAACACCTTATGAAGTGCTCTATGGCAAGCCACCAAACTATGATTCTCTTAAAACTTTTGGTTGCCTTTGTTATGTCACAAACACACACCCACACAAAGATAAATTTGCACAACGGGCATATAAGTGTGTTTTTGTTGGATATGGGACTGGTCAAAAGGCATACAAGGTTTACGATATGGATTCTCATAACATCTACACTTCAAGAGATGTTATCTTTCATGAATCTCAATTTCCTTATAAAGCTGCACCTTCTTCATGTACTTCTATTCCATTACCATCTATTTCTACTACTGACGATCTTAATTCTACTCTCATCACTAATAAACCTAATATCTGTATTCCATCTGCACCTACTATAACAGAAATAGTCTCGTCATCTGATATTCCCATAAAAACAGTTTCTTTACCATCTAGAATTATTAGACAAAGTACTAGGATAAAAGAAAAACCAAGATGGCTAAAAGACTTTGTGTCTAACACTATACAACCTATATCTATACCTACTGTCAATGGTAATTCAGTTGAGCATGCCTGACAATATTCACCACATACACCAAACACTTTTCCATATAACACTTTAATTGACTTTTCCCCTGCATATATGGATTTTTTAGCAAATGTATCTTGTATTCAAGAGCCTAAATCTTATTATCAAGCTCCCAATAGTAAAGAATGGGTAGAAGCCATGAATAAGGAGCTGGATGCTCTAGAAGCTAATAAAACATGGGACCTCACCACTTTACCTACAGGAAAGAAAGCTATTGGCTCGAAATGGGTGTATAAAGTCAAGCTTAAACCAGATGGTAGTGTTGAGAGGTTTAAGGCAAGGCTTGTGGAAAAAGGGTATAATCAAATAGAGGGTTTAGACTATTTTGAAAGCTTTTCTCCTGTAGCTAAGCTAGTGACAGTGAGGATTTTTCTAGCTATAGCAGCAGCTAAATCTTGGCCCATTCATCAACTCGATATAAACAATGCATTCCTACATGGATATTTAGATGAAGAAGTGTATATGATACCTCCTGAAGGGTATACAAAGGCTAAGCAAGGGGAAGTATGTAGGCTTAGACGCTCACTTTATGGTTTAAAGCAAGCATCTAGGCAATGGAACCAAGAGTTTACATCACAATTACATCATTATGGCTTTCATCAGTCTGCTCATGATAGCTGTTATTTGTTAAGCATTCATCTTCCTCTTTTGTGGCTTTGATTGTTTATGTGGATGATGTCCTTATAACCGGAACACATGAGGAAGACATTGTTGTTATCAAACAATTTCTTCATTCTCGGTTTACTATCAAAGATCTTGGTTATGCAAAGTATTTCCTTGGTCTTGAGATTGCTAGATCATCTCAAGGAACATACATTAACCAAAGAAAATACGTATTAGATATTTTGAAGGATGTAGGGTTATTAGGTTCCAAACCAGTCTCTACACCTCTTCCAAAGGGCCATAAATTTACCAATAATGATAGCTCTTTGCTGTCTGATCCTGACAAATATAGAAGGTTGGTTGGCCGATTGTTATATTTAGGATTCACAAGACCAGATATTACATATACAGTCCAATAGCTTAATCAGTTTGTGAGTACATCTTGTAAGACACATTGGGATGCTGCTATTCATGTCCTTCGTTATCTTAAAGGATGTCCTTCCAAAGGCCTTTTTTATTCTTCGAGCAACAACCTCCAAATTCAAGCCTATTGTGATGCAGATTGGGCAGCATGCCCAGATACTCGCCGATCCCTCACTGGATATTGCGTTTTCTTAGGCTCAGCATTGATTTCTTGGAAGACTAAGAAACAAACAACTGTTTCCAGGTCCTCAGCAGAGGCAGAATATAGGAGTATGGCTTCTACTGTTTGTGAGTTGCAATGGATCTCTTATATTTTGCAAGATTTTTCTATTCCATGTTCATTACCTGTTTCTCTATGGTGTGACAATCAAGCAACTTTACATATAGTAGCAAATCCTGTATTCCATGAGCGAACCAAACACTTGGAGATCGATTGTCATTTGGTTCGAGATAAGTATAAACAAGGATTTGTTTTGCCTCAACATGTTCCATCCAAGCTGCAGGTTGCTGATATGTTCACCAAGTCCCTCTCAACACCTTTGTTTTCTCAGCTACTGTCCAAGTTGGGCTTGTTTGATTTTCACCAAGCTCCACCTTGAGGGGGGGATGTGAATATGTATATACATATTTATCAGTCATAGTTTGTATATATATATTAGTGTGAATGTTAGCTGAAAGTATGTTAGTAAGGAATAGTTATTAGTCAGACAGGTGGCAGCAGTTTATAGGATATTATTAGTCTAACACCAACTCTGTTTTTGTTTTCGTCTTTTGGCATTGTATATAAAAACCTGGTCTTCTCTTTCACGAGTATGATGAATAAATTTTCTCTTCATTTCTTGATTACAATGAAGCCCAAATTTGTTCAATAACCAAAAAAGGGGTGATCCCAATTGATTGAGTTCGATAAAATAGTCCAAGTCCTCCTTTATTTTAAAAAATTATTAATATTTTCCTCTTGATTTATAAAATAAATATATAAATCCCTATGGTTCATTAAAAAACCTGAAAAATCCTCTACTATCAATTTGAGTGTTAAAAATCAACGGTTGACCGTTATATGGAAAGACAAATCTGTTGAAACAAAATAAAATATCAAAAAATATTCATATTTATTAAAATAATAATTTAATATTTAAAAATTTTAAAAAAGATTAATATCTGTCTCTAAAGTAGACAATGATGATCAAAACTACTAAAAAAATTTAAAAATTTAAAAATATTAATAACTTTTAAAAAAATTATGTCCTCCGTCCATCAATTTGATGGACGGTAGACATAATTCAAAGAAATAAAAAAAAAATAAGTAAAACTTTTAACCTATTTAACTTAAAAACACACACTCTCTATTTCTTACACACTCTCTCTTCCTCTCTTTCTCTCTCTTTTCTTTTTCTTCTCTCTATGATAGTGGTCCCAAATGGATTAGAAACCCAGAAGATTGATAAGTTTCTGGAGCTAAAAACCCAGAGATCAATGAATTTCCGATCTATGAGTTTTCGAGTTGAAAACCCATTGATCTCTGGGTTTCCGGCATCGAAAACCTAGAGATCAATGGGTTTTCACGTCGAAAACTCATAGATCTCCGACGCAAAAACCCAAAGTTTATGGGTTTTCGGCCTCGAAAATCCAAAGATCTCTGGGTTTTTAGTGTCGGAAACCGACAAATTTTTGGGTTTCCAACGTCGAAAATCTGGATTTCTGATGTGAAAACCCAAAAATCTTTAGTTTCCAGCATCCTTGGGTTTTTGACCCAAAAAATTTTCAATTTTCGACGCTGAAAACTCATAAAGTTGTATTTTTTTATTTTTTATTTTTTTGTTTCCAGTATGCTGATGTTTTTTTGTTTTTGTTTTTGTTTTTTTTTTTTTATGTTGCTGTTGTGTTTGATGTTATTGTTCTAGTGTTGGAAGGTTTGTTGATGATTGTGTTTGCTGTTGATGATGGTTTGGTTGAATGGACAGTTGAATGAAGATGAGTGAAGTTGTATGGGTTGGTTGATGGATGATAATTGTGTTCTTCATGCTAAGAAGAACACAAGATACAGTAACGAGAGATATGATTTTCAAAGTGAATCTCCACTTTTTTATGTATATATTTTTAATTTTTTATTTTTAATTTAGGGGTAGTTTGATCTTTTCGGATACCGTGATGGTCAGAATCCATCTCTCATTAATAGAGTTAAAATAATGGAAAAAATTAGAATTCAAGAAACTACAAGAGATTAATTAGTGATTACTTTAAACTACAGTAGGAAAATTAAAATTATCCCAAGAAATAATTATGATTATGATTATTTATTATTAATAGGTGTGAAAGCTGCTGCCTAGTCCTTTCTTTTTTCTGATAGTTTATTATTTTTTTACACGGTTATTTATTCTTTCTACTTCGAATACAATTAAATTTATTCTTTTTTATTACTTTTAATATACCTAATTTTTCTACCTCTAATATTTTTCCTACTTATAATTAATTAAGTATTATTTACTTCTACTTTTTATGTACTATACAAACTCCACGGATAATTTGCAATTTTACTAAATAATTTTTTTTCCTTTCCTCTTCATTTTCACTTCGTATCTTGTCATACCAAGTTAGACTACTAAATTATTATTATTATTTTTAATTTTCCATATATAATCATGATTCAATTTATTTTTTTATATTTATTTTGTCTACTTTATAAATTTATGTTATTTAGAATCAATAAAAATTAGAACTTTAAAAAATTCAGAATATAACTTATAATACGTATTCATCAATTCTCATTGTTTATATTTATTGTTGTTCATTATAAATACATTTTATTTTTGTTATAAAATTAGACTGAAATTATATTTTCTAACTAATACATGTTATTTGTGTCTTATTTTAATTAATAATAAGTAAATAATGTTAAATTATATCCACTTGAATATTAATAAAATTATTATTAATTTTTAAAATTTCTTATTATGTTTTTATTTGTTATGAAATTGAAAGATATATGAAAAGAAAATCAGCACTGAAATGAAATCATTTTTTTCAAAGAAAACTTATTTTTATTACATAGTTTATATTATTTTTTATTTTTATTGATTTAATCATTTCATTAGAATTTTTAAGCATAATATTATTTGCTTTGCGTAAATATTATATATGTCTAATTTTATTTAAACTATATAGTTTTACCGAACATTGTTTTACAAAAAAAATTATATATTTAGTATGTTCCTAATTTTAATATTTTTATTATTTTATTCATGTTCCTCTCATCAATTTTCTAGGTCCGCCACTATATATATATATATATATATATAAACACCTATACATATCTATGTATTCACTTCCTAGAGATATAAACTCCATTCTCAATATATACAAGCCAAACAGCCCACATGCACAATCATAACATTAGTATTTCAAGTGACCTTGTGGGAATTAATCAAATTAGAGATTAAGATCACATGCAATTTTTGTAACATGTAACTTCTTGTAGAAAACAAACCTAAATTTTTAATAAACTCTTTTTTCGAACTTTGGATTTGTATATCTTCACCTTTATCAGATTGTGGTTTATGGTTCATCCCTTCGAACTGAATCTCAGCATTACAATTACGAGTTGCAGAGTACAGTGCCGGAGGTGGTCTAGATTCACTTGATCAGTCTTCAGCTGCAGAACCTCAACTTTTGAAATGATTACTGTCTTGTGCTGCCAATTCAACCCAACGAAACAAGAAACAAAGATAGCAAGAGTAGTATAACAACTTTATTTGACATGTTAATAATAATTTTCAGCATATAGAAAACAAGATATTTCTTGGATAGTTGATTAAAAAATATATGATTGTAAACGGAAACAAGTGAAAGTAGAGTTAGTGTTGATGTGTGATATAACGAAATGGCATGAGAAAGATGGGTGTAGGAGTAGGTAGCTAGATTTTTAGGTGAACAAAAGATATTGGAAGTAGGTGGCTATACTAGCTCTCAAAATTTTGGGATAAAAATATATTATATTATATTTAAAAAAAAAAGGTTTGACAGGAGGAGGAGTATAGAAACATGGAAGCTTTTGTGAGTCGTGTTCCAGTTGTTATCAATTTACAAAGCTTTGAGCCTGTTTATAGGTTGTGTAAATCGGTGGTTTCACATAAACAAACATAGAAAGTTCTGTACTTGCAATTTGCAACTTGCATATCTCTCTGGACTTTCCCATGCAAATTTCTTACTTTCCAAGTAATTCTAGAAATAACTAAAAATATTAACAACTCTATCACTCCCCCTTGCTGCACATTTTAACAACTCTAATGATGTCACGCAGTTGCTCAAATTTGTCTCTTGATAGTGCTTTTGTGAATATGTTTGCCAATTGATCTTCAGTCTTGTAGAACTCGAGCTTTGTTTCCTTGTTTGCTTCAGCTTCTCTGATGAAATGATGTTTAACACTTGTATGTTTAGTTCTGATATGGTACACGAGATTCTTCGCCATTGCAGTTGCTGATTTATTGTCATAGTAGATTTTTGTAGCTTCCTTTTGTGTCTTTCCCATGTCTTTGAATAGGCACTTAAAGCCGTATAGTTTGACTAGTTGTGAGCGCTGCAGCCACATGCTTTTGCTGATGATTGAGCAACAGTTGTTTATTTCTTTGATGCCCATGAAATAATTCCTGAGCCAAGTGTAAATACGTATCCCGAAATACTTTCATGTCATCTAGTGATTCTGCCTAATCGCTATCTATGTAATCCATCAATGTAGAACTAACTATAATCGATTGTAAATTCAATTTGTGAACAATGATTATAGATTGTACAAAGGCTAGCAGGAGGTTTTCTGTTTTCAGTTCTCTTGCTTTAAGGTCATTTTCAGCAATGACAAACCCAACAACAAACATCTCCAACCAACTGTAATGTCCAAATATAACAATATCATTAAAGTGCAATTCTGTTCAATCTAATATAAGTATGAGAAAATCTTCTATGAGATGTTGATGTTAATGTGACCTTTTAATATTAACGTGATAACTGTAATGCACAAAAGAAATGAAAAGTAATAAAAAAAGAAAAAATTTATATTAATCCTTATATTGTTAATGTTTATCACTTTTTAACAATTTCCCCGTTTTTTATTTTTCAAACTAACCCTTATTGGGCTTTTTTTTTTTTTAATAATTTTAAGGCTAACCCTTGAAGTTTTGAAAATCCATCAATTTAGCCTTTCCATTAGAATTTTGTTAACCAAACTTAATAATATGGGCGGTATGTTAGCCTATATATATATATATATATATATATATTTATTGCTTAGGAATGTTATTAGTCAAGTAGTTGATCTTGATGTTGGGGACTCTGGTGGTTACATATAGTGGATGGTGATCAAGTTAAATAAACCTCTTAAGAGATGTTTGAAAACAGACCTGGAAAGGAGGCATTTATCATCATGAGGTATGAAAATTTCATACCTCAGATGATAAATGCCTCCTTTCTCCAGGTTGGGTCAAGATCAATGCTGATAGTGCGGCTTTTGGTAGTCCTGAGTCTCTTGACCTTGCTAGCTGTGGTATTATTTTCCGAAATTGCTGGGGTTTATTAAAGTCTGTTCTATGAGGCCCCTTGGTATTACCTTTGCTTTTCAGACACAGTTAAAAGTTGCTATTCATGCTATCTTTTGTGCTTGGAAGTTTATTTGGAATAAGATTTGGCTTGAGGCAACTCTACTTTATTAGCCTTTTTTGGTCTTGACATTGTGTGGTATCTTTCGCTTACATTCTCTGATGAACTGGGATTTCCCTTTTCTTTTTGGGAGAGCCCCATCCTCTCTATCATCACTTTCAACCCAGATGATAATGAGAAGTCCAAGACCACTCTCTCGCCCTCTCATCGCTAACCGCCACTTTGTCGATGACTTGTTCCTCAGGTTTTGATTAAACTTCTGTTTCTGGTTTCTTATGTACGTTTTTTTTTTTTTTTTTATACATATCTTGGTGTGGATTTACTATATACATTTATGATAATATGTAAAGAGACAGATTTTAGAGCAAAAAAAAATTGAATCTAGGTCTGTTGTTTGTTTATTTGTTTGAAGTTTTTGTGTTTGTAAACGAAAGATTTTTTATTGGGGTTCTGTTTTTGTTTCATTGAATGAATTGAATTCCATACTGGTTTACCTCACACATACTGTACTAATGGGGTACCCTTTTGATTCTGGTGAAAACTAGTTATTTATAACTTTTTGCCCTGTCATTTTTTTGACATAACATTTTGCCATTTCATTGTCTACTATATAGATGTGGTTATTATTATTATTATTATTATTATAATTTTAAAGACAATGATGTGGTTATTCGAATATGCAGTACTGATCATGCTAATTAGAAGTTTCTTCTCAATATATAAAGCCTATGAGGATGTATTGATTGTTATTAATTTCGAGACGCTTTTGCTACTGTAATTTCATCCTTATGAACTTCAAATAGTGCAACTTTGAACTTAAAGCCTTAACTTCCATTGAAATCAATCTATATGTCAAGTGATTCACCCATTCATAATTTGTTTTGGTATTTGGATTTGTGGAAGTTGGTCTAGTTGAAGTCAGTGAATGTTCTATTCATTGGAATGATATTGCTTGCTCATTTTAGTTGACGAACATAGTGTTTTGTTGTACAGATATGTGGACTACTTGTCAGGCTGTATTATGTGTTAAAATGAGATGTTGAATTATCTCATTATTTATTCAGAAATTTATATGGAAAGGGCAAGAACTCAGCACTAAGCCAACTACACAAAGACAGACAAGACTCAGGATACTGCATTGATGTTTTATGGATCTGATTGTGTTAATGTTATCTGTTGATGGTTTGTCTTGCCCTCAAAAGAGATGTAACCTTGTTCGGTAGACTTAAGTTTGCTGCCTGCTATTCAAATAAACCTTAAGAATATGAGTATATTTCTTCATTTGTTAGCAATTTTGTCTGTAAAGTTTAACAAGTATAAGTTGAGTTTTATGGTAAGTGTGTGAAAGGTTGGGAAATGACTTTTATGCTAACAATGATGTTTTACATTGTGTCTATCGGATTGTAATTGGTACTGCCAAAGTGCCATATTTCTGTTCTTATCACTTGAACAAGAATATATTTGGTGGTAGAAATATCAATTACATGAGGTTATTGTGTTTGCTCAAAGTGTTGAATTCCTTGTTTACTGTTTGCACTTGTCCTCCATGCTTGTGCGATCTCTGTTCTGTTCTCTATTACTAGCCAGAACATTGAACATGTCTCATTAGAACATTCTTGACATGATTAATGTTACCAAATTAATATTGAAATCACTGCTACGAACCTTAAAATCAAACCCCTTCAAGGTAGTTTTAAATTGATGAAATGTTTTTCAAGACGCTGTTTAGTTGGTTACTTGGACTTGGGAAGACACTTATTTTGGCACTGCAGAATTGGAAAATCATAAGGAAATTCATAAGTCAATTTTCTTAGATATGTCATAGAAATAGACATTTTCATATCGTGAAGTTCCTAAAACCACAAGATTGTTCTTGTTTATTAATTGTCTTTCATTTCTATTTACAGAACTTGATGGCAAGACGGGACTTGGATTTAGAAAAGAGGAATGACGATAGACATGGAAATTTCTAAACAAGAGAATATAGAGATGGCAAATTGAGGCCGATGACCGCCAAGTTTTGGGACTAAATATTGTTGGAGGATTGTTTTTTCATGAACGGTATACTTCTTGTTTTCTATAAAAATTATATACCTCCCCTTGTTGAAAAGGGTGTTTCAGCATCAAGAAACTAAATCATGAGGGTGTTTCAGAATAAAAATTATATACCTCCCCTTGAATTGCATTGTTGTGGGTAAAATCAAGAAACAATAAACTAATCCAATGGATCAACCCAACAGACGACGGTTTAGCTAGTCAATGTTCAGTTCACAGAAGTAAATCCACAGATCATAAGACACTAAACTCGTAGAAACAAGCCTTCAGTATGTCAAATGCTTAGCTCGCATAACCACGACCTCAGCTCGCACAGAGGAGCTCTCTCCTAGGTCGCTGCTCAGTTAGGGTCAGAGCTACTCAACACTTAGCTTCAGCTCGTCCAGAGCAGCACCCATCTCGTGACGTGGCGTGCACGTTGGATTTTTTTAAAATGGTAGCAATGCAATTCAAGGAAGACTTAACTACCCAGTATGGAGATAAATCAAGATCCTGATTTTACGGGATTTAACTGGGCACCAACTTTGAAAAGTGTAATCAACATTAAATTATTTCTTATTTGTATTCGATTCAAACTGTAGCACCATTCTTTCTATAAATAGGGGTCAAAATTCATTGTAAAGGAGACGAAAAAACACAGACATTAGCAATAATATACTGTCTCTCTGTCAAAATAACCAGAGAATAGTTGTGAGCATAAGCACGTTCTGATTGAACCACGTAAAAACCACCTTACACACTGTTCTTCCTCTTCCTTTTTCTCCTATTTTGGCTTTGTTTTACTTGGATTGCAGTATTGAGCTTCAAGAACCTGGGTCAATTGGATTCCGATGTCGACAATTGTCATTCGACTTGAGATCGAGAGCTCGCGAGTATAAGCCGATCGATCGTGACATTGGTATGATAGTCACGATATCTTATAATTTTGCCATTTCATTGTCTACTATATAGACGAGGAGCTATGGTTTGCACTTCCGTATGACAATGTCATTCGGTTCTCTATGCATGAGTTTGGCATCATCACAGGGCTTGATTGTGGGCCATACCCGTCCGACAGGTTAGATGATGAATGTCCATCTGGTGAGAAGTTCAGCGAAAGATTTTTTCCTGGTACCGGTAAAGTTACAAACAAAAGTCTAGACATGACATTCAGGGGTGCTACGACGGACAATGATGAGGACATTGTCAAACTGGGGTTGTTGTACTTTTTAGAGACCGTGTTACTTGGGAAGGATCCCAAGAACCATATTCGAAGGGAGCACATTCGGCTATTGGATGATGTCAATGCATTCAACAAATACCCTTGGGGTCGATGTTGCTACGAGATGACGTTGCGTGGCATGAAAAAGGATTTTTAAAAAAATGGCTAATAAGGTTGGAAAACGAAATAAAGGGCAGCAAATCAAGGCAGACGGTGCATTCTATTCTTTGTCCGGTTTCCCATATGCATTTCAGGTTTATGTCTCTAGTTTTTAGTTTATGTTGCTTTGAAATGGTTGGTTTGTTTGCATATAACATTTGCTGTTTGATTGTCCACTTGTAGATATGGGCTTGTGAAGCAATTCCAACCATTGGGCAACAAATTGGCATGAAAGACAGCAATTTGCTGCCGCGAATCATCAATTGGAGTTCTATGGCAATCCCAAAGTCAGGAGATATTGTTAAGCTGTTATATCGGTCGGATGTATGTATATATACACACCTTACTGAATTTAATAGGCGCCCTTCATTGTAGTTGCTGTTTTGAATATTTGTTTTGTCGTTGGATGCTAGTTTCAAGCGCACCCTACGTTGGAGGCCACGACAGCAGAGGAAAAAGAGGAATACTGGAAGTATTTCATTAGCACGGAAGAGGGTGCAGCCCAGATGGCATCTGATAGTGGCGCCTCTGCTAGTGCTGCCACAGGTGAGAAGGTCAACATCGACAAGGCCACCGCAGCCCCTATTCGGAAGGCGCAGGCTACCGGAAGACGACCGTATACTCAGGTGAAGTAGTTGTTAGATTTTAATACTTGCCAAATATCTGGTTTAGTATTTAGTATACTACCCATCACTACATGTTGACTTTTATTCAGGCTGCCAAGGATAACAGTGGCTGTCATAGTTCTCAATTAGAAGCCATCCTAAAGGAGGTGGAGCAGGTTAAGCAAGACATGATGAATATACTGCAGGCCACAAACAACAAGGTTGAAGAGACAAATAAGAAGGTGCAGGAAACAGTCGATGTCATGCACGAAACAAACAACAAGGTTGATATGATTATCGACTTATTATTTAGAAACAATGTTGTTCCTTCGCCTCCGAAGGCACCTACTTCGAAGGTACACTGCAGAGCTGGCTCTTCTTAGTTACTTATTAGTAATTTATCGTAACATGTACTGACCATATTTTGCTTGACAGGACACTGATGACATACAGCGTGAAAGAACTGGCTGCAGTCCTGGGGTGGAAGGAGCAGTGCCAGTTGGGGCGGACATGCGGGGAGATGCTACCCAGGACGAGGTGGATAGTTTCGGTGACGAAATGAGGTTCAGCCCAATCGCCCCAACAAAAGCATGGCTGATGTCGCCTACCACGCCTTCTGATGCAAGTGTGAAGATTTTACCACAGTCTTCCAGTTTTCGGTTAAAGCAAGATAAGGGTCAACATGGGTCTGTCTTGTTATCAATGTTGGAAGGTGACCCGATAAAAGTGGCTGAAACGTCGTTGCGTCATGCGGCAGAAGGCAGTGTCAAGGCAACACAAGCGAGGGTAGACAGCTTGAGGGGGAACATGAAATTGGACCGTTGCATCCCAAGCAAAGCAATTCTAGGGTGGCCTTCGCCACCGTCAGATGTAAGTTTGAATATTATACCGGAAACAAGATTTTTCAGAAGACAGCGGAAAAAGGGTCCACAAATTTCATCTCCATTTCAGTAAATCCAAGTTGTTCCCCGAAAGCGCACCAAGTACGAACCATTTCATAAAATGTCCGATACGTACCTGCAGGCATTTAACGCATGGCGCGATGAGCAGGTTCCCAATGACTTGTATGTTTCTGCCTCGCTTAATTACTTCTTATTGTCTTTTATATAGTTTTTTCGATACTATATAACCAGGTTTCACAAATGGGTTTGTTACTGTAGAGAAACGGTTCGTTTGCCCACAGGTGACTGCAGCAGGCAGTGGTTTAGGGAGTTGTGCAAAGACAGTCAGTGGTTACAAGATTCGGTGCGTCTAAATATATATGGAAAGTAGGTAAGTAAGATAAAGATAACGAGTACTCAATTTATAAATACACATGTTTTTTGTTTTACAGCATATGGATGCTGCTTTCTGGTTGATTAGATGGAAGGCGCTGCGATTCCCTACTACCAAGATGGAAGCATTCACAACCACAGATATTTTATTTGGGGTGACTATGTCTCTTCATATACAGGCAACTTATTGGTGAAATTGCAACAATTTTTGCCTTACTAATTCCATTGTTTTTTGAATGTTTGTAGCAACATTTGCTAGGGAAATGAGATGCTTATCTTAAGAAGAAACCTCTTTGGCCCGATGATGACATGTGCATAAGATACGCTCGGGGAGAGGTGGTTGGTAGCAGAGCCGCATCGGGGGAGGTTGCCATGACCGCGTGGGCCGGACTTACAACGGTACGGATATTAATTGGGTGATTCCATGTTGTCATTTTACCTGTTATGTGACATTCTCTAAGTAATTTCTGATTATGTTCTACTTGTCGTGTTGGTAGCTATACATGCCCTTCAATCATAGGGGTGTACATTGGGTACTGGTGAAAGTACACTTCAAAGAGCGAACAATAACCCTGTTTGACTCACTGGGCACGTACATACGTAAGTGGGAACAGTTTTTGCTACCCATACAAACGCTACTGCCACTGCTCCTTCAGAAGACTGACCACTACGGGAATGATACCCACATGACTGCAGACTGGTATCGGACGGATGGATGGTCCGTGGCGCGGTGCGACGACATGCCACAACAAGCTTTTGGGTAAGAGGTGTACGACATGCAGCAGCCTGACACATTGGCATTTATAGGTACGTCGATTGCTAACGTGTATGTTGTTTCCTATTGTGTAGTAGTGGTGATTGTGGCATCTTCGTGATCAAGTTGGCTGAACACATGGCGCACGGTCAGCCACTGAAGTCATTCGACACATCCCGTGTACGCCAAATCCGAGAGCAGCTAGGTCTCGACCTTTGGATGGCGTCTCGTCAGTTAGGGGGGGGTAATGTTGTTCAACTTAATCGTGCCTACATCATCTATCATTATGACTTCTTCTGTTTATAACTTTGATAGTATTTTGTCACCCTCCGTCTAACGCAATATATTTGCTTGTGATTTCTGCTGTTGACCAGATTTGTGATTCCTTCTCGTCAGCAGCGCTTATTTTTGTTAAACTATTGTATGCCGTGAGACAGGATACAACAGTTTGTATTTTTTTTGACGTGCAAACCAAAGTAGGAACGAGGCAGGATACAAATATCAAGTGTGCTTATTTTGACGTGCAAACTGCATGAAGGGCATGGATTGTGGATGACACATTCTAGTTTTTGCAAGCAAGCATGCTAAGCCTCAAATCCTGTCCATCGTGCCTAGTATGTTCGGGCAATGTCTTGCTTCACATTTGCAATACATTTCAGTTTTGGTCTTGTAAAGATACACATGGGGTGAAGACATTTAATTTATGCTGCTTAGTTGTAATTGTCACAATGTGTTATCTTGGTGGGATCATGGGGTAACCCAACGTGAATGTTGAAAACACCTTCTTTGTTGGGCTACTGACACTGTATTGCTTATTTGTTTTGTAGTTTTTGTTACAGTACAGATAAATAAAGCAAAGTTCTTTATTTGTAGTCTAGTATTTTTATTCTATATTATACATTTTTTGGCTTTTTATTTTTAGTTGCATGCAATACTGCCCAGGATTGGAATTGATGCAGATTATTTTGACATCAACGGGCTTTTAGTTGTATACTTATATGTAAAATCATGTCTCCATTACCAAATTTTGGACTTTGGACTTGTGACTATGGACAAATGTTAGTGAATAAGTTGAGACAGCTTCGCATAAAGTAAAATAAATTCAGATTTCCATGTGCAGGCCACAAACATATAACAAATGAACCATTGTTACAAAGGCGAGATAAAAATGGAAAAAAATAACAAAAGGTTTGATATTAGTCCTATTCAGTCACATTAACAACATGGTAGATACAAGTGGACCTATACAGTTATAGTGCTGACAAAATATTCATAACTGTTGACAACCAACGATATGGGATTACAGCAGTAAGGGGGAAAATGAAGTGCAGGATATAGTTATATTTTTGGCAGACATACTTATAAAAACGTGACACTGGCATGCAGTGTAACTGTTGAAGCAAGTGCACCAAATACGTGACACTGACTTCATCTGATTACACTGGTGCAGTATTCATATAAAAAAGTGCACAGCTACATGTGATGACCAAAAAACAAATCAATTACATGCTGCAAGCAACAGAGGCCAAAAAATTCGATTACTTGCCCTATACAAAATAAAGGGAATGGAGTTGACGTCTTGCAAGTTTCATGCAGCCGCTTCGCATACTGGAATAGGTATTCTACACTTTTGTCTGTTGTGTCCGAAGCCACCGCACCTACTGCACTTTGACTGTTTTTTTTTCTTCGCCTTGCGAAGGTTTTCTTTGTTTAGTAGGGCGTCCACGAGGCTTACGACCTTCAGGTGGTAGGACTACTGGAACATCCAGATGTTCAGGCCAAGTCCACTCGTCTTCAGGCCCAAGCGGATGAATGGAACATGCATATGCTGCTGCTAAGGTTTCACGACTATAGTACGCAGCACAGTAGTCGTAACAGGATAGATGGCGAGTAATACAGACTGCCAAGGCATGTGCACATGGAAGTTGGTCGACTTGAAATTTTTTGCAGTCACAAGTTCTACTCCGCAAGTTCACAACCGGGTTCAAAAATTCATCGATGACAAGATACCTATCTACATCAACGGGCTGCACAGGATAACGACCAGCTTTATTCATCCTATGTCGCAGCTTCCTTTCAACCCAAGGTGTCATTGGCGTCAGCATTTTCGCAGCTTCCTCCCGCCTTTCCCAAAACCATCTTTGAAGTAGGCCACGTATATGCTCTATTAACTTCATGATCGGCAAATCTCGTGCCTCCTTTAAAATTGCATTCAAACACTCTGCAATGTTTGTTGTCATAATGGAATACCTTCTACCATCGAACTCGCATCTAGCCCATTTGGTAGGTTCTGCAACAATCAAGTACTCAGCCGCGTTACCATTAAGTGCTGCAATTTGGGACATGACTTCATTGAACATTGAAACACGATATGCTTTGGCGGCCTTGTAAAACAGTTGATGCACATTACCACCTTTACAATTGGCCTTCATGTTTTGTCCGAGGTGATACATACATATTCCATGCACTGCCACTAGAAATGAATGTGCAATGGCAGTTGCTATACTTGTGTTTCGATCTGAAATGGACACTAGATCATCAACTTCTCCAATAGACCCACGCAACTTTGTCATAAACCATATCCATGCATTATCATTTTCGGAATCTCCAATCCCAAAAGCTAGTGGATAGACTTGGTTATTTCCATCCATGCAAGTAGCAATAAATAGAGTACCTTTATACTTGGATTTTAAGAAAGTTCCGTCAACAGCTATAACAGGCCGAATGGACGCTCTAAATCCAGTAACAGAACCTCCTAATGCCATGAAAAAGTACTTGAACCGATTAGAAGCATCACATTCAATCTCAGTTATAGTCCCAGGATTTTTCTTTTCCAACACTGCACAGTACAACGGAAGCATACTATAGGATTGTTCAGGTGATCCCCTAGCCAATGTCATAGCTACCTCTCTAGCCCGCCATGCTTTATTATAAGTACAAGTCATCCCATACCTCTTCTTCATATCCTGAACGATGTCATTTGGACGGTAACATTGCGAAGCACCCGCATACTTCCATTTGATACAATGGCCAATTAATTTACTTGTTGCTTGCGGACGGTGAAAAACCAGCGAATCAAGAGAACAAGTGTGTTGTGGAATGTACTTACGCACGCGAAAAGCTGGTGACCCTGCAAGTTTTGTCGCACGCAACCACCACTTGCAACCTTGCTGAACACAAGCCAAAACCAACAAATCTTGGGTGGACTTCTTCACTCTTATATTGAACTGTCTACCAACCGCTAACATTCTCATTTTCAGTTGGATCTCTTCCTTATTACCGAAAATATCACCGGTCCGAACATCTTTTACACCGTCGAAGACACTGTCAGAACATCCACCATCTTCTCCAGGACGAGTCGAAGCTTTCATTGCATTATCACGATCCAACTCAACCGTTTCCGATTCCAGGTTCTTCTCAGTACAACTGTCTGCCCTATAAGGTGGTGATGCTTGCAGACCAGCTACTGGAGTTGTCCACACATGTGCACCATCGCTGTCATAGTGGTCAAAAATGCGATCTGCATAGTTATCAACCCCTATAAGATCTTCATCGGTCATGACGTTGTCGTCAACAGGAACCACAACTTCAGTGCCCATATTTGTCTCTACAGCAACATCTACTCTAGGATTTTTCACATATTCCGCCTCATCAGTTGACAAGGCTGCTGTCGAGCCACATTTACGTTCCATTGTAATACACAATGCATTCCTCGTCTGGACATCACTAACTTCACCGATAAAGAACTGAACATCACTATCAGTCATTAGTTCAATTGGTGGGCCAGCATCACACATTTTATATAAGAACTTCATCGTAATTGCAAACTCAGCACGTTTTATATCAACTGCATGACATACAACATCTTGCAATTCTTCATACGCTATAATTTTCGGCAATAAAATTCCTCTTATCTTGCCACCTTCATACCGAAAGTTTCCTCCATTATTGTTCCACTGACCATCATATCGAACGACAATTCTAACTGTACCCATGTCGTTCTACCTATACAATTAAAGCAGCAATGTGGTTAGTAAATATATATTCACATATGGAACTCGGCAATTAAATTAAATTGATATACTAGGCAGTTTATAATGTCATCATAAATTCCCCACCAATGGCTTTTTTTCATCCTTACTAATTCCATTGTTAATCGTTCATGAAACTCTTTTAATACTTTTATATAAAATGCTATACAACACCAGAAAACAATCCCCAGAACCCATGTTGATCAAACCTTGCTGGAAAAATAAAACAGATTCACATTCACCTTAGGGGGGGTAATCCCAACCTAAAGGTTGGGAATCCAAACCTTAAGGTTGGGAATTTTGTATTCACAACCTTAAGGATTGGAATCTAAACCTTAAGGTTGTGAATACCAACCTTAAGATCGGGAATACCAACATTCCCAACCTTAAAGTTGAGATTACTAACCTTAAGGATGGGAATGTTAGTATTCCCAACTTTAAGGTTGATATCACAACCTTAAGGTTGGGACGTTTAGTATTCCCAATCTGAAGGTTGGGATGAAGGTTGGGAGTCCCTATTTGAAAGGTAAGACTCCCTACTTTAGGTTAAAATTCTCAACCGTCATTTGGGCATCCCAACCTGAACATCACTACCACAAATTTGAAATCTCAACATTATTGTTGGGACTCCCAACTAAAAAGTTGCGATTCGCAATTTTGTTTTCAGTTTGATTATTAATCAAGATTCCTAATCACAACCTATAAGTTGAAATTCCCAACTTTATATTTGGACTATACTTTGGAATATATCAACGTTATGGTAAGAAGTCACAACTAGAAAACAAAGCTTTCAAATGTCTAAAATAGGCCACAATCTGGTTTGTATTCTCAACTAAAAGGTTGGGAGTACAACCTTCAGGTTAGGAATCTCTCAATCTAAAGGTTTCGATCACAACATTGAGGTTGGGAATTACAAATAAATCGTTGGGAATGACAGTCTTGATCCGACGTCAATGTTCAACCTCGGCGTCAATTCCAACATTGTAAATCCCAACATTGGGTTACTAATCCCAACTTAAAGGTTAGGAATCACAACTTACAATGGGTTATCTAGGCAAAGTTGGAATCTCAACGTAATAGTTGGGATTCACAACTTATAGGTTGAGATTTCAACTTTGGATATAAAACCAAGCGTAAAAATCCGATTCCCGACTTGAACATTGTAAATCCCTCAACTATAGATTCCAAACTTCAGCGTTGGAATATATCAGTGTTATGATAAGGAGTCACACCCATAAGATTAAGATTTCAAATGTCTACAATATCCCAACGATCAGGTTTGTATTCTCAACTTAAAGGTTGCGAGTACAACCATAAGGTGCTATCCCAACCTAAAGGCTGAGATCACAACCATTACGTTAAGCTCCAAACCCCAAAGTGAATCTCTAAACCTTCAGGTTTATATCCCAACGTTGAGGTTGGGAATTGAACAAAAAATCGTTGGGAATTCCAATCTTGATCTGACGTCCACGTTGATAAGCCCAACCTCGGGGTCAGTTCCCGATTGGGACCCCAACCTGCAGGTAGTTTCAATATTGTCAATCCCAACTTTAGGTTACGAATCCCAACCTGAGGATTAGGAATCACAACTTACGAATGGGTTATGTATGCAATGTTGAAATCTCAACTTCAGAGTTGATATTTCCTACTCCGAGGTTGAGATTCCCAACCTTGGATATAAAACCAAGCGTAAAAATATGATTCCCGACTTCAACTTTGTAATTCCCAACCTCAACCATGCATTCTGACCTTTTATATTGGGAATCCCAACAAAAAAAATTCAAATTTTCAACTGCATGTCTTTTAAGGTTGACAAACTCAATCTAAAAATTGGGATCCCTAAGCTTATCAGGATTAAATTTTGAACTTGTTATCTTAAGATGCCCAAACAAAAGACTGCAAATTAACCTTCTACTTCGACATCTCAATAACAGGTCTAAGAAACCTAACCTGATAGTTCGGCTTCTCAATAAAAGGTACCAATCGCAACTTACAGATTAGAATCCCAACCTGAAACTTCAGAATCCATAGCTAAAAGTTTACATTCCCACCCATAATGTGGAGACTCTGCTGCTGGACCCATCTCAACCTCCATTACAATGTTAACCCTCAAAGTACATATTCACCTTACAGCTATCAATACAATCTAACTTTCAAATCTTATCGTGCCTACGAAACCACACACAACAGTACACAAAACAACCGGAACACACTTTCGGTTCATATCACCATAGTCAGTTAATCACATACATACCCAAAGCAAACATAACTACTCAAATACCCTACCCACCCGTAGTGAAGCAGAGTGTCAGCTGTGGTCAGTTCTTGGACAGTCCAAAATTTGATTAACGCTCCTTCATTTCTTAAAAGGGAAGATCCAAGAAAGGTTTGCCGCGGGAACTGAGAGGTGAGAAGAGCTGTTGTCCGTCGACGGACACTGCTAAAAGACGTCAGGCCGGTTGACGGACACTGCTGCACTGCTTCGAAGAGACGACGTTACGAACTCACCATAGACATTGACTGTCGGAAAGGCGACTCCATGTTAGTCGTCGTTACAGCGACAGAATAGACGGCCACTCAACAGGAGGAAATTGCTGCACAACTGGTTGGCGGGAGGGCAGAGACTGCTGGGCGGGATAAACCAACAACTGTGAGGCCTAGCAATTTTACTGCTTCTTATTTAAACCTGTTGTTCATTAAGGGCATTTTTGTCCATTCATGCTCTTTTCCGTACAACACCCAACAAAAAGGTTACTTTTGGTGTTCAGCTCTCCAGATGGGTCAATTTAGGCATTTTCCCTTGATATAATAGCATCATGGATCCTTCTTCTCCCAAGACTCACGCTACAATCTAGTGGGCCACATCAATAGCTCACACATGACACAACATGCCTCACAAGACTGATTTGGTATGATCAGAACTGTCCGCATGCGAGCCTCACATGCAATTATGGCTGGTCGAATATCACGCATACATGAGGGTTCTTGCATCATTATTAGGCAAAACAACAGCACATTGTATGGCCTTCAACCCACAAATGGTCAAAGCTTGCAGACTTGTTGAAGGTATGTTTATTGATTTCTTACTCCAATTTCTCGTGGGAAGTTCCTAACGAACATTTTGCAATTCCTCATAATGTTAGACTTATGAGCACCGACTGCAATGCAAGTGGCTTTGTCACACCTTTTGGGGACGTTCAATTATTCGAGTCCGCCGCTGTGAACCTTCAACACAAATTAGTTCATTAAGCTCCTGTTTCAGACTTCAATATAAGATACTCATGTGAAGCCTTTAAATTGGAATTTTTTGTTCTTTCAAGCATAAGTGTTCTTGTATAAAACCTTGTAATACAAGTTCTTGAAATTTATGACAACTTTTTCTTTGCCGATTTATCATTCGTATCAATGGATTGAAATTGTAATATTTACTTACTTGCACAATTATTATACTATACTAACAACCAATGTATGCTGTTACAGATTTATATACTCTATCCTCATCCAGATAATCGACAATTTCACAACACATATTCTCACATTCGTGGTCACTGAGAATCAATATTGCACACGTACAAACTTTGTGGTGTATAAATAAATAAACCGTCTGTATTTATCATCATGACTACACTAAAAATGTAAGTGTGTAAAATTAAAATTAGTAGTGGTGACAACAAATTGACTTATACATGCCGTAATATTGTACAAGTCAATTGACAATAATATATAGGAAAAGACAAAAACTTCATACAATCAGTACAACAGGGGTGTAAAAAGTAAAAAAATACGCTTGGCCATACGTACCCTTTCGTCGGGCATGGAGGTGCAATCGAATTTCAATGATTCACCCCTGAGGAGGTGCTCACTGAACTTCGCCATTCATCATTATTGAAGTTTCAAGGACATTTTACAAATATATGGGGATAGTCTTTCTCAAATATATATCGCAGTCGTTCAAGTAGTGACTCATCTACTAACCGATAATATTCACACTCACCTCTTACTACTATAGGAACACTCGTCCCTCCATGTATGTATTCAAGCACTCAATAATGATTGTATGTCTAATTTGTTTGATAATAGCTTTAAAAAAATGTCTTAAGAACCTATCTTTACAATTCATAACTCAAATAAAGAATTTATATTTAATTCAATATGTTAATACACAACTTGACACCTCCGGTAAAAGTAAATATAACTTGTTCAAAATGTTAATATTTTTTATTTATTCAGTATCTGATTATTAATTAACCTTTAATCAATGAGTTGCGACAGTTGCTCATCGCATTTATTCACCGTCGGCAGCCGATAGTATTAATCTAAAGAAAGTGACGATTGGATAGAGAAGTCCATTAAAAAAAAAATCAGAATTAATATATATATTGGAATTATAATTGATTTAAACTTAATTGTAGGTAGATACAAATGCAGTTATAAACAAACAAAGTAGACCAGCATCAGATATATAAAGCAACATATCTCATAAGATTTTATATACCATAAGAAAAATATATAAGTAATATTACGCCTAATATGGTTACTGTGTAATATGTGATTCGATTCGTTTCTTGCAATCTCCACAAATTCAAGACTATAAATGAGGATGTTCTGGCAAAGAAAAATAACACAAAATATTGGCTTAGAAGAGAGGAGACAGAGAAAACAGAACTAAAAATGAAGGAAACAAGAGGGCAAGCAGTAGTTATTCCATATTCAAGCCAAGTACACATCAACCCTCTTCAATTTGCAAAACGTACTTGTTTGCGCTCATGATTGGGCCATCTCCAATCTTGTTACCAAATAGTCACATATAATTTAATGTACCAGGCTGGGTGGTATGTGTAATGCACGCATTTGGAAGTATATCATATATATTGTATATTATTTGGCAATTACATTCTTTAAATTATAACTTGAAAAAATGCTAAAAAATCTCTTGACTTTTGACAGTATATCTTTTTCCACCACATAGTTTCGTTTTTATTTGAAATATCGTTTGACGTTAAAATAAACATCTAAAATACCTCCAGAGACATATGAAATGATGACAATATCCCAGACAATCATAGATTTCGTTAACATAGTTGACCGTTTAACTTTAGGGGTAAAAATAGAAATATAATTAAAAATTAATTAAAATATAAAACATCAAAATAAATAATATCACATGTTAAATTATAAAAAATAAGATATTTATATTTTTTAAAAATAAACAACTAAAAAATTATATAAGAAAAACATAATTTTCTTTTTGTCAACCATCCCTCTCTCCTATTTTTCTCTTCTCTCTCTCTCTAGCGGAGATTAGTAGCGTTCAGCGTAATCCATTGGAGACCACGATGGTCTCCACTGGTGGAGCCCTAGGTCTCACCTACCTCTCTCTCTCTCTCTTGCTCTCTCTCCATCTCCCCTACCACCATTGTGTGTTTCGATCGGATGGGATCGCTGCACTTTCTGCTTCCTCTTCCTCCTTCTTTGGCAAGATCCTTCCCAAACGCTCGTATTTATCTACCGCCTCTGTGTCGTTGACTTTTCCCGTTCTTCGTACTAGCATCTTCTGCTAGGCATCCTTCACCTCCTCTATCAATTACAAAGGTCACTGTTTATGTTGAATAGCATCAAATTAGGTTTAATTAGTGTTTAATCTTCATAAGTAACTCACTACACAAGTTGGTGAGGTTTGGTTTAACAGATTGGAAATGTTGATTACATTATGTGATTTCTTGTTTTTTGGTTCAAGTATCGATTTTTCGTGCGATGAGTTTGATTTGTTTGTGTGATGAAATTGTTGACTTGTTACTGTGTATTGTATTTGCCAAAAAGTGTTGATTTTATTTGTGTTGTTGATTGTTTTTGAAATGGGTTGATAATTGTTTTTCCTTTTTTGGGTTGATTGGTTTCTTTTTTTCTTTTTTTTTTGGGTTCGTACTGATGACTGATGCGGCTAGATGCCAATTAGAAACTTATGATTTCTCAGGGTTTCCAACCGTTAAAAACCCAGGAAAAAAAAAAAATTCTAGGTTTTGAACCGCTCGAAACCCAAAAATTAGGAGAGTGAATAAATTTTGGGTTTTCGTATATTAATATCAAATGATAAGAGTAAATTCGACATTTTAATTTTTATTAGTATTTTCATTGAAAAACTGACGACATGGAAAATTTTGCATAAAATTGGAACTATTGCGGAAAATATGACATATTGTCAAACGTTGAAAGGTATTTTTAGGATTTTACCTTGTAACTTTTAAGTGAAAATCAAGTATGAACATAATGTACCAAATATCTAAAAGATAGATATTAATTTTATTGATTTGAAAAAATAGACTAGAATGGAGTTAAAATACATTTTATTGGCTTTGGAGTTCAGGTTAAAATGAGTCATTTCCATAAAAATGACACGATTAACCTTAAATTTATTTTTAATTTTATATATTGGAGTGAGAACATGCCATTTAAACTTCTGTCTTGATCCTGGATGAATGTTAAGGAAAGCTACAAAATGACGAGACAGGTTGGAAGAATTATAACAAGACAACAAATCTAGTGAAATGATGAAGTACACTATGATGTCAAAATTGATGCAATGGCAACTGCTGCAACAAAAACCAACTGTAATACGCTAAAAGCAAACAAAAATTACAACTTAAGTTTTAAAGCATAAACATTTTTAAGCGGCTAATTAGAGATTGCAGTTTCAGACTAAAAGCAAACAAAAATTACTACATACGTTTTTAAGCATAAACATTTTTAAGTGGCTAATTAAAGATTGCAATTTTACCTGTTGCTGAAAGCTTAAAAACCAACATTTTTTTTTTTTCTTTTAAGGTGGGGGGGGGGGGGGGGGGGGGGGGGGGAAAGGGGGATGAAATTAGTAGTCAATGGGTGTCAAACCCTGCATTGAGACAAGGGACAGCTAACGTTTTAACCAACAATACCAACTGTCTGATGACAACATTAAATGTTGGTTGAAGGTCCCTTTTGTTGTGGTGAGATATTTACTTACTACTTATAATAATACAATTCAAGAAGAAAAGCGTAACAACCTTGATGTTTAACACATACACAAATAAATATATATGTATAAAAGAATATTCAACTAGTATGTACATCATTAATCCATCTATATATAAGAACCAACGAACAATAATATACATCATTAGCCCTATTATTAAATACCAAAATAAAATATCTAACATAATGTAGAAAAAGTGAAAGCCTACTTAATGATGGTAAAGAGAGTTTGTAAGAAAGTGAGGATAAGCATAACTGAAGCTGCAAGTACAGAAGCAAAGATCCATGGATTAGTTAAATAATTTTGCTTGAAAAATGCCTTCCACTCGCGCCGTCTTGATTTGCAATAGTTCTGTAAATCTATAACAAGTCTCGAATAGTAAAATTTATAGGAATGTACTTTAGCACTTTTGCCAAGTTCTTGAAAAAATGTTGACACCCCTTCACTATCCAAAATCCGATTTTCAATAACTCCAGCATGAACTAATAACTCAACATCTTTCGGAGTACTTAAAAGGCAATTGAGGATTATAATATAGTCATTTATATGATTGAAACCACCATAATACAATGATTCAAAGATCTGAAGATTCCTCAGTAAATGAATTGTCATATTACTTATTACCAACTTTGGAATTTCTAAAGTCTTCTTACCCTTATCAAATTTGATGTCAAGTATATCCTTGGTTGATGCCAACTTAAACTTCATTCCAAACTGGTAAAGCTGTGCTATACTAGGCACATTTTCAGAATCAATTTGCCTTTTGATGTCAGGACAATCTAGTGGTGGAAGGCAAAGCCATAACAAATCAACAAAATGCTTTGCTTTAGAAAAGTTGTTTTCTATCTTAGAGCTATCTATCAGAATTTCTTTACATACATAAAACTGGAAAAATTCACCAACAAACTGACTCAGAGAATCCCCTTCAAAAATCTTAGGCAGTTCGGGTTGTGCTAACACAAACAACTCATTAAGAATGAAAATTGGAAGCTGATTGTCAACGAGCACAATGTCAAACGCTACATCATTTATCAATCCAGGACATGTAAACACTCGATCCTTAGTATGAAATTCAGGGATGTAACGAAGAAAAAGCTCAAGAAGAAACACGGCATCTAATAAAATCATTTTAACAAAGTCGTCACTACCATATTTGATGTTTTCTCCATAATAACCGCGCAACCTTGTTTCCTTATTCTTGATGTCTCTAAGAAAATCCACCAATTTTTTTCGAGTTCGTCTCAAAAACTGATGCAAATATCTTAATTTATCATTTTCCATATCTTTTAATTCTTCTTTGTGATGGTGGATTGGGCCTATAGAGACTATCTTTGGAGTGCAAAGATTTTCATTTAACTTTCGGATATGCGAAGAAACTTGCCAAATGCAACAATCCTCCGACGGAGGATGTAAGTTGTTAAACTCACCTCTCAACGAATCTGCTAGGCTCTCCAAATCATTAGAGACTTGATCTTCGCTTATCTCACAATCAATAACCACATGATCATTGCTTCTAAGCATTTCGTTGCTTGTTTGCTGCACAACTGCAACGTGATCCATGAAAAAAAAAATTAATATCCAGAGCATGTAAAACAATAATAGAAACCATCACTAAGGACACAAATTAAAAAGAAACATTTAATGATTAAAGTTAAATTTTAAGAAATATTAGAAAAAGCTGTGTTAGAAGCAGAAGGCAAAAATCTTAGCTTTGCTTTTTCTATTGATCAATAAATTAGAAGGTAAAAATCTTAGATTTGCTTTATTTATTACCGGTCACGAAATTAGAAGCATAAGGGAATAATCTTACTCAGTTCTTTGGTTAAAGTAGTCCGCTGAACCAAGACCACTCTCGCTCGAAGAGTGAAGATAAAGCTGACTGCTGCGATCGAGGGTTGGGAGACTGTCAAGGGTTGACGATGGAGTGGGTACTTTCCAAAAAATAAATAAAGAAATAAAGGTTGGTTGATAGTTCTGAGAAATCAAAGGAGAAGACGAGCTGTTGAAGTTACTGAATATTAACAGGGGAAAGTTGAAGTGTAGGTATTGACTCCATGGAAGATTTCAAGTATCTCAAGCGGCCTTTTTGATCGATCAATTAACAAAATACCAAATATTATTATTAATTTTTTTATGTTTTTATTGGCGTGGGCGTCGGCAACCACCCATGTTCCCTTTATCAGAGATATGGGTTCGATGTTTATTTCCCTCGTTTTCAAATATAATATATAATATAATAATATTTATAAATATATTAATATTTAATTTTTTATTATTATATATGAATTGATCTCTCACATTTGTATGGATGGATTCCTCACAATTACAAAAAAAAAATCAATTTTTTGTTGTTATCTCGAAAAAGAGTATAATAGGTGGTTTATGGTTTTGATTTTGGTGAAGTTCAATGTACTCGTTTATCTTTAAAGTAAAGTTGAAGCTACATTTTGTCTTTTTGGGTGTCCGTGATGTTCCAATCAGTGTTTGTTTCGATGAAATAAAATCTAAATGGTTGAACACATCCCGCTTCTCTCTCTGACATGAGTCAAAAAATTCCATTAGCTGAAAATACAACAAGAGTGCACATATAATTTTTTTTTTTTCTTTTTTTTTGAAATTGAGTGCACATATAATTTTGTGGGGGTGCAGATTTCATCATTCCGTACACCCTTTAATTTTTGGGTCCCAAATTTCTTTAATATCTAAATTATATTTATTTGGGTGCCCAATGATTTGGAGGAAACTTACTCTGTAAATCCTTGGGCCTAAAATTTGTTACTTTATAATTAATGGCCCAAATTTGTTACTTTACAATTTGTCAACAAGCAACTGTCATTGTTGATTAAAATGTCAGCCGTCTCTGCTATACTGGCATGGTTTTGACACCTATATTCTATCAATTATATCCCTTTCCCTATCTTGAAAATAATAATAATAATAAATAATGGCCCAAATACAAACGATGATTTTAGGTTTTGAGGTGCTGTAGGTAGAATTTCAAATACTAAAACTGCAAGTCGGTATGCACACGATAGTTGACCATAGATGATGATCTGATCCCACAGCAGAAATGATAATGTATCATTTCCTCTTTTTCCATTGGATTATTGTTCTTTGATTCTTATACGTCACCTTTAACTTAAAAATACTACAGCCGTGTGAAGTTAATCTACTCATAAGTCACAACTCGACCTATCAAAATATTCCAACACCTATCATCATTCTTCTTAATTGATTTTTTGTGGACAAATTTATTTCGGCTAAAATAAAGAAAAAAGTTAAAATAATAATTTTATATTCTAAATAAAATTTAAGTCGTTTTTAATCCATTCAAATTCAATCATTTTCAATCTATTCGAGTTCCGTGCAATATTTCATTTATGTGAAATGGTAGATGGAATTTAATTGGATAAAAAAATAAAAAATAATTAATTATTTTAGGTAACAAAACGAATTTAGATTTATTTTTAAGATATTTTTAATTATTTCTATTCTTTTTCATTCCCTTTTTTTTTTAAACATTCATTATTATATTCAACAAAAAGCAAATAGGAATAGCAAAATCATAAGTAGAAATAAAAAATGTTTATTAATATAAAATAAATATTAAAAACAATGATGATTTTGAAAATAAAAGTATGATAATAAGAGATTAATCTAGTAGTATGTTTATTAAATTTACACCATATATATTGTGTATCCGAGTCATCATATTCTCTTAATATCGAAATTATTATATTAATTAAACAATTGCATTTTATAAGCTTTGTTGTTACTAATTTATAAATTGAAACCCAACGTAAAGCTGTTTGACATTGTATATAAAAATAAATGAAATAATTACTTCAATAGAAAATTTGTAACTAATTTAAAAATATGTCAAGAAAATAAAGCAGCATCTCATATTTTTACTATAATCTTAATCTTTATTTTTGTTTTAGAATAAAATTTTAAGAAATATGGAATCTATAAGATTTCGATTAAAAAAAAAAAATCCTAAAAAACAACCCGACGTATGAAAATATATATATTACAATCTATTATTTCATATTTATCCGAAATATAACTTGAAATTAATATAAATATCTAAAATTTCCCTTAAGGACTTATAAAATAACAATAATGCCCTTAATTGTCATAGAAGTCGTTACGTTGATAAAGTTGATAATTTAAGTTAAGAGAAAAAAGGAAAAGCAACGGAAAATTAAGTAAAATATAAAAAAATCAAAATAAATAATATTAAATATAAAAATCAAAATAAAATTATAAAAAAATAATAAGATATTTATTTTAAAATAAAAATTTATTAGTTTATTATTTATTATTTTTTAAAAATTATTTATTTGGAAACCTTGAAAATATTAGAAAAACAAAAACATAAATTAAAACAAAACATCATATGCCCTGTCATCAACAAACGCCAAAAACATCACCATCAACAACAAACACCGTAAGTCATCAACCATTAAAGGCTAGATCTTCATCACTTCCGACTAGGTTTCTCTGTACTGCCGTAAAATCGACTCCTCCACAGGCAATCTAACAGGCCCAATTCCGCCGAAGTATAAGATAAAGAAGAAGTTGAAAATAAAGACAAAGAAGAAGTGAAATCGGCTTCTCTATACTGCTGTGAAGTAGAAGACAAAGAAGAAGTTGACGAACAAGAGAGGCAAGCAAAGGAGATTCTTGAAGGTGACTTGAAGCCCATGAAAGACCAGATCTTGATAAGAAGAAATATAATGTTGATGATTTTGTTGTTTTGATTTTTAATTTTTAATTTTATTTTTTGCTGTTGTTGCCGTGAAACCGGATTTTGTTGTTGTTGAAAGACTAGATCTTGACCTTGAAGCCCATGAAAGATCAGATCTTCAAAGATTATTTTTAATTGTTTAAATTTTGTTTTATTTTTTAATTTATGTTTCACATGATTTCAATTTTTTATTTTTATTTTAAAATTTATATTTCATATGAAATGGATGGATGGTGAAGATTGATCCACTTTTTAATATTAAAATTTTAATTTTAATTTGTTATTAATTTAAAATTTTGTATATTAAAATATTATTTTATAATTATTATATTTTTAATAAAAAATTCAAGGGTTAACTTTTTTTTTTATTAATTTGGTGTCAAAATTGGAATTAAATTTTGGATAAAAATAAAAATTAATTGATAAAAATATAGTTTTTCATACGTAAAACTTTTTGGGATTTTCCCAAAAAATAATTTTGAGAATCCCGTCAATTAGCCATTTTATTTAAAGTCTTAACAGTAAACTGTGCATGTGAAAGACCAAAGGTAACAAAGAGACAATGTTGGAGGACTACTTTTTCGCTGCCTTAACCTTCTTTATGTCACCTTCATTCGGAGGCAAAATACCATGTAGATCGCTGTTGAAGTTTCACTGTGACTCATCAATCATCGTAGATTCCTCAATTCTCGTGTGAAGTGGTCCATTTCGGGTCCATGGGGTCAGCGACGGATCCAAAAATTTTATTTAGGGGGACACATAAACAAAGTAATATAAGTATTTATACTCATATTAAATATATAATTTTTTTCAAAGCAAAGTTTAATAACATAATACAATTTAAATAAAATAAAATATATATGACATTAAAGCAAAGTAAATATAAATCATAACGAAATCATTAATAAATAATCGTAGTAAAATATATAAAAAAGTAAATGTATAAAAGGGAGTTGAAGAGCAAATGTGTATAAAATGTAAAAAGTAAATATGTAAAGAAGGGATTGAAAAGTATATGTATATAAAAAGAGGGGGTTGAAAAGCAAATATTATAAACTAATGGGAATGAGTTGTTATGAAAAATTGTCAAAATATTAATGTGTTTACAGGGATTCGAACCAGGAATTGGCTGAAAAATGTGCGTGTAACACCCTTACCTCGATTTCCCGTCGACGCAAGATTGGAGACGAAAGACATTATGGTTCCGAACTGAAAATTCATTTATTCATTGATTTGAAAATTTCTTATTAAAAGAAATGGAATCACCACTAAAAATGTTTTACGATATTGAAAAAAAAACTTTAATATCATTTTTTCATTAATAATTTTTCGAAAATTCGGCAGAGTTTCCTCTGTTTTTTTAATAATCCAAAATTTAACCTGTAAAGAAAATAATAACACTTCTATAAAATTTATTTCTCAACTTCAATTAAGACCTCCCGTCCGATTCCAAAAATCACTTCAACTCGCAACCAATTAACATAAATATTTAATCCAAAATTTAAAATCCATCACCATAAAACTTTACACTACATGATTATCAAATAATATACATAACTTACAAATATTTTAAAACTTTAATACAAATTGTACTTTACAGACTTTTAAATTTAGAAACTTATACACATACAGAATGGTGCCCATGCATATATACATATGATGCAAAATGAATATTACTCAAAAATTTATAACGGGATGTGACTCGTAGAGTATCTACAGGGGCTTCGTATTCATCTCGGCAACAAGCCCAAATTCAATTACCTGCGCGTGGTAAATCCAACGCGCTAAGTATTTCTACTTAGTGGGTGTACACTTAATTTAAAAATCATAAAACTTCATTTTCTCATAATATAATCTCACAAAACCTTTCAACAATAGTTGAGAGTTCAGAAGAAAACACAAGTCATAAAGTACATAAAATATCGGTTCAAATATGACTTTATAAAATTTAGTTTTTCTCACTTTCAAATAAACATCATATAACACATTAATAATCTATTGACTGATAAACAGATATAAACATAAAATTTCTTTTGACGAGATTTTGAAACAATTTTCAGCCAGTCTTTTTCGTTACCAAACTTCATAATTGAACTAATTTTCTAATAAATACACATACAAAATACATATAGTTTATTATTAAATATATCAATTATATTTGTAAAAATTCTATTATATATCACTATGAAAACACTTTACTATTTATTATACACATTAATTACATAATAATCATTTTTCATCTATTTACCCAAAATTTTACATATCAAACCCATAAAATTTATTATTAAATGTAGCAATTCGATATTATATATATATATATTTTTTAACTTTTCATAATAAATCCAAACGTAATTGCATTATTAACAGTTTCAAATATCTAAAATTATATACTTAATATTCAGACTATTACTTATAAATCCTATCAATTCAATTTTGTAAGGATTTTATTACAAATCCTGATGAAATTATATTACTAATAATTATACTTATTAAATACTTAGCAATCATTTTTCATATATATATTTTAATATAACACCATTGCATTTAATAATTTTCGTTTATCAAAATTTTAATCACCATTAATATGTTACACAATTTCAAACTTTTATCAATTTCGCAAATTATCTCTTTTATGAACAATTTCGAATGTAAAACATATAAAATTCTTTATATCCCTTTACAACTCACACAACTTTTCAATTAATATTATTAACGTCATTCTCAAACTTTTTATCTAAAAGTTACTAATCAATTATCTCATTACATAGATAAAATATATAACTCATTTCTTTCCGATTTTTAAATCAGATTATTTTCATAAATGATTTTTCCTTTTTTCCAAAACTTAAGTCATCAATCCAGATTTTATAATCTTTTTAAATATTTATATTATAACATAACAAATTTCATTTTAATCATTTTTAACACGGTAACTCAACTTAAGTTTTTCAATAATGAAATCAAACGAAATACATAACGATCAGTTTTTCAAAAACGTATATATATCAAACCTGAATCAATATAAACTGCAATTCACATAAACTTTTTCAAAAAATCTATTGTCAAACACATTTACAATATATCCTTTCAACTCAATTTCTATATTATAATCATAATTATATTTCCAAAAATAGTACGTTATCATTAATTAAAAATCAAAACACAAGATACGAATTTCAACATTATCTTCGTAATACATTAACTAATCATTTAAAAATTTTAACCAATCGTAAAGTTCATGACATCATATCACTTAATAAATAAAAATGTCAATATTCCTCATGTCAAGTCTTATTTGTCACATCTAATTACAATAGTGCCCTTTCTCCCAAATCATTTCTCTTTTCAATATATTTCACACATTTTACTTTATTAATTAACATTTATCAAACATATTTATGATTCTACCATTCTCCTTTAATTAGAGCCCTTTATAAAATTCTATCACGATACCATAGATCGGTAACGGGTTTACTGGCATCAGTCAGACTAAACGGTAACCCCGGCAAAGCCGCTCGGTGTCTATCCACCGGGTCGCATATCACAATCTGTTTCCGTTTCACGACCGGACACTCGATGCTTCTCAAAGTCCGTTATACAATGTCTATAATAAATCGTAACAGTGTAGTACTGCTAAAATTTATCCTATTGGTTAGCCAACTACCAATCCCCACCTACCGATGATTAGTTTTACGCGGGCCCTTTAATTTTATAGTAATCACTAAAAATTTTCACACACACACATATATATATTTTTACAACTTTTATCTTTTAACAAAAATTTCATTTAAATATAAACGACATAAAACACTATTATATATTCAATTAATTCATCAACTCTTTTTCAGAATGTTCATACCTTTATTCAGATATATATATATTCGGTTAAGGTACTCAACTTGTTCATTTCTTTTCGTTTCGTTGCGTTTTTTTTTTCGTTTACGTTAAAAATTCATTAAAATCATTTCTGAACAATCTTTCAGAATAAGTTTTTAAAATAAATCCACGCACTTCAAAACTCAACAAAATTTAAATCCCATATATATAGATATTAATACCTATTTAAATCTATTATTCAAATTTTTTTGTGTCCTCTCTCATGGCCATTGTACTGACCATTTTGCCCCTAACTTTAGAGTTAACCTTTTTAATAAACCCTTTTTTCTTTTTCTTTATCACAAATTAGTTCCGAGAAATAAATTTTATCTATTTAATTTTTATTATTTATTTATTTATATTTCTTTCAATTCGATTTATTTATTTATGTTTAACCCATCGATCATCCAAACATCATTAGAATAATATGCACATGATATAAAATGATAAAATTACCCCTAGATCACGCTATACATCAATTTCAACCATAGGGTATCTTATTTCCGCAATTATTTTTCAAATCCGTTTTTCATCAAATAAATTCATCAAGGAGCATACAATTAATATCCAAATAACATCTAAAACCATTTAACATCTCAAATAAATAACAAAAACAAGTTTCAAGGGATTTACATAATTAATTCAAAACTAATAAAATTAAAAGTTTCAGAATAAATGTACACTAACCTTATGGGCTTACTTTTTAACTTTTCACTTACCCAATGGAAGGTTTTTACGCCTCCTTAGAATTCTCTAAGACCTCACGCATACAAACCTTTACCTTAGGGTTCAAAAATAAACAGAAATCAACAGATAAATCAAAACAACGAAATCAAAAGCTAAAATAACTTCAAAATTATACTCATGGATGTATTAAAATATCCCTAACTAAAAATTAACACAAAATAATCAAATAAAACCAACTTACCTCTTTTTAGACACCTTTACAATTCGAAAATCATCTTGAAAATATATGGGTTTTAGTGATTTTTGAAGTTTGAATGGGTAGGTGATGAAAATAAAATAAAATTTAAGAGATTTAATGGTTAAACAAATAAAAAAAAATTGAAGAGTAGAAGAGATGAACAGAGCAGAACAGAGTCGGCGATGAAGAGCAGCAGAAATAAAAAATCTAGGCGAAAACAGATTTCAATAGTCACAAACTTTGCATATTGACAAAACTACCCTAAAATTTTTGTTATTTATAAATTGACCCCAAACCTTTCATTTTATGCATTTACACCCCTACTCACATGCTAATATCCCATTTGATACTCTTGTCATTACATCATCCCACTAACTCATTGAAATTTATCCATAACCTTATTTTATCCATAAATAAATAATTTATGTTAATAGAAAATAATAATAACACTAATAATTATATAATAAATTATTGATTCAACTCAAAAATTATTCCTCATAGTACAATTCAATTTCACCATCCTAACCTTCTCATTCTGCTATTTATTTTATTTAAATTCGAAAATAATTCTTGACGGGGAAAAACATTTTCGAAAATATTAAATTTCATTTATTAACAATCAAAACATTTTACAACCGCGCGAATTTTATAAAATTCAAATTTATTTCCATTTAATAAACTACTTATTAAATGAATAAATATAAATCGGATGAAAATAATTATTGGGGCGTTACAGTGCACACTTTAAACCAGCAGCACACATCCACATTTTGTGAATATGTTCACGCCATAAATCTTAATAAATTTTTCTAGAATTCCGGGGGGCGGGGGTGGGGGGGTACGTGCCCCCGCTGGCTAAAAAAAAGAAATTATGATGGCTCATAATTTAATAATCACTACAGTTTGTCATTATTTATCAACTCAATTTTAATGATCTGTTGGAGCGAAGTAAGCTGTTTCAAGATTCTCCTTTCAGCATTATAAGTTTATAACTGGCACATGTAGTGCAGATCACTGTGGTACATTTTATGTTACCAAGGGAGTGCCTATTCAAGAATTCCCTTGAATCCTAAATGAAAGTTGGATGTGCCCCGACATGGAGGAATATCTCCAAGTTAAGGTGCTCACCTTTTTTTTTTTTCCTTTCCTTTTAAATATTTTGATTTATATAGTTTTCTGTTCTATTACTATTTCTAATCTAACATCAACTTCATTTTATTTTTCCACAACTTAGAGATATTAATAAAGTATAAAGAAAAAAACAATTAAGTAAATTATAATAGTTCGACGGTGTGTTTGCGTTCACTTTCGTACGACTAAAGAATTTCACTAAATTTTTAATAGAGTTACAATAATTATTTATATGAAACTATAATCCCAAAAGTACTCTCACAAATTAAATATCGTATCATAATGTCCCTACATCTTCAATTTCTCTGTATCCCCCCAATGGAGTAGTTGATATAGTGAAGAGGACGGGTCTAGAAAATTGGTCGATAGACCTAGACCCGTCCCTTTTCGCTCCATCAACTAGTTCCACTTGGTATATATATAAGAATACGAATCATATAATCAACATATCCCTTGCCTGAAGAGTGTTGCATTTATGGAGTTCCTTCAAAAATTAGAATGTCAAATAAAGCCATTGCACTCCAAGGCTGGTCTCTATAGGCCCCCTCCACCATGGTAGGGAAGAATTAAAAGCTATGGAAGAACACAAATTAAGATATTTGCGGCAATTTCTAAGACAAACTCTTGTAAGTATGGTGGATTTTCTTAAATTTATAAAGGACAGAGAAATAGATCTACGTAATTGTTATGCAAGTGGGTGAGGCACTTCAAGTGGGAGCCTTTTAGAACCTATTGTTGGGGTTGCAGCTTGATTGTGTTGAGAAATCAAAGGAGAAGGCAACTGAGTTGTAGAAGTTGCTGAATCTTAATAGGGGAAGGTTGGAGTGTATTGATTCCGTGGGAGATTTCAAGTATCTTAAGAGGCCTTTTTGGTTGATCAATTAACAAAATACCAATTTTTTTAGTTGTCTTAAAGGAGAGTATAATAAATAGGTGGTTAATGGTTTTGATTTTAGTGAAGTTCAATGTACACATATATATAGAGATATATACATATTTGAAGAAAAGTCGAAGCTACATTTTGTCTTTTTAGGCGTCATTGATGTTCTAATTAGTGTTTGTTTCAATGAAATAAAAGCTAAATAGTTGAACACTTCCCCATCTTCTCTATGACACAAATTAAATATTGGGTGAATACATAACAAGAGTGCACATATAATTTTGTGGGGTTGCAAATGCAAATATCAAGGGAAAATTTTAAACTCATTCCGTCACTTTGATAACAGAAAAATTCAACCGATATGTGAAGAGGGTAACAAGACTAAACTATCATTGATATAATATTTTAAAAAAATAAAAACAAACTGTTATAGGTGTTTTCTCGACAGGATTAAATGGGCTGGCAAGGCCCATAAGGTAAACCTAGCGACAGGAGAGCCAATGAGAGCCCATCTCTTTGCTAGCCTTTCTATTCGTTTTATCTGTCCGTAATTTTGCTCGCTTATCAGTTCGCTTGTCTACTTGGTAATCTACTTGCATATTGGTTCGTCCGGTCAATCGCTAATCTGTTCGTTGACCTGCTTGATTATTTGCTCGTTTATGTACTCGTTTATATGATCGCCAATGCGCTCGTCCATGAGGTCGGATATGAGCCCATTTATTTGACTAATAAATTTGTTTGGCCCTTACTCCTCGTGTTCGCATATCTGTTTATCTACGAGGCCCACTGTTCGCCTGTATATCTGATTGTTAAAGTACTCACCTATGACCTATATCCGTGACTCTCAAGATGGTTCAATTACCCGAGCTTTATTTGCTCATTATCTCGACAAACTACTCTGCTCGCTAAAGAGTTCGTCGCTGCTACATTTCTCTCATCTCAAATCAACAGAAGTCAAAGCTGTCAAGTAGATTACAACCTAAGGCGTGTCGTACACGTCAATCCTGTCAAAGATTACAGTCTGGATTACGGAGATTTCACCTAACCCACATGGGTTAGCCGCCTAAACCCATGCTTTGAGCAGAATTAGTCAAGCACTGTCAGCAGCATTAAATGCAATCCAGACGCCTTAAATGCGATTCCGACACATTAAATGTAATCCATCATTATAATTTTATCTCACTGTACATTATTTTATTATGTTTCACTGTAGCTCTTCACATTCTCTATAAATATGGGAGAATTTTCCTTGTAAAAGGGATTCGAAATTCTTGAATGTCGTTACTCTGCTAAAATAGCGAGAGAGTGAATAATAGACGTAGGCATCTTTTTGGGCCGAACCACTTAAAATTCTGTGTTTTCTTTTCTTCACTGACCTCGTTTACTCTATTTGCTTTCATTTTTGCCAATTATACAACTACGAACCCAAAACTGTAGTTTGGGCCAAGAAACGAACCTAGTCGGTTAATTCCGAATGTCGACACAAACTAAATTAAACAATAAAAGAAATTTAAAAAAAAATGGAGATCCAATCTGGATCTTCACAACCATTGATCCATTCTCTTCTTCAATCTTCCACACTCTCAAATCCCATTCCCTGTCCCTTCCCCCTCTTCCTTTCTCACCCTTTTTCTTCTCTCTCTCCATTCCTAGATTTCCAATAGCTTGGAAACCCTGATTTCTCATTATCAATATCTCACAATCATCAAATATCAATCTCCCATCATTAGCAAACACCATAATGAAAAAAAAAAAAAAAAACACTAATCAACATAACATAACAGGAAAAAAAAAAAAAAAACCACTAGTCTCCATCGTTAGAGACCTATCCAATGGTGGAGACCATTATGGGTCTCCACAATGAGGACCTAGTTCGAGTCTCTACCGTGGAGACTTAGAAGGGTCTCCAACGTTGAGACACATACCTAGGTAGGTCCCTCATGGTGGAGATCCAGAAAGGTCTTGGGTCTTCGATTGTGAAGACTGGGTTTCGGGTCTCCGATCAGGGTCTCCACGGTCAGAGACCCAGAAGGGTCTTGAGTCTCCAATCATGGACACCCCAACATAGTGAAGACCTAGATGAGTCTTTGATCGTGGAGATCCTTCTGAGTCTTCACGATTGGAGTCCCGAACTTGGTCTTTAAAGAGTCTTCAGTGTCTCCACCATGCTGTAGCCATTGAACTTGGTCTTTAAAGAGTCTTCAGTGTCTCCACGTACAAATCTGACTAGAGATGGAGAGAGAAAGATGAAAAGAAAAGAGAGAGAGGGAGAAGAAAGGGGGAGATAGAGAGGAACCAAGAGGAAAAAATAAAAATACTCTAAATACTTTTTTATTTTTTATTTTAAAATGAAAATATCTTATTTTGATATTATCTATTTTATTTTATACTTTATTAATATTTTTATTGAATCCATAATTAATAATTAACTAATTAATTATTAAATAATTTGAATAATTAATATTATTTAAACACCAAATGGACATAAATTTTACTACTTACGTAACAACTATAATTAGACAATCAAATTATAATATTCTATACATACATTTCTTATAGTGAAATAAGTTATCAAGGGACCTGATGGATCTACAATTTTGACTTCTAATAACATTGGAATTATTAATTAAATTCTTTAATTAAATAATTCACTATTATTAACTTTAGAGTTATTCCAACAAAAACCTAAGATTACACTTTCAAAATTGCAAACATTTTTATACAATTTGAAATTTCTAGTGCCCATTAATTTAATCATTACATATGATTTGATCTTCTATAAATAGTTCATGATTAGAGCTTAGTCAAAATATCTGTTTTACCTCTCTAATTATTTTTTGATCCTTAAGTACCAATGATTCTCTAATAAATAATATATTCATAATAACTTATGAATTTATCTTTTCATTCACATATAAATAGAAAGTTAAACGCTCATATTATTCAAGGTCTAAATTAATCCTTAAGAGAACTATTTCTTTACTTCTCACAAAAAGAAGTAGATTCCATTATTGTATAGAATGTTCTCAACTACTTACTAAATCATATTCCCAATGTGTGAAGTTATTGATCGGGCATCTATATCGAACTCACTTATGTAAATCAAAGGATATAAGTCAATTTATAATACATGCAGGATTAAGATCAATTCATATATGATCATTCGATCGATAAATATAATTATCTAAGTTTAACGGATATTACTTAGAGACTCATGTTTATTATGGTCCAGTCCTATATAATCTTTATTATATAAGATGCATTCATTTCCATATGACCACGTGGATAGTATCGGATAAGACTATCGTACAGAATATGAAATGGACCACAACTGTAGATTTACTACAAATAAAGCACCCAGCTTCATTTGTTTTATATATATTATTTAGATTACTTATCTCAAACTAAATCCGTTTATATATAACAGTTATATACTTAGTTTGAAATTGTATCAGTAATCAATTATGTTTCTCATTATATATATAATTTTTGCAAAAATATATAAATAGAATAAAATGGATACTTTATTAATATTGATAAAACCATTTACATGATTACAAGCTATTAAAGTATAAACCCCAGCAATCTCCTAGTTGCTTTAGAGTAGATGGGGCATATTTTGTAATCCTAGATCCTCTAGATGAAATTCAAACACTTTAGCAGTTAAGATTTTCGTAAACAAATCAGCAAAATTATATTATGATGCAATCTTCATCATATTCCCGTCTTCTCTTTGTACGATCTCTCTAATAAGATGATATTTCTCTTTATATACTTCCCTCATTTGTGGCTTCTTAGTTCTTTGGAATTGGTCATTGCACCACTATTATCACAATAAAGGGTGATTAATTTATCCATATCTAGAACAACTTCTAGATCAATCAAGAATTAACGAAGTCATACTGCTTCTTTAGCCGCTTCGCAAGTAGCTATATATTCAACTTCCATAATGGAGTTAGCGATGTATAATTGCTTAACACTCCTCCATACAATGGCTTTACCCTAAAGGGTGAATAATGATCGGGACTTGAATTTCCTAGAATCTTTATCCGACAAAAAATTAGGATTTGTGTATCCTAATCGGATCAAATCCTCTCCAGAACATATTGTTTTTCGTTCTTCGAAGATACTTGAGAATATGCTTTATAGCCACCCAGTGATCAAATATTGGATTGGATTGATAACGATTAACTATTTCCACAGAATAGCATATATTTAGTCTCGTGCATAATATAGTATACATGAGATTCCCTATTATAAAGGTATAAAGAATCTATCTCATATACTTAGTTTCTTGAGGTGTTTTAAAATACTATTATTTAGATACATGAACTTCATAACAAAAAGGTAAATTACATTTCTTGGAGTTCTGCATCGAAAATCACACAAGAATCTTATCGATATACAATACCTGAGACAACGCTAATAGTTTGTTCTTGCAATCCTATATTATTTGGATTTCAATGACATAAGTGACCCCTCTCAAATCTTTCATTTAGAATTGGCTAACGAGCCAACTCTTTACATCTAACAATACTTATATATCATTTCCAATGAGTAGAATATCGTCAATGTAAAGTACAAGAAAAACCACTTTCTTATCAACAATTCGTTTGTATACACAAAGTTCGTCGATATTTTGCTTAAAATCATAAGACTTGATCGAAGAATCAAAAATTGTATTCCAAGATTGAGCTACTTGCTTAAGTCCATAAATGGACTTTCGTAACTTGCAAATCTTTTGCTTTTAACCTTGGGACATGAATCCCTCTGGTTATACCATATAGATACTTTCATCAAGATTACAACTAAAAAATGCAGTCTTGACATCCATTTGCCAAATCTTATAGTCGAGTCTGGTTGATCCACAAGTTCCTAGACAGAGTTGGAGTATAAAGACTCCATCTCGACATTTTTGAGTTTAAGCCATTCTTCATTATCAGAATCATCCATTGTATCATGATATGTCAATAGATCATTTACACTCTCATCAGAGATAACAATCTATGCTTCTCCATCTCTCTATAGTGGAATGGTGGTCTAGTGAACTTCTTACTATGACGAGGTGGTAGATGATTCTGATAAGAATTTGTTTGAAATTCAGACTCGATCTGAATTATGTCTTTGTTAAAAACTATTGCTGATAGGGTATTGTTCGAACTAGGAAGTAACTCCTGGAGTAACATTTTATTTCGTGGTTTGTAATCTCTCATATAGTTCTCTTTAAGAAACGTAGTGTTTGTCGATACAAACACTGTGTTTTCTTCAGGACTATAAAAGAGTTATTTTGTTTCCTTCAGGATTATAAAAGAGTCAACCTTTAGTCTCTTTAGGATAACCTACATATAAATAAACTTTTGAACGTGGTTTTAGCTTCTCAGTCTTGTTCTTTAACACATGTGCTGAACACCCCAATATGCGAAAATATCGTAAACTAACTTTGCAACCTTTCCAAAACTCTAATGACATATTTGAAACTAATTTAGATGTAACATTCAAAATATACATTGTAGTTTGCAATGCATATCCCCAAAATGAATTAGGTAATGATGAGAAACTAAACATTGATCTTATCATGTCTAAAAGGGTCTAATTTCTCATTTTTACAACACTGTTCTGCTGAAGTGTTCCAGAAGCAGTCAGTTGGGATAAAATCTCATGCTCAAGCAAGTAATCCTTAAACTCTGTATCGAGATACTCGCCTTCATGATCTGATCGTAGAGTTTTCAATGGTTTACCTAAATGATTTTTAACTTCAGCTCGAAATTCTTTGAACTTTTTAAAAGTTTTTCACTTCTGTTGCATTAGATAAACATACCCATATCTGGAATAATCATCAATAAAGGTGACAAAATATTCATAGCCGCCCTTAGTTTTAAATTCATAGGATTACAGATGTCCGAATATATAAGCTCTAGCGGTCCTTAGCTCTAGCGGTCCTTAGCTCTAAACTCTTTTTCAGTAAAAAGACTTTTGGTCATTTTACCTTTTGGACATGATTCATAAACAAGTAAAGTATCGATCTTTAATTCGCTTAAATATCCACTCTTTATAAGTCTTTCTAACTTATCAAGTTTAATATGATAATGTCTTAAATGCCAAAGATATAAGTTATCATTTTGAGAAATCTTTTGTCATTTTTAATTTGGTTTTTCAACCTTAAACTTTTCAGTATTAAACAGTGGGCTATGCATTAACGGTCTTAATATATAAAAATCATTTTCTTATATTCTGAACAAATTTTCAAATTATTTCTGGAAATAATAATTGATTTATTATAAAAAAAATAGAACAATTAAATTCCAAAGTTTAGATACATAAATCAAATTTCTTTTAAAACCTAAAATAAAATAGACATTGTTCATTATAATAAAATAATTATTATTGAAACGAAGTCTAATTTCTCTCATTGTCTTTGCTAAAACGACTTCTTCATTTCTCTCATGTTGAGCTACTCTTATCAAACTGCCTATATGAATCAATCAACTGCAAAAAGAAACAAACATGATTAGTGACTCTCAAATCAATTATCTAAGGGGATGAATCATCCTCCACTAAACAAGATTCAATGACTAGTAATCATATTTACCTTTCATTTTCTTCTCCTCGAGCTCTTTGAGGTACTTAGAACAGTTCCTCTTTCAATGTCCATCAACACCATAATAGAAACATTTTTCTTTAGGCTCGATGGCCTTTGAGCCCCTTTTTGCTATTCTTTTGAGTAGCTTGTTTCTTGGGCTTAGCCTTGACTTTTCTAGTATTTCTCTTTCTCTTGTTTTTAGCAAAAGCAGAAGACTCAGTAATGTTTGCTTCACTGAACTTACTCTTGTCCTATAATAGAAGTTTTTTTTTTTTTTTTGTTTTTTTTTAATATTCCTAATAAGTAATTAAATAAATTTAGGCTATCAAGTTGGGAGTAATTACTAATTAGATGGGTTGTCGTTAATGGATGATTAAGTGATTGTTAGTAGTTGATTAAATGGTTGTTGGTGGTGAAATGTTAGGTGATTGTTAGTGGATGGTTAGATGATTGTTAGTGGTTGATTAGGTAATTGTTAGTAGTGGAGTGGAGTGTTATTATATTGTTAGTCCAGAAATTGTTAATGGAAATTATTGAGGTGGTACAATTATGTGTATATATATATGTATAAGCTTTCATATAGTAATAAGTACAACACACATATAAGTTCATCGGCGAGAAAAGAAGAAAAGAATAGAAGAATAAGAAGAAGAGAGAAGAAAAATAGGAGAGAATTTTTTATAGGGTGTGTTGGCTGAATTTTTGGACTCAGATAACACCTAAAGTAAGAATCTATTTTAACTAGGTTAGTCTTTATGAAAAATTATGAAACTTTATATGTGATTAGATTTTTATGTCTACTATTCATATGTTAAATTTTATAATCTTTTGATAAAAAAATTTAAAGATATAAATTTAGGATTGAGCGGTGATTGAAACCAAAATCTACATAACAGACTTCTTGTTCTTAAAGTTTTTACTGTTTTGAGCATACTACAGATCGTGGAATGATTTAAAAATTTTTCTGTAGGTTATGTTATATGTCTTCTGTTAGTATATAAGATTTTATGATTTTTTTATTACTATAGGATTTATTAAAATTTATAGAGTACACTACGGTTAGAAATAATATTTTCTGGACAGATTTTATTAGACTAAAACGAATGAATGTTTACCCATGATAACAGTCATGGTGTTAGTTGAAATTTTTACTAGAAGTTGTTTAATGTGTCTAGAATAATGTGTCTAGAATGTCTTTATGATTTTAGATTGATTGGAGATCTAGAGAATTAATTAAATATATTTAGGTTGACAGTGTTAGGACTGAAATTTTGAAGCAAAAAGAGGATGAACTTATGGTTTAGTATGATAAGGTTATTTATGTCTAAATAAAATTATAATGGCATTGTATTGTGACAATTTTTTGTTTATAACTGAATAGGGCTCGATCAATTTTTAGACATATAAATAAACTGTTTCGAATTGTTATGAGTAAATAAATTTTGCATGACACGTATTATATTGTTTTCTAGTAATAAATTTAGCTTTTATAATTGAATGTTTCTATTTTATTTATTGTCATTTTAACTTAAGGAAAGCATATTTTATACTTTGGTTATTGTTTTATAAAAATATTTTTGACTAATAAATTATGAACATTCTTTTACAAAATATATGTAAAAGTTATGCTTTTATTAAATTTGAGTTTTCCAACATAACTTTTATTATATTATAGTTAAATGATTTTATATCCTCAAATATATATCTTTTTGTAAAATGTTCAATTGTAAATCAAAAGTATTTCTCTGTATCTAAAAAGTATGATAGGTTCAATCAAAAGTATTTCTTCATATTTGAAAGAATCGAAAGTATTTATCTGTATTTGAAAAGTATGATATGTTCAATTAAAAGTATTTCTTCGTATTTGAAAAGTATGATATGTTCAATCGAAAGTATTTCTTCGTACTTGAAAAGTATGATATGTTCAATCAAAATTATTTCTCCGTACTTAAAAAGTATGATATGTTTAGTCGAAAGTATTTTCTCCGTATTTGAAAAGTATGATATTCAATCAAAAGTATTTCTCCGTATTTAAAAATTATGATATATATTGTAATTGTAATGAAAATATTTTTGTTCATTATCTGTAGTATTGCTCCTGTTTAGTTGGGTTACCATGTGCACACCTATTGTATCGAGTCATACGGGTAAATGTGGTCTCCTGTATAAAGTCACACAGGTAAATGTAGCCTACTGTACCAAGTCCCATGAGTAAGTGTGACCTATTAGACCGAGTTATATAAGTAAATGTGACATAATGTTACCGTAGACATTACGTGACATGAGCTATTAATTTTTGTTCCGTAAATGATTAAATGTCAAATGATTACGACTATAATTGTATTTATTTTATATGGTTCATTTATTGAAAATGTTACAAATGTATTACAGTTTTTAAATATCGTGTGAAATTTACTTATTGAGTTGACAACGTACCCATTGTCTCCACTATTTTTATAGAGTAGCTATAGTTATATCAGGATGCTCATTTTCGTATCTATTAGGGAGTGGTTACAGTTAGGGAGTGGTTACAGAAAGGAATTAATAGCTAGAGTTTGTGATCACTATTTGGAGAACAATTGATCCTTTTAGTTTTATTTATTTATAAGGATTGATTTTCAATTTGGTTCTTTGTTATAGTCAGAACATTTTATTAATTATAGCTTGACTTCAAACATTTGTATTAAAAAAAAAAATACATCTTGAAGTTTAAGTTTTACTAAGTCTCATTCTAGATTCTTGTATTAGGATTTGGGGTGTTACAAATCCTTATTCATAGACTCATAAGTAGTGAGTTTATTAAGCAACTATGTAAGTGAGTAAGTTAACTTGTTCATAACATAATTACTTTTAAATTGCATGAAACTTTTCGAAAGAGTTCCTAGTATCATACTCACTTGGCTACGCTCATCTATTGCCTTACTATGGCTTTCAACTGTGTTGAAGTGAGGTGGCATTTTCAAAACATACTCTTGAATAGATGTATCCTTTTTCATCATAGTAGTAATTACAACACAAATAGCTTCATGTCGTTATTGCTCAAAAGGTTGCTTAAACATGCTCTGTAATGACTCCAACATCTGAGTTACTGTTATCATTGACTTGTGCTTGGTAGCAAGCACCTCGGACATCCTTGGTAATAAGTAGCAACAGGCCTTCTCATCAATCATGACCCATTTCTGATAAGCCTCGTACATATTACATTCAACATTATCTACTGGCTGAGGAGGACAAGACTGAATGGTGATAAACTTAAGATCCTCTCAGACTAGGACTGCGTTCCTGTTGCTTTTCCACTTAATATAATTTTTCCTGTTAAGTTTATCATTAGCAAGAATGGAAATCAACATAAATACCATAACTAAAAAATAAATAAAATAAAATATATTTAATATCAGTTTGCAAAAATTAATATCATATAATTTTGGTATAAAATTAAACGTGAGGTATGATACATGAATAATGAATTTTGAAAAACCCTAAAAATAATTATTATGCCATGATAATCTAACATGCCATAAATAGATATCATCGTGAGGTAGGTCAAATATTTGTATGTTAGACAGAGACTTCTTAATCAAATAATATAACAGAATAACTGTTATTCCTATATTATTTGACTACCGTTTTTCTGTTAAGATAATTAACAATTAATTATTTCCTTTATAAGTGTAACCTATCATTTCAGATTCCAAAGACTTAATTCGAGAATTACCACCATAGAATAGATAAATCCCAAGATACATCTAAAAATTCTATCAGTTAGGAAATCAATCTTGATCAACTTAAATAGACATCATCCATAGAGGGACGATAATAAAGCAGTCTTGAGGCTCCATTTAAGTTTAATAGTGTTAAACTAATGATGTAGACCACGAGATATATTGTCATATATCCCTCTCCCACTCACTATTTTAGATATAGGGTTTTCTATTAAATATTCATAATCATCGTCTCAGATTATTAACGACTAAAAAGATAACCTAAGTTAGTAGGATAGGAATTTGTATGTTACTAAAGTCCGAAATTTATTAACACTTAATGAATTACCTAATTTTTAACACTTAAAATTCTAATTCAATTTATAAATCTAATCTAAATAATCAAAATTATAAAGACTAGATTTAATATGAAATTTTTCGATTTTAACTAATTAAAATCTAATCCACATTATAAATGTCAATTACTGAAATCAAATTTATAATCTGAAACCTATGATTTTCTACTAAAATTTGTTCAAATTATTAAAAAGGAATTCTATCCATTATTCTTCTATTTATACTAATAAACAACTTAATAGTAAAATAAAATAATACATATGATACATGTCATGTTATAATAAAATGAGTAGGCATTTCATAATACCATATTACATATTTTTAATACATGTACATGTTATATAATTATTCATTTATCTAATGAAAATAATTAAATAAATAATATGTGTATGACCGAATTCTTTAACATTAATAATCTAAATCTAATTTCAAGATTACATAAATTAATTAAGGCATTTCTTAACCTTCACTTATAATTTTCATGGTCTTTAAAGGTCTTCATAGGCTTTCTTGGATTTAAAATTAAATTCGATTTAATTATCAAGAATTTCTATAAAATGGATTGGGTTTTAAGCCCATTTTTTTTATTTTTGAACCCAAGAAAAATTATCCAAACACGTGGGCAATTTTTAATAATTTTATAATCGAAAATGGAACCCAAAATTAAGAAACACATAAGCCTTCGGAAAATATCTAATAAGCTACCAAATGGGAGCATTCATGTGGAGATTGTGCATCATCAATCATGTGCACATAATGCACAAGTGTGCAATGCATTAACATTCACGCATAAACGTGTACAACAATTGCACTGTTTTGTCTTTTGCACGTAACACGCAAACTAGTGCAACAATTGCACTTGGTCTTACACTGTAAGTTACACTACAGCGATACACGTATCGCAGTGTTACGATTAACACTTGCACTGTTGGCACATCACATAAATATCAAGATTTACTCTCGGCGGTGCACATCCAACTTTTCACAAACTAGTCGCACCAGTCTGTTTAAGCATGTTAGAACAACAATCAATCAATATTAAATTATGAATATAATACACGAAAAAATTAATAATAATAATAACAGTATATGAATATAAAAGAGATAGAATTGAATTAATATCAACTGACTTGAACACAAAAATTTGATGATAGAGGCTTGCAGTGAATGTGCAATATCCTAAGACAGTATTTCTCCCCTTCTGCTTGCTTGAAGGATGAATGGAGATTGCCCCCATGATTCAACTATCAATTCTTCTGTATTGAAGCAAAATAATCCAGAAGTCAAACAAACTACAATGAATGTTAAAATAAACAAAACTCAAACAACTCATAAAAATGAACAACTGAAGAAGATTTTTTTTTATAAACAAAATTGTGTAAGAACACAACTTTTCAGAACTGGTATAATGTTTCAGAATCAACATAATTTTTGTATTTTATTTAAATTCAAATTCGAAAACAAAAATAAAAATAAAATTATTAAATAAATTAAAAAGATTGGCTGATGAGCTAGGACTCAACCTGAAGGGAGCCCGAGCCCCAAGGCCCAAGGCCCATCTTTTTATAATTAAATATATGTATATGGGGAGCTTCAACAAAGCCCATACAAGTGTTGTTAGTCATTCAACAATCAAATTCATGTTGGTTTTCTTTTAGACTTAAAAGTAAAGGTTTTCTTTTCCAATGTGGGATTGTAACTTATTTTCCATTTCAAAATTAATTTTTAAAAACTCAACAAAGCACACACCAAACCATCAACGCTGCAATACCCAACTGGTTCACAAACCAGTCTGCACGACCATTCAACGCAGCTTTTTCGCACAAAATTAGTAAGAAAACTTTAGCCCGCAAACCATAAACTGCAGCAAATATCAAGTCTTTTCTGCGCTTTATTATAAAAAAAAATACATAAACAAAACCTTAATTTTATGAATTACAACAGAAAAATAGTTACCACAAACGGCTTATAAAATTAATCTAATTAATTAATTAATTAATCATATAATTAATGATTATATCATGTAATCCCTATTCATTAAATATGAATATAAAATATGCATATGAATCATCAAATTAAAATGATAGTGTCTATTCAATGACATATAAATTAATACAAAATATATTATTTTAAAAATCACTGTTTTATTAAAACCAAGACTATGATACCAAATGAAGGAAAAAACAATAGTTATTTTTGATAAAAATAAGAATTTTGTGGAACTATGAGTTTAAAAAACTTTTATAAAACTCAGAAATCCTAGATCCATAAAATAGTGAAATAAAATAATACAAAAAAATAAAAATCAGATTTTTACCTTCTGTATTAATTTTTGTGGATTGCTTATTACTTAACTTTCTCTGATATATTTCTACATAAAAAAATAAGTGAGTGGACACAATTTTATAAAATTTTACTCACTTACTATTAAGTTCTTTTCTAAAAAGAAAAAAAAAATATTTGTAAGAGGTGAATATTAATTTTGATTATACATAGAAAAAAGATACAGATTTTTCTTTTCTGTAAATTTATTATTAAAAAAAAAAATTCTTTTCTGTTTTAAAGAACACACAGCAAAAACCAAAATAAACTTTCTATCAAAAAGGAAAACTATTTTTATTCTATTTATAGGTAACCAATTAAAGTTTTAATTAATCAAAATTAATATTGAACCACATATTTATTAAAATTAAATTTTTGCTCCATATGACATAATTAATTCACAATTAATTCATGTTATATTTTGAAATCGAATTTGTGACCTCTAATAAATTAATTCATAATTAATTTTTACCAAAGTCACTATTGAGAATCGAATTCAATACATTTTAACAAATTAATTAAATAATTATTAATTCATAACTAACTAATTAATTATTAAATAATTTAAATAATCAATATTATTTAAAGATCCAGTAAATGCAAATTTGCTACTTATGTAACAATTGTAATTAAATGGTTTAATACGCATTTCTTATAGTAAAATGAGTTATCAGGAGGACCTGATAGATCTATAGTTTCGAGTTATAATAATATTGGAATTATTAATTAAACTCTTTAATTAAATAATTTGCTATTATTAACGTTAGAGTCATTTCACTAAAAACTTAATATTGCACTTTTAAAATTGTAGACGTTTTTATATAATCTGAGATTTCCAGTGTCCATTTATCTAATCATTACATATGATTTGATTATCCACAAAGAGTTTATAATTAGATTTAGGTCAAAATTTTCGTTTTACCTCTCTAATTATTTCTTGATTCTTAAGTATCATTGATTCTCTAATAAACACTATATTCATAACAACTTATAAATTTATCTTTCTATTTATATATAAATAGAAAGTTAAGTGCTTATATTATTCAAGACCTGAATTACCCCTTTAAGAAACTACTTCTCTATTTCTCGTAAGAAGGAGTGGATTCTAATATTATATAGGATATTCCTAATTACTTACTAAATTATATCTCCAAAATACGAAGTTATTGATTGCGCATTTACACCGATCTCACTCATGTAAATCAAATGATATAACTCAATAAGCAAAAGTCTATAATACACTCAGGATTAAGATCAATTCGTTTATGATCATCCGATCGATAAATATAAATCTCTAAGTTTAATTTATGTTAATTAGAGATTCATGTTTATCATAGCTTAGTTCTATATAATCTTTGTTATATAAGGTGTCTCAATTTTCATGTCACCACGTGAACAGTCTCGAATAAGCCTATTGTATAGAATACGAAATAGACCACAACTGTAGATTTATCATAAATAAAATACCCAGCTTTGTTTCTTTCTACGGACTCTTTGGATTAGTTATCTCAAACTAAATCCACTTGTATATAACACTTATATACTTAGTTTGAAATTACATTAGTAATCAAGGATGTTTCTCATAATATATACAAGTTTTGCAAAAATATATAAATTGAATAAAATGAATACTTTATTAATATTTATAAAACGATTTACATACTTACAAACTCTTAGGGCACAAACCTCAACACTAACATTGTAATAAACTTGACTAATCAAGTTAAATAACCTTACAAAATTGGCAAACTAGTATACTCTTTACAAAAGATTGACATTTTTAGTACATCCATCCCCTAGCAAAAAGGTTAAGCATTTTTCCTTTATCAATGTGATAAAGGATTGAGTTCTACCCTCGTTAATTAAATTACAAAACTATTTTTGTTATAATAATCTTGGTTTGTCTAAACAAACCCCTTAATTGATTAGTAACGGATTTTCCAAAAAGAAAAAAAAAATTGTTATAATATATATTTTTCAAATTCCAATATGTTTTTTTTTTTTCATTGTACATAGTGATTCCCATTTAATATCGATTTAATTTATTTACATCAATATATTCAAAATTTCAACTGCCAAATGTATGAATCATATATTGCATATTGTTCTATGCATAAGTTACATAAAATTACATACAAAGTTCATCTGTCATATGCATCTAAAATTTGAATTAAATTTTCAGATGTTTAAAAATAAGAATGGTATGGGAGTAATAATAATATCAATTATTTTTAAAAACCATTGAAAATGAAAATAAGTGGTCGAGTGACAGCGTCACATGGGAAGATTAGCGGAAGGCCCCATCTATGCATGCACCACTAGCACTAGCATCTTGCGTGGCGGATTCTTATTGGGTATTGCAATTCACCAACAACCTTTTTCATGGTCAATTATACCCTCAAATTCTCAAAATGACAAAAGTGTCCTCGCCTCAGAGACACGCACAAAGTTTCCATTTCCCATTTTTACTTTCCAGGTATGGTCCTTGGCTGCTTTACACGAACAAAAAGATCCCAAACGAGGTCGAGCAACCTAATTGACGAAAATGTCCCTATCAAAATTTTAATTAACTAAGAATAAGACTTTATTATGTGTTTTAATTAAGAGTGGCGATATTATGCGTTTGAGTTAATTACGAAAATGTCCATTAAATTTTCCACTAAGAATGAGACTTTATTATGTGTTTTAATTAAGAATGGCGATATTTGCACCCCTAAAAAGTTGTATGTTTCTACCCATAATTTCTTCCGGTCATCTTTGTCGACTTTTGTTGGAGATGTTGTACCTAATCTCATATCAAACCCAGTAAAACAACTATTGACGTTGGGATCTGGTCAACAAGGTTCTTCAAGCTCAAAACTGCGAATCAATAAAAAATGGAACAAAGGTAAGAGAATAGAGGCAAAGAGGAAGAGATTAGACACAAATTTTACGTGGTTCGATCAAGGGAAAGGCTTACATCCACGGTGCCTCTCTGGTAGTGGAGAGGCAGTCACTGTTATTGTTATATTTTCTGATTATAGAGAGAGAGAGAGAGAGCAGAGAGAAAACCCCAATTTTACAATAATTCTCACCCCTATTTATAAGAAGGGGAGGTACTACAATAGCACCTAACAAGTTAAAATACAATGATGATTACAATTAATGCTTGAAGGTTGTAATTAATACGCCTATGTTGCATTAAATGTGTCTAACAGCTGTTAAAGCAAGTTGCTTAGGCGGCTAATTCAAGTGGCTAATATAAGTTGCTAGTTTAAGTGGGCTAGATAAGATCTTCATAATCCAGGTTGTAATATCTGACAAGGTTAACCGTGCACGTCATGCCATCGCGTGAGCTGGTTCTGATCTGAACGGGGTGGAGCTCATCCAAAACGAGCTCATAAGGTCGTTTTGGGCGAACTGATGAGCTGGGAGCTCGATTTGGGAGCTGATGAGCTGGAAGCTAATGAGCTAGGAGCTCATGAGCTGGGAGATGATGAGCTGGGAGCTAATTGCTCATGCCTATGAGCTTGAATTGGGAGCTGATGAGCTGGGAGCTCGATCTGAGAGCTGATGAGCTGGAAGTTGATTACTTATGCTTGCGAGCTCGAGCTGGGAGCTCATCCTGGACGAGCTGGTGTTCGTCCATCTATTCACTGACCTACTTGCACATGGACTGCTCGTCCAGTATTTTATTGGGCTACTTCTGCGAGCTGGGGTTTGATAAATTGATCCTTATTTGTTGGGTCTTTGGGCTTTTACCAGCTCATTTGGGGTATCCCAAAAATATATACAACATTAAACCCCTCGACTTCTAGTCCATTTACGGGCTGGGAGCTTGAACTTAGCTGGTAAAAGTTGGTGTGCATGAGTGTGTTGCCTTGATGCGATGCAAAAGTACTGGAAACATGTTGTCGATCTGCCTCGTGGTGAGGTCTATTAGCATTTGCTTCATCTAAGTTTCCCATGGACTCAAAGTTAAGTCATTAGTATTAATAGATCTCTCAAGCTTTGCCCAGGAGGTATAGGAACCCGATGACATGGTGAGAGTTGAGGGGGTTGAAACCTCGATTGTGCTTACTGGGTTGTAACCCGAGTTGTATAGTGAGTTGCACTCACAAGGTAATGATCCGAGCGTCTACAGCAAACTATGCTCACAAGGTCTAAACCTGAGCATCTACAGTAATTGCGTTCATAGGGTCAAAACTTGAGCATTTATAGCGTAATATCCTCTCGAGCTATGCTCATAAGGTTGGAACCCGAGCATCTATAACGAGAGTTACGAAGGCCAGAACTTTAGTTGTTCTTATAGGGTAGTAACCCGAACGATATAAAGAGCTGCATTTACAAGGTAGGGACTCGAGCATCTATAGAAAACTACGTTCACAAGGTCGAAACTTGAGCATCTACAGTAGCTGCACTCACAGGGTTAAAACTTGAGCATTTATAGCAAGTTGCGCTCATAGGGCATACCCGAGCATTTACAACGAGAATGGTGGAGGTCGGAACCTTTATCGAATTTAAAGGTTAAAACCTAAGCGATATAACCAGCTGCGCTTACAGGGCGTACCCGAGCATTTACAGCGAGCTGTGCTTGGAAGGTTAAAACCTGAGCTCTTTCATGTAAGAAGTTTCTCCTGCTATGCTCAAAGGGTCGTGACCCGAGCTGTACAGCGTAATGTTCTTCGCGAGCTGCTTTGAGGGTTGTTAACCGTAATAGCGCTTGAGTATCTACTGAGTTGCATACTTTTGGCCAGGTGGCTTAGCAATTAAAAGCATAACATATACATAATAGCCTAGAGATGCAATTCATTAATTTTTAAAAAATTAAATTGAACATTAAGAGCTTCAGCTTAGAAGGTTACTAAACATAAATATGTGCTCCTGTGCTGAGGGTCATTGAGTGGCATGTTCATGTCTGTTGTTCGGGAGCTCGAAACTGAGCTGGTTGTCGAGCTTATTGAGGTTGAGAGCTCAAACTGAGATCTCGAGCTAAGCATCATAGGAATTGAGAACTAGGAGCTCAAGCTAAGAGTCTTGGGGGCTGAGCATCCGGGAAGCTGGGAGCTGAGAGCTGGAGCTGCTCTAGGCTTGCTGGAGCTTATGCCTACAAGCTGGGAGCTGATGAGCTGGAGCCCGAGCTGAAAGTCCTAGGAGCTGAGCATCTTGGGGAGCTGGGAGCTGATTGCTCATGTCTGTGAGCTCGAGCTGGGAGCTCATTTTAGGAGCTGAACGCTGAGAGCTCGAACTGAGCACTTTGTCGTTGATGTAGGTTTTGAAGCCGTCCAGCCACTGGGACTACTGAAGCTAGCTGATAGGAGGCTAGAGAGTGCTGACTTTCAGCAGTGTCACCCAGGAATTCTAGTTGACCTGCTATTGCTGTGTTAGAGCTCATAGTCTTTCTTCTCCTTGCTATGGCTGCTTGAAAACTGGAAAGAGATACAGTTTGGACACTTCTTCTAGCGCCAAAATGTCGACATTGGGATCTGGTCAACAAGGTTCTTCAAGCTCAAGACTGTGAATCAATGAAAAATGGAACAAAGGTAAAAGAATATAGGCAAAGAGGAAGAGATTAGACGCAGATTTTACATAGTTCGGTCAAGAGAAAAACCTACGTCCACAATGCTTGCTCTAGTGGTGGAGAGGCAATCATTGTTATTGCTATATTTTCTGGTTATAGAGAGAAAGAGAGCAGAAAGAAACTCATTTTTTACAATAATTTTCACCCCTATTTATAGAGAGAGATAGATGCTACAGTAGCGCCTAACAAGTTAAAATACAATGATGATTACAGTTAATGCTTGAAGATTGTATTTAATGTGCCTGGGTTACATTAAATGCGTCTGACAGCTGTTAAAACAAGTTATTTAGGCGACTAATCCAAGTGGGCTAGTTCAAGTGAGTTAGATAAGATTTTCGTAATCCAAGCTGTAATATCTGACAGGGCTGGTCATGCATGTCATGCCATTGCGTAAGCTGGTTATGATCTGGATAGGGTGGAGCTCATCCAAAATGAGCTCATGAGGTTGTTTTGGGGGAGCTGATGAGCTGGGAGCTCGATCTTGGAGTTGATAAGCTTGAAGTTGATGAGCTGAGAGTTGATGAGCTGGGAGCTGATGAGTTGGAAGTTGATGAGCTGGGAGCTGATGAGTTGGAAGTTGATGAGCTGGGAGTTGATTACTCATGCCTACGAGCTCGAGCTGGGAGCTCATCCTGGGAGTTGGGAACTCATGCTCGGGAGCTGAGAGCTCATTCCTACGAGCTGGGAGCTCATCCTAGACGAGCTGGTGTTCGTCCATCTGTTCGCTGGCCTACTCACACATGGACTACTTGTCCAGTATTCTGTTGGACTGCTTCCGCGAGCCAGGGTTTGGTAAATTGGGCCTTTATCTGTTGGGCCTTTGAGCTTTTACCAGCTCATTTAGGGTATCTCAAAAATACACACAACAACAACCAAGTAAATTGGCATCAATGATTTGAGATTGTTATCAATAACATATTATACATATTTATCTTTGTCAATTTAATGAGAAAGTGCTGAAATGTACAGTAGAATATGCATCTCTTTTTCTTCAACTCTGTAATTTGATTTTGTGACAAGAGTTTCAGAATTTTGTTAATGTATTTACTCTCAATGTTACATACTTGTGACCTGTATTTGTGATTTTTATTTTTATGTGTCTTCCCCGTACAACTCAATAAGTCCTATGTAAGTCAATGTTCGACTTACATTTAAAGCAAATGTCCATGCTAATATATACAGAAAAAAAAAGAAAAAAAAAATTATTGTGTTTGTATGGAGGTGTGCGCCAGAATGGATAGATAGACTGGGGGGGGGGGGGGGGGGGGGGGGGGGGGTGGTGTGCGTATTGCACATGCCCGTCAGCTTTAAATTCTTTTAAAAATTTTGGTTTCTTTATTTGGAAAAAATTTATCTTATTTAGTTATGATAGTGATTGTGTAAAGATTAAATTTTATAATTAGTGTAAATTTGAAAGTATGTGTAGCTGTAGTTGTGTATAGTTGTTTTGGTTGTAGTTAATTTTGAATGCATGAAGTATGTGTAACTCTGGATTGGTTATCGGTATCGATTATGATAAAAAATGTAATTATTTTGATTACGTGCCTAATTGTCTTGAGTATAGTTGGTTTCGATTGTGTGGATCATTATTTGGGTTTTATAAGCACAACGATATCCTGGTTAGATATACTTGGATGAAGTCTTATATTTTGAATGCACATCAATCCAAATCACCGAATAAAAATTAATTATTTAAGATTTTTTATCTGTTACAAATTGACATATGAGAAGAAATAAAATTTGAACTTATGATCCTAATGTGCCAATAATTTCAACAGTATGCACAATAAACTAAATGGCAATTAAAATAAGACTCATTAAAAGTTTAAAAATATTGTTACTCCATAATATAAAATTTTAAATGTTGATCTGTTTAGCTGTAAAAGTAAAATTTAAGAACAATTAAAATTTGATAAACATCAAATTAATCAAAAACTCTAGGGAATCCAAATTCGAAAAAGGACTATACAGGTTTAATATAAATATATGATTGATGGATGATAATTGGATTGTGATCCGAGGGTTCATAAAAGTCAAAGATTTGAAGAGTGAGAAAAGAAAAGTTTAAAAGATGATCTTTTATAGCTGCAATTATATAAAATCTGCAAACTAGCTAAACCAAGTAGTAATGAGTTGATGCTTTGAAGAAAAGTAATAGAGAACCAATGTGTTGCTTGCCTGAAAACCCCCTTTAACTTCTCGGTCCTGTCCCTCCTTTCACGCACAAGACCATATATTGGGCTTTAATTAAGTCACTAATTATTATTTAATGTGCCATTATATTTTAATCATGTTAACATTTTAATGAAATCACTCTTTTGACCTTTTGCGTCCACATTCTTACTCATTGTAATCACTCACGGGCAGTGATAAAGATGTCAACTTGTGTCATTGAAGATGATTAGATTGGGACATTATGAAAAACTCCCTTAAAATGAAAATTACCCATGATTTTCATTTTAATAGGTAAATTGTCCCTTACCGGTTAAAAAAAGGGGATGGTGTTAAGTTTGGAGAGTATAACGATAATTAACTTTAATAAAATTAAATAAATATTGAAAAAAATAACAAAAAAAAAACTCAGATTTTTCAACTCTTTCTCTTTCTCACCACTCTCTCATTTATCCATCTCTCTCACTTCACCATTTTCTTCTTTCTCTTACTCCTCTATCTCTCTTTCTCTCACCACTTGCGTCCTCCTCCATCACCGATGACTAACCCACACCTTTCTCCTCCATCTCTATCTCCTTTTTTTTTTTTTTTGGTTATCTAGTTCTAGGTTTCGAAACCCAAAACCATTCTAGTTTTATGTTCGAATCGACCCAGAACCAATTTGGTTCTGGGTTGGTTTGTATCCAAAACCATCTAATGGAAGCCCAGAACCAGATGATTCTAGGTTTGGCGAACCCAGAACTAGTCTCGTTCTAGGTTGGTTCAAACACGAAACCAATCGGGTTTTGGGCTTTCGCTAGACTGTTTTGGATACGAACCAATCCAGAACTAGACTGCTTCTGGGTTGATTCGAATCCAGAACCAGTCTAGTTCTGGTTTGTTTCGTGCTCAAAACCGTCTGGTTTTGAGTTGAGCCAAATGGTTTTGAGTTTCAAAACCCATAAATAGACGGTTTTAGGTATGGTGTGATGGTGAATGGTTGATTTAAGGTTGTTCTGGATGGTGGGTGGATGGATGGTTTAGGGTTGTTCTTGGTGGTTTGTGGTGATGGATGGGAAGGCAGCTTCTGTTGGCTGGATCTGGATACAATGGGTCGTTGTTGGGTTTGGGGTTTTTTTTTTTCAATTGGTTGTTGATGATGTTACTGATATTGTGGGTTGATGTTGATAATAGTGGGTTGAATGTTGTTGATGTTTTGATTATAATAGTAGTTAATTTGGGCTTCTAGATTTGGTTTTGATTTTGATTTTTTTGGAGTTCAAATCTTTTTTGGGTTTTTACTGGATTTCAACTTGGAACAAGAATTTCTTTTGCTAATTAAGGTTTTTTTGAAATCTTGCGTTATTTTTTTAATTTAACAATATTATTAATTAATAATTTAACGGCAGTTTAGTCATTACATAATTTGGAAATGCGTAATAGGGATTTTAAATAATCTTATTAAGGGTGTTTTGGTCATTTCATATTTTTAGATGGAAAATATTAATATTTTAGATGAAAAGTTAACGACAGATGATGGTTTACCAAATAAAAATAAAAATTGGGTGTAAATTTCCATTAGTTTTCATTATGGGGGTTTTTCATAATATCCCTATTAGATTTTTTTTTTTCTTTTTTTAGTATAAGAATTGTAATTGGGATAGACCTAGATGGTTGCCGAGACCAACCGACATAGGATAATATCATAATAGTGACACAACCCAAATGACTGCTCCTAATTGGGGGAGATCCATCGACATAGATATGGAAAGGAAACCCACATAAGGGTGAGAGATCAACCCACACATAATGATAAGAGACCTATTATTATTATTTTTATTATGATTATTATAATTATTATTATATTATATAAATATATATATATATATTTAGATTTGCGGGATGGGTTGTCGAACTCATGCCTTTTACAAAGGGAGGCATGAGGATTGCTAGCACCAACTAACAGTGCCAGCAACCAAAGATGTATCCCTATTAGATTTGATCACTTACTTTTTGAACTATTAATTCTGATCATAATCAAAATGAACTATTAACATATTAATCACATAGACTATTTTTTTCATTTTTCTAGTAATAAATTATTTCTTTTTCTAATATAATTTAAAATGTAATCATGATTTTTTTTATCAAAATTAATTAAACATAAATTGGTTTTTGTAGAAGTATTTAAGACTATTTTCCAAACGAAAAGGAAGTATTAATTACTTTCTTTAAAAATATGTGCATAAAGTGTTTTTCTTTTCCTAAGAAGTACATTTTGAAATTAGTCAAAACTCATTTTTTCAAGGGTTTTATTTTGAAGTTAGTAAAAACTCCTTTTTTCAAGGGTTTTATTATTATTATTTTTAAGTTTTCAATTTTTATAAATTAAAAGTGTTTTTTAAGATTTAACACAATATTTTTTAATTAAGACTTAACTTACCCATGTCCAATAAGAATTATATTTTGGTAAATTTTATTTAAAACAAAATTATTTTTGACGTAGAGCAAAATGCACAAAACCCCTCTAAGGTAAGACCTTAAATATCCATAGTCAAAGTTTGGTTTTAATAACAAAATAACCTCAGTTTAACAGTCAAAATATGTTAAAATTGACAGTCAACTTTAATTTAAAGTGAAAAGACATAAATGTCTTCAGTTATTAAAATTAATTTTCACCTAGAAGCCTTCATCAATTTCATCAATCTAAAGATTTCTGCTCATCCAGAAACCTTCTTCTCCACCCAGAAACCTTCATCAATCTGAAGGTTTCTGCTCACCCATCAATCTGAAGGTTTCTGCTCATCCAAAAACCTTCATCTGCATCCAGACATCAAAAATCCATCTGCATCCAGACATCAATCGCCACAAAAATCCATCCAAACATCAATCTGTGAAAACCTAAACACATTATCAATCATCTGCAAAATCTCAAACACATTATCAATCATCTTCTTCAAACCTAGACAAACCCATCCAGACATCATCTTCAAACAGATCTGGATTTGAACCCAGACGAACTCAGATCTGGGTTCGTCGAACCCAGATCTGGGTTCTTCTCGAACCCAGACGTCTGGGTTCGAGACAAAACGAACCCAGATTTGGGTTCAAGATGGAAACCAGGGAACCTAAACCTCGACGTCTGGGTTCAACGAACCCCAGGGGGTTCGTCGAACCCATCAACGAACCCAGATATCTGGGTTGGTCTGTGGGTTCGACGAACCCAGATCTGGGTTAGACTGGGTTCGTCGAACCCACAGACCAACCCAAATCTGGGTTCGACTAGGTTCGTCGAACCCAATCGAACCCAGATCTGGGTTCGAATGGAACCCAAATCTGGGTTCGTGAAACCCAGATGTCTAGGTTCGATTCGAACCCAGATCTGGGTTCCATAAAGCACCATGTGAGTGAGAGAAGAAGAAAAAGAAGAAGAAGAAGAAGGCGGTGAAGGTCAGGTGGTGGAGAGAAACTGAGAGAGATAGAAAAATGGTTTTAGTAATATTTATTATTAGTAAATGACGAAACTACCCCTGATCAATCAAATGTTGACTAACAGTTACTGATGGCCTAGGGGTACTGTGTTATTAAAACCAAACTTTAATTATAGATGTTTAAGGTCTTACTTTAAGGGGGTTTTGTGTATTCTGCTCTTTTACATAATGTCAAAAAAATAAATAAATAAACAATTTTTTTTTTTTTTGAAACAAGATCGCCTTCATTCACAAAACAGAAGAAGATTTAATCATACTGTATCTAAAAAATAAATAGATAAACATTTAATCATACTGTATTTCTCATACAAAAATTCAAAATATTAATTGAAGGGATATTATTAGATTCAGTCTTAGAAGATATTCTTATTAGATCTTGTAGAGATTTAAATTTTTTAATTTACTTCTAATAATTTGACAGTGTTTCAAACCATGTGATTAATCATTAAGTTCAATGAATCAAGAAAAACCTCCGACTTTTAAACATGTCATATAAAGAAAATGCTCTTAAGAAAAAGAAAATAGTATTAAGATTTTTCTTTTTTTGATTGAATATTTGGATTCACTAAATGCAAAATTACATTTAATTAATCCCAAAATACTTCTTACAAGTTTTAATATTTTAAGAACATTATTATGTTCTAGGACGATTATGTCTAAGTTGAAAAGAAAACTCGATTCAAATATTTAAATTTAAACATTCAACCTAATATTCCCACTTTCTTCAAGTACACGAAATTTGTCCATTCTCATTTTTAGAAATTTTATATTGAATTTAAATTACATAGTTATTGCTTATCAAAAAAAAAAAAGTTACATAGTTATTCATTTGAAATATACTTTTTCAAAAATTATACATGTAAATATATACAAAATTAAATTAACCATATAAGATGGAACCAAGTCACCAACTTTTTTCCTTTAATATATATATGTATATATATATATATATATATATATATTGTTAGTGTATCTGTCTTGGATGCTTCACTAAATCATACTCTGCTTGTGTATTCAGCATTGTCAATGGAGCAGCATTCAATATAGTTACTTGATATGCAAAGGAATGTGATTAGTAAGCTGATCATCTGATTATTCTATTGTGATGATGTGGCAGTAATTAGTCAGGTTTTCCCGCCATCTTGTACCAGTTAGTTAGAGTGAGATTCTTGGCTATATACTAGCTTGTGTTGTGTAATTGTAAATCAAGAAACTAGAAATGAAAATTAGTTTGTTAAACCCTCAATCTTTCAATTCTTAACATATATATATGATTGCAATGCAATTTAACACTAATTATTGGAGTTTTGTCAATACCCCTAATGCGGTTTGTAGCACTCCTTTTAGTGGCATCTAATATTCATTTAGTGGGAGATGTCAATGCGTCAAATGGGTATAAACATTGATATCCTCATACTTATAGCCATTCTTTATCCTTTACCTTATACCAACTCAAATCCCCATTTAGGGGAAATGGATAGGGTATGAGTATAAGGGCATTCATCCCCAAATACCCCTACTCATTTCCCCTATTTGACTAATTTTACTCAGTAAAACACAAAATTTCAACTTTAACATTCCTAATTCTAAAGTTTCAATTCTATCAATATATGATAAAATTTCACACACATATATATATGTATGTGTGTGTATAAAAAAATGATTATGAATAAATGAGTACAACAATGGCTTACCCCCTTCCTGTACCCATTTACAAATAGGTATTAATTTTACCCCAAACCACCCAAATAGTAGGTGCCAAATGGGTATGGGTACTTAGGTATTTGGATATCTAGGTGGTACTTTTTTATTATCGACCTATATTTAGTGCAGTAATAATCTAAATCTAAGTCATTCTCATTTTAAGTGCTATTTAAATACAATTGTTAGAATTCTATTAGGATTCATCGAAATTTAACACTATACATATAGAGTTCAAAAATTTATTTTTGTCATATTTAAAGAGACTTGTTAAAACTCTCTTTCTAGCAATATACGAATCTCTTTACAGGCATATTTGGGTAATTACTTGGGTGTTCCACTCATTCATGATACGGTGAATAAAGGTACGTATGAGTTTGTTGTTAAAAAGATGTTGAAGAAAGTTGAGGGTTGGAATGGGAACAAACTTTGGTGAGCTGTTCGTTGGACTCTTTCTCAATCTGTTTTAAGCTCTATCCCAAATTATGTGATGCACACAACTTTGTTTCCCATGAGTATTTGCCAGGGTATCGATGCCATTAGGAGAAGATTCACTTGGGAATCTAATGGGAGTAATAGAAAGATACACTTGGTGAACTAGGATCGAGTCTATAGTAAGAAATGTTATAGTGGGTTGGGTGTTCGGAAGGAAAAATATATGAATCAAGCTTTTATATATATATATATATATAAAGCTGGCATGGGGTTTAATGCAACCAGATAAGGATTTTTGGGCTCAGGTAGTATCGAATAAGTATATGGGAGAGGATGATAAGGACCCTACAACCTATTCAAAAAAGGTTGTCTCTTCTATATGGAAAGGAGTGAAACAGGTTTGGCATTTTGTTTTAAAGGGTTGTTGTTGGGCGGCTGGAGATGGTAGTAAAGTGAAGTTTTGGTTGGATGATTGGTTGGGGTTGGGGAAGTCACTCTTAGAATGTTGTAGTGTTTTTTTACCAACTAGTGAGATGATAAAAAATGTGAAGGATTATATTAATGATGACGGGGAATGGAGATGAAATGATTTTCAGGAATGGATTCCCAATTGTATCTTTCTTATCTTAGCTTTTGTTAAGCTAACGATAAGGAATGAGAGGGATGATGTATTGTATTGGGGTAGGTTGAAGTCGGGACAATTTACCATTACTTTAGCTTATGCCTGTATCTCAGCATCACAAGAGCAAGAGAGTAATGAAATTTGGAAATATATTTGGAGTTGGCACGGCCATGAAAGAATGAAGTTGTTTTTGTGGTTAGTTTGTCGTGGAAAAATTCTAACGAACGTGGAAAGGAAATGTAGAGGAATGACACAGGATGCAAGTTGCCAGCATTGCTTTGAAGGGTCTGAAGATTTAGATCATATTTTACGTGATTATGGAAAGGCTAGAAGAGTGTGGATGCAACTTATTTCGGTTTCAAAGTGGCAAGATTTTTTCTCCTTACCTATTAGAGATTGGTGTCAGGTTAACCTCAGAGATCAAATTGGTATTGGAGGAATTTGGCATGTCAATTGGCCTCTTGTCTTTGGGGTGACCTATTGGTACTTATGGCAATGCTCAATCAAGACATTTTCGAACCAAATTTGCAGTGAAGGGTAAAGTTTGGTGGTAGCATCATTGCTCATGTGAAGGATATTTTAAATGTCAGAAGGCTGTATATGGATTTACATGGAAAAGGGTCTACAAAAACAGGAAAGATTAATTAGGTGGACCTCCCTTCCATAAAGATTCTTTAAACTTAACGTTGATGGAGCTGTTAAACATTTGTCTTCTATAGCCTATGCAGATGGTGTTATTCGAGATGATAAAGGTGATTGGGCGATAGGTTTTTCGATGATGACGGTGGGTGTGTGATGAGTGGTGATGATGATGATTATGTGTTATGGATGATGATGATGGTGTGATGGATAGTAGTTGATGGATGATGATGGTTGTGTTATAAATGATGACGGTGTGATGGAAGGTGGAGGTATCTGGTCTAGGATCTCCACCTCCATTTTCTTATATTTCTAATTATTTTTTAATTAATAATTTATAATAAATTTAATTTAATTTACCAAATGATAATAATTATTTATTTTTTAAAAGAAAGTAATGGTAAATTGGTAATTTAAATCAAAGTTCATTTTTATATCTTTTTTCCAACGACTATGGAGGGCATATTTGTCCTTTCACATAATTTTAAAACCAACAAACAGATTCCATTTCTTCCTAAATAGTTCTACAAGGGCATTTTGATCTTTTAGTGGTTTTATCACAAAACCACTAAACAATTGGATGGAAACCTCTTTTGGACCGATGATAGTGGTATGTTTAGCTAATATTTTCAAAAACTGGAGCTCAATGACATTGTTTTTCATTTTAGGGAGTTTTTTAGATTTTTCCGTTAATGTTAATATGCTCTGCAAAGTGTTACTGCAGCACGTATATTATGTATGTGTAGATTAAATTTTGTATGTTAATTGGTGTTAGTTTAGTTTATTTAAGTGAACTTCTGTTAAATTTTGTATATATGAAATCTTTACAAATTTAAGGTGCATTCGTGATGCATAGAACTTGTATAAAAACTAATCTTAAAGTTGTCGGACGGTGCAAAATGGAAAAGAAAAAAGAAAGGGATTTTGGGGTCCATTTTAGAAAAATTTCTAAAATTACTTTTCTATTAATTCCCTGCTTTCACTTTCAAATTTCTGAATTTCAAATTTTAAATTAATGTCTTTTATTGTTTGATTTGAGTGCTAGACGAACAGAATCTAGTTTTGGATTTAAAGAAAAGAGCAGTCCAAAGGTGAGAAATTCTTTGGATCTTTTGAGATTCTCCAAGGTTAGCAAGAGTGCTTCAAATGTTCAAAGCGCGCGTACCAGTGCAACAGCTTTATGTATTAAACATTTTTAAAATATTAGAATTTTGGTGTGTGAGTATGAAATCCATTTTTCTCTCTTGATTTATGGAATTTGGTGGACAATGAAATTGTAGAGCCCATCTTAAAAGCAACAGTATGAAAGGCATGTCAAGTTTATCAAGGGAGCCGAAACAAAAGAATGCTATGACTCCAGGTGAAATTCAGCAAATGGTATGAGACACAATGTTTTCAAGAATCATGACTGCTATAGAAGAAAAGGAAACTTGAGACATTCTTTAACAAAAGCTTTTAAAGAAGAACAAAAGTACAAACAATTAAACTCCAACACTTTAGTAATTAAGGAGTTCGAAAATAGTAAATAGAATCCATAGTTGAAAGAGTTTTTAAATTGACTATAGAGTTAAGGACAGTTTTTTTCCCTCATAAGACTTATTTCCACTTAAGTATTAATTTAAGTGATTTATTTTACTTATTTTTTCATTTATATCTTAATTTAAGATTAAAAAAATATCTTTTTTTTTTTACAAAAAAAAAAAAATCTTTTTTAAAAAATCAAATTTCTCACTTTTATCTTAATGAAAAATACTTTTATTAATAAATATACTATAGTTTTTCAAATTAACCTCATATTATTTTATTATTACCAAAATATCCATAACCAAAAAAAAAAAAAAATCCCCAATTCCAATCAATTTCAAACCCTAACGGTAACTATAACCCTAACCTAATCCTAACCCAACCCTAGCCCTAACCCTATCACATCCTAGGACCAGTGGTGGTGATTGCTGCTCATTAATTCGTGATCGAAGGAGGCTAGCTGATCTCCTGTTCTCCTCATTGTTCGGAGGAGGTTGACTGGCCTCCCTGTGATTTAATGGTCCACTCGAATTGGAGAGCACCGCAGGACCAGTGGCCTCCATCCATTTGTAGCTCAATGTCTCTCTTTGCCTTTAAGTTGGCCGTCATTGATCAGATGTGCCAGAGGTCTTGATTCATCACCTACAGCTCTGTTTTAGCACAACATGTGTCATTGCCAGTCGTTGATTCTCCACCGGTAAAAGACTGGATCTCTCTATGCTGAATCGCGATTTGATCCTTCGAGTGGTAGAGAGAAAGTAGGTGGTGAGATAACAACCGTGATGTTAACATTAACGGTGATGGCTCCAACTCCGACAGTTTCATTATGTTCTCCAATAGAAACATCAGGCGTCTCAACCCTCCTAACTCTGATTAATTATTATAAGATTAATTGTTATTAAATTATTATTATTTTTAATTAATTCAAATAAATATCTAATATATATGCTATTTTAATTGAATATTAATAAAAATTGATATAGGTAAGAGTAGGCATAAAAACATGGAATCGATCCGAACGACCCGAACCAAATTGACCCATGGGTGTTCGGGTCGATTTCCATGTTCATTTCCAGGGTGTTTGGACCCTCTACTTTATAAACATTATATTTCATTGATCGGATCAAGTCTAAAGACCTAGAACTGACTCAATCCGTGAATGGGAGTACATGCATAATTTTGCATGTCCTTATATAAAGCCCTTATATGAAGCCCCTGACCCTAAATCTCACTGTTACACACCATTCTTTTCTTTCTCTTCTTTTTCTCTACAGCCACATCCTTTCTTCTCTTCTTCCTCTCATCTCTTGTCGTGAAGCCATCGCTATAAAGCTCTTGTCGACGTTGTCATCAAGCTCTCGCTGTGAAGCTCTTCTCGCTATCACCGTGGAGACATCACTGTGAAACTCTTCTCGACATCATCGTGAAATCGTCATTATGAAGGTGTTCTCCCTGTTGCATGAAACCGTCACCCACCTTGGTTTTTCAGTAACCATTTGGGTAACTCTCCTCACCATAAAGATGTTCATTCCGTCATCGTAAAGTCATTGTCGTGAACTCATCACCATGAAGGTGTTCTCCTCATCGCCATAAAGGTGTTCTCCCCATCACTGTGAAGCCAACATCGTGAAGTCATTACCCACCTTGGTTTTGATATAGACTTGAAGAATGAAAGAAACAAAATCATTGTTTAAAAGTTTCGAGTAGATTTAAATGTTTTTATAAAATTCTTTCTATGTGAAACTGAGGGCTTTTATTTGTTCTTCCTAACCAAAAACAATTAGATTTTTTCTTTTTCTGTATAATGCATATGTCAACTATTTTGACTCTTGATAGGAGGGAGATTTTGTATTAATCAGTATGCCAACTATTGAAGTAGAAATTTGAGTTAACCACCAACTTCAATTCTAATAATTCTGCCAATTTTTTTTTTTTTAATTTTCTTCAAGTAGATGAATGACTATATTTTTTTAATTAATTATAGTCATCTATTGTTTTTGGGAACTTGATGGGTTCAAAAAAAAAAAAAAAAGGTTTAAACATTTTTTTTTCCCTTTTGTTTTACAGATTTGGATTTAAACTTTGAAAGGAAAAAAGATATAATTAAAGAAATTACATTATTTAGGATTAGTTTTGATATTTTAAAAAAGATAGACTTCAGTTACTCAAGACACCTAACCTGTATCCTTGACCTTTCACAGGCTCCAAATCTTGAGAGCTTGACCTTATAAGGTTATACAAGTTTGAAAAATAAAAAATAAAAATAAAAATAATGGTCCAAAATAGAAGCCCAAAATTAGGCACAAACATGAAATCTGACCTAAACTGAACCGAACACTAGGTGTTTTGATCGGGTCAGTTTCTCTCTCTTCTTGGACCATGTTTGGACCCAAAAATATCAACCCGACCATTTACCATATTCAAGTCAGTTCCTATTAGAATCGATCCGAACATGGTCATGTCCATCCCTAGATATAGATAAAACCAGCCCACTCTAAATTATCATTAAGTCATTCAAAAAATAAAAAACAAACAAGTTACAAAATTTTAAATATTAAAACTTATTTAAATCTTACTTAAATTAAGTTCTATTAAGATTTAAGAGCAAAATGCAAACACCACCTTGGTGAATCAAACGAAAGCTTAAGGTGAGAGCTTTGGTGATATGATAATTACCTAGAAAATACTACCCAGTGTGCCCACTAATTGGACTGTTAATTGTTACTTTTATTGAAGAAACAAGAGATATATCTCTACGTTGAGTGTTTATGTAGGAATAGGTTCACTAAAATCCTATGGGTTAAATTATTACGTCACTTTGGGAAGTCCACAATTTATTTAAATCTCAGCTTATCAATAAGAAAATCCAACAAATAGATAACAATAAAAATAAGAAAATTAGAATTAATCAAAACAATTTAGGTCCCAAATAACTTTGTTGATGGAGAAAAAGGCATGATGGTCCAAAAATCAGGATCTAAGAAAGAAAAGAAGGTAGCTGTTGTGATGAATGCAATTATTAAGCAAGATTAAGAGCATCTCTAATGCTCTTATGGATTGTAAATTACATGCAACATAGATGAATAGACATTGAGTTAAAATAATCATTTCAAATACAATTATCACTCATCAATATTAAGTTAAGATGACACGAAAAAAAAAAAAAAAAAAACATTGTCATCATAAACATCTATTTGTAGAGGGTGTATTAGATAGTTATGTCAGAAAATCAATAATTAATTAATTCTAATTGTTAAATCTAATTAAAAGTAAGAAAAAACATGGAAGAATTAAATGGAAAATATAGAAGCATTAAATGGAAATACATTGAGATATTAAATAGAAATACATGAAAATATTGAAGAACAATTTTTTAATTAAATATCTATTAAATGATACCTATATCATATAATAAGTAAATCTCTTAACATTGATGACGTGTCACTTTTTTTAAAAACACAATCCAAGAAAGTATTAAAAATGCTCTAAATACAAAATTCAATGGGTGAGAAGAGTGACAAGTGGTATTTATGTCCTAAAGAAATCCCCTATGATTTGGGAATATATAAGGAAGAATTTTAGTTGACCCAAATTTGCAATCTTTGCATAGCGGCGGTATTTGCACCCCTTTAAAACTATAAGTACACCCTAATTTTATGCATTTTCAAAATTTCGATATTACCCTTAAAAGTATATTATTAATGTTTTTCCCAGGGCAAAAGAATTGATGGATTTGAATTCTTTTTTAAATAAATGCATATATTTACATATATACGGCTTTTATAATTAAGTATGCTGATTTTAAAAGTAAAGACCAATCAATTAAATTCATTCATTGCATTCTCTCTTCTAAAATAAATTCTTCATCCTATTTAATTTAAATACAATAAATGATTTGATTGATTAATTCTTACTTTTTAAAATCAAATATACTTAATTTTAAAAGCATTATATATATACATATATATTACTTTTACTATCAGTACCTAGTAACTTTAAAAAGTTATTACGAACCAATCAAATTAATTTATTGTATTCTCTCTCCTAAAATAAATTATCTCTTCTATTTAATTTAAATATAATAGATGGATTTGATTGGTTCGTCTTAACTTTTTAAAGTTAGAAAAATATTGATAATAAAAGTATTATATATATATACACATGCACGTGCGTAAATACATACTTTTTGTTTAGTATATTTATTCAATGTTCTTTTTCCAAGGCTGCAATCAAGAACAAGTTGAAAGCATTGGAGGAGAATTAGACATGACCACGGTTCGGTTCGGTTTCGGTTCCAAACCGACGGTTCCGATTATGAAAAAGTTAGAATTGAAACTTTAACCGAGATAAAACGTTTTCGGTTCGGTTCTGGAATTGACAGTTCTGTAATAGTTCTAGTTTCAGTTCCGGTTCTATAACGGTTTCGATTCCGGTTCCGGAACATTTTTAAAAAATAAAAATTAATATTAAACTATATTTTAACATTAAAAAAATAAATCTATACACAAAAGAAATAAAAAATTTAATTATTTGAATTTTGATTTAATAAAAAAATAAAATAAAAACATTGGGCTTGCACATAATTTATTATCATAATTAAGTTGCCTACGTATCCTTTCAAATTTTAGAAGAATTAAAACCCACGTAGTTCTCTTACCTTTTATTACATAGAGTTTAATAAATTGAAAATTTGATATTTAAAAGTAATAACTAATAAATCAAAAATTTAGATTTAAAAATATAAATTGAAATCAAAATTTATAAATAAAAAAATATTATAAATTGAAATTTTGAAATTTATAAATATAATAAATTGACAATTTGAAATTTAAAAGTAATAAAATAAGTTTTTGAAATTTAAAAATAATAAATTAAGAATTTGAAACTTCAAACAATAAATTGAAAATTATAATTTATAAATATAATTAAAAAAAAAGTAAGGAAAATTAAGATTGAGAATTAAGAGAATATTGAAACTAAGAGTTGAAATTGAGAGATAATTGAGATTAATGGAAAGAAAGAGAGTTGAGATTGAGAGATATAGATGTGAGAAGAAATTAAAAATGGGAGGGGTATTTATAGATAGAGGAAAGGGAGGGGTTAAAAGAGAAATTAAGAGGAGGGGTGAAGTGTAAAAAAAAAAGTGACCGTTTGTCACTTTTAATTTTTTTTTTTTTAAAAGAACCGGAACAGCAGGTTCAAAGTTGTTTCGGTTCCACCGGTTCTAATAATAAAGTAACCGAAATCGGAACCGCTACTGTACCGGAACCTTAACCAGAACCTTATATTTTGGTTCCGATTCATTTGACCCAATTCGGTTAGAATCGAACCGTGGTTATGTCTAGGAGAATAGTTACAATGCAAGCAAGTTGACAACGCCTTTTCTAATAATAGTAGTAGTACTAATCTTGATCATCCATCCAGCGAAAGATAATAAAAAACAAGATCCTGAAAACAATACTGAGTGATCTTTAATTCAATAACAAAATTGTAATCATTTATGTAGTCCAATCCTCAATAATTTTCAACATTTTGAATATGAACTGATGGTGAATTAGGTTTATTGGTATTGGTCAAAATTGGGATCACTGAACAGAACCCATAATTGCTTCTACAAGTTGTTTATAGTACAGTGTACAATATTTTTGCATCTTGGTATTTATAGTTGGAGGAATAGGAGGTTTCCCAAGACAAGAGAATTAATGGAGAAGCAGACTCTCCATCAGAAAATTAGGGTGAAGGTTACTGCACAGCATCTTTACTTTTTTAGTCTAATGATTTATAATTTATTTATTTAGGATATTATCTTTAAATAAAAAAGGTATATTTGGTAACACATAGAGTGAGTTTACAAGACATTATCTACTGAAACATTTTAATGAGGTGCACAAACACGAAGGGATTTACAAACAATTTTTGAGGGGTTGAAACTACTGACACTCATCTTTGAATGATAATAGATAGGTTCAGGGTAGAACCTTGTGGGGTCTACTAAGCAAACACTCCCTGACTTACTCGGCCTGCATCGGACGCCCGATAGGGTAAAATGGAGACTATGAAGAGTAAGGGGTCTAATTGGCCTATTGGTCCAGAGGCAGTGGTTCCTCAATAAAACTATTAGAAGCGAGCCTCGGCTCAATTAAGAGCACTAAAATGCGCTTGGAAAACCAAATGTATAAAGAACAGTAAAAATCAATTTAGTTTATGATTTTATAGAAAGTACCAATAACACTTAAGTATGGTTCTCTACAACTTTCCATACAAGTTTCTTTAAATTTTTAAGCACAAGCAAGTTGAGTGGTTAAAAAATCGCAGCCTTACATGTTGAAGGCTTTGACAACCAACATTAAAGGTTTGTTGAAGACCATTTTTGTTGTAGGAAATATAAGGTCATTGAACAACCACTTTAATAATTTAAATTCTGTAAGAAAAGGCCTAAAAAACTTAATGTTCGGATAATTAATCATAAATATTCCATTAACAAAATACATAATATAGAAGAATATACATAGAATAATAATATGTACATCATTAGTCCATATATATAAAAGAACATAAAACTAATAATAAGTACATCATGTGTCCTATTTTCGGCATTGCGTAAGGTTGAAGAAGTGGAAACTTATTTAATGATAATAAAGAGTGTTTGTAAGAAAGTGAGTACAAGTATAATGTAAGCTGCAATAGCAGAAGCATAAACCCATGGATTAGTTGGATAATTGTGGAATTCGGAAACCTTTTTCATATGAATTTACCATGGCCGGTATTAATTGTTCAATTCATCATAATCGGAGTCCCCACGCACCTCTGCCCTAGGCATTCTTTGCCAATCATAGTAACCTTTCTCGCCAAAAGACACATCCCTATCTATGACAACTGAATTACCTTTGCCATTATTTCCTCCACTGCTGTCTCCACCATCGCTGCCATTTGTATGACCTTTCCGTCCATGGCTTTTACTACTGCCACAGCAGTTTCCCTGTTAAAAAAGAAAAAAACCAGAAATCAAAATAAACAAAACAAATTGTATCTTCAAAACAATTAAAAGAAAGAGTAAGAACAGAACCATCAAAAAGACCAGAATGATGTGAAAACAAGAACGGTGGTTTACTAAAGCAGCGCAGGAGTGCACAAAAGAAGAAACAAAAGTCTACGGATTTAGCATTTGCATCTCAGGTGTATTGTCCAAAATGCCCTGAGAATATGAAGTGGAAAGAGTTGGTTAGTAAATTGGGCTTTTAAAATAGAAGGAACTTTTCTTTTGGGAAAAAAAATTGGACTATACATTAACAATACAATGAAACAGACACTATTCATATTTCCACACGGCAAGTATTATATATATATAGTTTAGACAAAGAGAAGTTTTGATGTGTCCCATGTTATAGAGAAGTGAAACTTCATGAACACAAACATTTTCGAATATATACACACACACAGCAGGTAGAAATAATTTTTTAAACATAATGTCTTGGTGGAGCATTATGACCGGTAAGTTCAAGGGGTGGCAAAACGGGTTAGCGTATCAAATCGAGTTGAATTTGATTCAATTCGTTTATGAATTTAACCAATACGACATTCATTTAATAAACGGGTTAACATTTTTGGATTCAACATGAATTCGTTTATAAACAGATGATACGACACGACACGACACGACTAACTCGTTTATTACTTAGATCCAAACCCATTCACCCTCCAACCCGTTAATTCGTTTAATCCATTTAACTCGTTAACCCATTTAACCCAAATAATATCTTGAAAACAAATAAAATAAATAATTACCAACTAAAGACCTAATTTAACACATTTAACAACCAACACAAGAAAATATGTACTCAAGAATTAGAATAAACATCATTATCTAAAGTATCCTTACTGAAGCACCTCACTAGCAATATAACCCAATATAACACAAGAAAATATGTATGAAATGCATTATCAAATTAAAATAGTAAATAAGACAAAACATTATCAACAGAAACCCACGTCCATCCTGACCATAGAAGCAAGCAGGCTAGGTCTAATTTATTAGCATTATAACTTTATTTGTAATAGGATACATACTAAGCAACAGATTTATATAATACATACTTGAGTGGGACTTTATATAGGTAGTATCTGGCCCAATAATTTGACAATGATTGGGTAGGCCGAGTTTGACAAACAATTACAATGGGCAAAAGAAAAAAGGAGCCCATCTTAGATTTTAGTTTAGACACCGGAAGATAATTTCCTTATTGCTTTCATTTGTATTTGTATTGTTGATTTTCTTTGGTAATGATACCCAATTAGGTGGTAAGCCCTCCCAAACATCTTTGAGAGATCTTAAGGCAGCAGTTGCATCACAATTCATGTAAAATTAAAAATAAAGCTTCATCATCACAAATAAATTATTCGCTGTAAACGCCCATGAATCCAAAACAGACACAGAATTTACAAAACTATAGAAGACTACAACTACTTTTAGCTCATAGATTAACTTTAATAACTCTGTGAGTTGCCAAATAAATAGTACTAACAGCAAGTAAAATCAAAACCAATATACTATTAACCGAAAGTTTTTTTTTTTTTTTTTTTAATTTTATTGCAAGAGACTGAATTAACTTTAATATAAAGTCCATATATTAAAAAGTAACCACTCATAAATATACACAGACACAAACACACAAGAGATGGCATTATACAGGTAATAACAAGACAAGCAGATAAGAAGGTCAACCGCCTGTTAATCTTCGATCTTGATTCGCACCTACGCAAGTACTTAAATAGCATATAAATAATAAAACTCCATGAGATATATATTAACAGGCATCTAATCATTAGCCATCCAAGGTTCAATCTTGATTTACACCAAAGAAACTATATATATATATATTGAAACTCTTTGAAGTAGATATTAACAGGCATCTGGCATCTAATCATTCACCCACCAAACAAAGAAAACAGATATACTAACCGAACTTACCATCTTCATAGTTAGTCACAGCTGCTGTCATAAAAAACTTGAAGCAAAAAGGCAGAAGAAAGACTTGAATTGTATTTACTAACAAAAATATTGTGAGAAAAAAAAAATGAACGTATTTAACTTCTAAAGTATATAGAATTATTTTTATTTGAGTCGATTTTTATTTTTATTTCTAATTCCTAAAAATTAGTAAATATTAGAATGAAATATCTTGTAACTTATTTTCAATAATTCTATTTTCAATTTGTTTTCTCTCTTTCGTTTGTAAAAATGCATTCTTATATGCATGTCAAAACTCAAAACCCTCTTTCAACAATTATATTACACAAAAAACCAAAAAAAAAAAAAAAAGAAGACGAAAACAAAAATCGAAATAGAAAAACACAAAAGAAAATGAAAGAGAAGGAGACCTTTCGGGAGGTGGTGCAGGAGAGGAGGTCGTTTTGGGAGATGGAGATCGTTTTGCGGCAAAGTTGGCTGCCGATCTGATCTGATTTGTGTTTTTCAAGCTATTCTTGAGGCGTATATGGATAGCGGTGGATACGGTGGTGGCCGGTGAGCGTCGTAAGGGAGGATATGGTGGTGGAGCCGTGGAGAACGGGTCACCCTGAGGGAGAAGGGGTGGAAACTGTAACGGGTGGTGGCGGCCGAAAATGATATGAGCCAGGTTTAGGGTTTGGTTAAATGTGTGTATGTATAATCACACACTAACCCCTAAATATGTTAATATTGCAATCTTACCCCTGGCTTAATTGTCTCAATCCATGGCTCCTTTAAATAAACCTACTAATTCGATTCGTTTAATAAGTGAAGTTAAGAGGGTGGACACGATTACGATACGAATTTATTTAACTCAAATCCATATCCATTTATTTTTTTGTGAATTCATATTGACCCATCATGTCGTGACCTATATTACCATCCCTAATAAGTTTCTTCTTTTGCTTTAGATTTGATCGAGTAATTAATGCTTAGATTTTTCCTAAGTATCATCTTTTTGTTTGCTAAAGTTACATCGAGGTGTCTATCATCGATAAAATCCACATATGCAAGTATAATTCAATCTTTCTGGTTCACTTTCTTCAATTGATACAATTTCTTGTCAATCTAAAAATAAGAATAACAATGTAGGTACACTTCCAAATAAGAATTACAGTGCAAGTACACTTCCAAAGAAGAAAAACAATGTAGATCCCGATTCTCTCTAGCTCAATCTACAATAAGAAAAAGTAGTGATAGGTAACAAAGAATGAAGGCAGAGTTGGCTGCTATGATTGAAAGTTAAGAGATTGTGAAAGGTTGAACACGAAGTGGGGAAGAAAAAAGAAGACGGCGATAATTGGTATGATGTGAAGACAAACAAGAATGTGATGGAAAGTTTTTTTTATTTACTTTTAGATATAATTATAGAAAACAACCCTAACGTTTAATATAATTATATGGATATATGAGTTTAGACCATAATTACATAAACTATAGTTGAATAGTTTAGGATTCTATGCTAACAAGTGGAGGGTGATTTGATCTTTAGATATTATATTAAATAAAAAATTAAAAAAATAAATTAAATTAAAAAAAAAAAAAAAAGTTGTTTGAAAAAATGGAGATCCAATCATTTGGATGGCAAAAGTGTTTGAGCCGATCTAAATTGGTGCAGCAAAGACTTTGACCTGATCAAGTTATTGGGTTCATACAGAAGCCCAGCCTGTGAGTGTTTCACGTGGGATGTAAGGTTTAATGTTTTGGAATCAAATATGGGTTTTAATTGGACCGTTCAAGTTATTGGGTTAATACGGAAGCCCCACACGTTTCTATTTCACATGGGATGTGAGGTTCGAATGTTTGGAGTCATATATTGCTTTTAATTGGACCATTCTACAATTTAGCGCAAATTGGACATGTTTTAGTGATTAGACCATGGCTTGGGCTATAAATTTTGATATTTTATATGCCTTGCCATTCCCAAACATTAAGATAAAACACTACGACTTTGTAGTTCAAGTTAATGCTGAAGAAAACAGTTCCAAATCTAGTGAGTAAAATGATGTAATGTATGGAGCTATCCAGTTAGTCAAAATTAGTTCAATGTATTCAACCAAACCATTAATTGGATACGCAATTAGTTATAACTTTCAGAGCTACGAATGCTAATAAATGGAGGCCTTGTAAAAGGTTGAGTTGAGCTAGCTTGGTTCCATTTTCCAAGTTCACCTTGCATATTGTATTATTGTTTAATTTTTCTTGTAATCTAAATCCAATCTTCTTAGTTGTTTTTCTTCTACCTGTTTTTTCATTTGTGTTACGGGCAACTAACTTTCACTTTCCTAAGATGAAAAAGTGAAGCTCTTAACATGAGAATAAAGACTTATTAAACTCCTAAATTGATTTTAAAGTTTATGTTCATATATTAGTGTTGATACATCTATATGTTTTATGTTGCTTTTTCTTATTGAATCGTATTTAATGTTTGATCTCCTCTAGCAAATGGAACTTGACTTATTGCAAACCAATAACACCATGGATTCTTGAATTTGTTTAAAAATGGATGTTAAACCAATATTTCTAGCCAAAAAAAAAAAATGATGCATGGTAATTAATTGTCATAATGAATACTTATTTAATATATATATATTTGTGTGTATAAGAATGTAGATTATTATTAGTAATATCAATAAAGAAAAATAAATATAATTTTCTAGATATTTAAAGAGCTTAAAATGTCTTAATTAACTTTTCGTTGGAGCCTCCATATTGTGTATGGATTCTAATTGAGTTGCAAGAACATTTAAAAATATCTTTATTCCATTTATCAATGGTAAAACCTCTAACCCTAGTATGTTTTTTTTTATTTGAGTAATTTTTTCATTATATTCACTCATCAATCATCAATAAAAATAATTTATTTTCAAACAAGTTTCTCGATTATTATTAGTTTTGCAAGTTTTTTTGTCTTGAGAACTGTCTCATCGGTTTAGATTATTACCCAATAATCTTGCATTTAAGATTATAATCCAATTTCAAGAGGCGTTAACTGGGGCATTGGGTTAGGACCGTGTCAAATTTTAGCATAGTTGGAACCCAAATTTCAAACAAACATCAAATAAGTGTACCAAGACTAAGACTGACGACAATAAAGACATCACTACCTGTCAACATTAGTTTGTCAAGGTCTAAATTCTGTAATTTCATTTTGGGAGTGCTACTCTTAAGTAGTGTGGTAAAAATCGCCAGAAATCAACGATTTTCTAGTGATAATACGCTAATCGGCATCTTATCGGTTCGATAAGGACAAGATCAATGGCCAAAATTGGTAGGCTAAATAATCTTCCAAGTCGATCGAGTACTCAGTCGACTCATCACAAATCAATCAAATCAATTACAACCCAAATCTGAAAAACTTATGCTCCATCAACCCAAAAAAAAAAAAAAAATTTAAAAAAAAAAGAAAAAGATGACAAATCTGAATCTCCCAACATTATCATTCAAAATCATCAATCATACCCACGGAGATTATAAAGGAAAAAAAAAGAAAAAGAAATTGAAAAATCTAACATAATAAAACAAAATGAAATTTCAACAAAACAAAATCAACATTAAAAACAAAAAAAAAAAAAAAGGAAAATCGTAGGGGCATCTGGCGAAGGTCGAAAAGGAAGAAGTGGAAGAGGAGGTGGTAACATCATAGCGAAGGAGGCCGACGAGGGAGGAGGGAGAGAGAAAAAAGAGAGAGTGTGGAAAAGGTGTGGTCGACAGTCGACTAAGTGAGAAAATGAAGGAGGAGGTGGTAGCGTCGTAGTAGAGGAGGCCGACAGGGGAAGAGGCAGAGAGGAAAAAAAAAGAGAATGAAGAAGGGTAGCAGTTGACCCCTATGAGAGAGAGAGGAGATGATAGTTGTGAGAGAGAGAAGGGAGGCTGATATTTGATTAAGGTTAGGGTAAGTTCTCATATATATATATATGAATGTATATATAATGGAAAATTATTATATATGTAATATTTGAATAGAAATATAAATATAAACAAAAAATATATATATGTAGTAGATTTGAAATAAATATATATTTTTTAAAACAAAATAAATTAATAAATGAATAGTCAACGGACTTCAAATGGCATATTAGCCAACATAATGAGCCTATACCGAGGCTTCACTAGGCTTCTACCGGGGCTTCACCTGGCTTGTTCTTATCAACTAGAAACTCATGAAAAGTTTTCATATTAAGAGCATCTTTAATGCAAATGTGTATTGTCTTTTAAAAAGAATGAATATATTATCAATGTCAGATAAATGTTTATTCCATGTGACATAAATATGGATTTATAAATACTCAAGTTTAAAAAGATTTTCCAATGCTATTCTATTCATTTGAATAATAGATAGTCAAACAAGAATATATCTTTTCATATCATCCACATTTAAAAACTATAGTAAAGGCAAACTCAATATAAACACAAATATAATAAATAATTCACAATCAAACATTTTAACATCTAATTCAACATATAAAAATCTACATATTAAATTAACTATACAAAATTTCATATCATCCACATATAAAAATCACAACAAAATCAAAGTTAATGTAAATCCATATAAAATAAAATGACATAACATTATCATTCTCCAACATCAAATTTTTGTCATTTAAAAATTTTTTCTTCATTGATTCCAAACTTCAAAGAGACCTTCAAGTTACGCAAAAAACACAAAATTAGATATTAACATCCATAATCTTAAAATTAAGAAATATAATTAAGAGAATTTACCACTAAGTGAAAGATTTTGGTGTTGAGCCTTTTACTGATTCACTAGGGACACTTGCATTAGGGGGAGCTTCATTAATACTTAAATTCAATATATCTTCAGTGACATCTTCTAGTAAAACAGTCTCCCTCTCTACAATAATTAATGACGAAAGTAACTAAAAAATAATGAAAGATAATTAAAAGAAATCACTAGCACAAAATTAGTGTGTTACCTCTATCAATTATCCAATCTCGAGTGCAAATTATTGCTTCCACCAAAGCAGGTTTTAGTGTACTTTGGTATTGATCAAGAACTCAACCACCATTGCTAAATGCTGATTCGAATGGAACTGTAGATGATGGGATGCACAAAACATCACGAGCCATGGCAGAGAGCTCAGAGGAGCGAGTTTCATTAGCCTTCCAAAAAGCTAGAATGTCTAAATCAACTGATCTTTTAAGCCTTTGTTCTTCCAAATAAAGCTCAAATTGCATCTTATGAGTTGCTTTAACTTGCTTAAACTTGCCACATTTTCAAGCTCATTTTCAACTTCAAGCTCATCTTTTAGATCGACAGTATCGTCTTCGAAGTCAACACTCAAATTCATATTTGAGAACCAAATAACCATAAAATCATATTACATTATACTAGAGATATATATATGTAAACTGACAAAAAATTAAAAACTACAATCGAAATACAAAATATCTATTGCTGGTTATGGATGATGAGATTCATGTTTAAATTTTGTAATATTTGAGCTGTAAATGTGATCAAAGTATTGAGAATTACAAATTACAGTTTCATATTCTCATAGTATACCCCAATTTTGGCAAAATAACTATTTAATTTTCAGTTGATTAGATTGATCCAAAGCAATTTTAAGATTAAACTTGTCATCGTAAAAGGAATATTAAATGACTTATAGATATTGCTTATTGAAATCAAGTCATATGACAAAAACTTTGATAATGTAAATATCTAAAAAGTGTTCCAGATTAATATGCCCCTATCTTTTCATATGAGATGCAGTTTCACATCACATCATATTGCTTATATTATGACATTCAAGCTTGTTTTGTTAATTACACCGCCATATGTTTTAGAAAAAGAACTAAAAATTTGTTACATGTTTAACATTATTGTCTTATAAAATATAGTAATTAGTTTAGTGAATAATGATTGCAGTTAGAATCTGGTTGATATTCAGTTCAAGATTAAATCCTCTCTCTAAGACACGTGAAATATTTGAAACTAAAATAATATATTTTTCTTATATATATGACTTGATTGTACCTACCAAACAAATTGCATTTCAGTACACAAAAAACAATACAGATTACAAAAAAAGAAAACTACAATCTATACAATCCATATGGCGACTGGACCAATACAATCCATGTGTCCAAAAGACTGAAAACTACAATCGATACAATCACAATACAGATTACACAAAAAGAAAATGAAAGAGAAAGAACTTGAAGCTAGTCAAGGTGGTGACTGGACCAGAGGGCTACCAAAAGCGAGACAGTGGTGATCGTAATGGAGAAATGAGTGATTTGGTTAGATGGATCGGCTCGTCATCGGTGTCATCAGGTGGTCATCGATGTTGGTGTCGTCGCATCGTCGGGTCATCACTCGTTGCTGGTGTTGGTGTCGTCGCGTCATTATTGCTTTCAAGTCGTCATCGCTTTCACGATGTCATCGCGTCATCGTGGCTTTCACGGTGTCGTCGTGTCGTCGTTCTAAGGAAGAAGGAGGAAGAGGATAAAGTGTTGGACCGATGGATGGTGGCGTTGGGAAGATGGTGTCATCGTTCATGGTGTACATAGTGTGTACGCACTAAGGAGCTGCCGACACAAGCAAATCGGCAAAATAGATGGCTTCAGTTAGGAATTTGTTAAGTGTGTGTATATATATATATATATATATATATAAACATATTATTACGCTTTAAACCTTCTAATATAGTAAATTATAATTTAACCCTAGTTTTAATCGTGTTAACCCGCAATTCGTTTATCTAAATCCGATTCGATTTGTTTAATAAACGGGTTAGACAGGTTGACACGATTATAACGCGAATTCATTTAACTCCAACCCATACTCATTTATGTTTAATGAATTCATATCAGCTCATCGTGTCGTAACCCATATTAACACCCTTAATTATGAATA
>CM041020.1:7564718-7640006 GCA_022984855.1 Dimocarpus longan | reverse complement strand
AAAAACCACAATAGCAAAGACAAAGTGAAGTTCTATATGACATGAAAGCAAGTATCAATGGAATTTCATTAACTGGAGACAGAGGACCTTGCTTCATTTACCTGCTAGTATTTGTTAAAATGTCAGTTCATCAACATACCATAAACATAAAATCTGCTCAGATATAAACCATTGAAGCAGCAAGCATAACACACACAGGGAGAAAAGACAATTCTTCTCTATTTCATCGTCCAATAAGGCAAAATATATATCAATTACAAGGTATAAAACAGCTAAGTAGAGCTGTCAAAAACAATGAGTACAGCAACTTATTTCTGACAGTGTATAAACTATCAAATCTCACCTAACACCACTAATCATTGAACTAAGTGCAACTTAATTAAACTAATACATCTCAGACCATTAAAAAAATAACTAAATACATTTCAGTCAAAACTAAACATTACACATGGACCATAACAAAAAAATTACAAAACAGATATATATGCAACATCAAGCTTTCCAGCAGAAGCTTGCATCAAACGAAAACAACAACATGAACATCTACAGTTTCAAAAAGTACAGCATTAGCTTTGAAGTCTCTTTAGATAAATTTTAATTCAACACTCCTCCTTAAAATTTTTTTTGGAGACTCCAAGCTTTGCCCTAAGAGCCATGAATGGACCCCAGGCCAATGCTTTGGTAAAAATATCAGCAACCTGATCTTCAGACCTGCAGTGTTGCATCTCAATCTCTCCATTCCTTTTAGCCTCTCTAATGCCATGAAATTTTACATTGATGTGTTTTGTCCTACCATGATGCACAGGATTCTTTGCCATAGCAATGACAGACATATTGTTACATAAAATCACACAAGCATTGGTTTGTTAAAGCTGCAAGTCAATAAGAATCTTCCTCAACCATAAGGCTTGATTTGTAGCAGCAGCAGCTGCAATATATTCAGCCTCTACAGTAGATTGAGCAACAACCTCCTGCTTCTTTGAGTTCCATGAGAAGACTCCACTGCCTAAAGAGAATGCAAAGCCAGTTGTGTTTTTTGAGTCATCCAGTGATCTTGCCCAGTCACTGTCAACATAACCAATCAATTTTCCCTCACTCTTCTCATGTCATAAACCATAATTTAGGGTGCCCTTCAAATATCAAAGAATCCTCTTGCCAACACTTAAGTGTATGAGACTTGGAGCATGCATAAACTGAGACAAAAGGCTTGATGCATACATCAAGTCTATTCTAGTGGTAGTGAGATACAATAAGCTACCCACAAGACTTCTATAATGACTTTCATTAGTCTTTCCATCACCATCCATCTTTGTAAGCTTCTCATTGACAACCAATGGAGTCACAACCTCATTACAATTTTTCATTTTAAATTTCCTCAATATATCAATCTCATATTTTCTTTGAGCAAGGAAAATACCACTCTTTTCTTGATAAATCTCCATGCCAAGGAAATAGTTCATCTCACCAAGATTTGTCATTTCGAACTCAGCCAACATACACTTCTTGAATTCCAGAATTCCAACTTTATCACCTCCAATCAACAGTAAATCATCTACATATAGAGATACAATTATCTTGGCCCCATTTTCATCTGTCTTGACATAAAAAGTAGCCTTATTTTGGCTTCTTTTAAACCCCATTTGCATAAAGTAAGAGTCTATCCAACTGTAGCAGGCCCTAGGAGCTTGTTTCAAGCCATATAAGCCTTTATGAAGCTTATAGACATCCCCTTCATGTTTGGCAATGATGAAACCAGAAGGCTGCTCTACATAAATTTCTTCTTGAAGGGTTGCATTCAAGAATGCTGACTTAACATCCATATGGTACATGGTCCATCCATTTTGAGCAGAAATTGCAGCAAGTAATCTTATTGTCTCATGCCTAGCCACAGGAGCAAACATGTCTCCAAAATCCACCCCTACAACTTGAGAATAGCCCTTAACAATAAGTCTTGTCGTATAGTTATTTATAGAACCATTAGGATTGAGTTTGGTCCTATAAACTCATTTGACTCAAATGACTTTTTTGTCATTTGGCCTAGGAACCAGTTCCCAAGTTTGGTTTTTATTGATTATCATTAGCTCCTCCTTCATAGCAAGCTTCTATTCATCCATTTGAGCAGCTTCTTCATAGCAAAAAGGCTCATTAACCATCATGTTACATCTCTCATAAACATCATCAAGTGACCTAATCTTCAAAATTTGAGAATCAGACTCAACCACTGCATCATCATCAAAATCAGATTCATTGCTCGAATCTCCATCACAATATGCATTCATATTAGGCCTCAAATTCACTTGTGGTTGCTTCAAATCTCTCTCAACTACATTTTTCTCCTAATCCCAGTGTGCATTCTCATCAATCTTAACATCCCTGCATACTGAAATCTTCTTTATTTTCAGATTATACACTCTATAAGCCTTGGAATTCACAGCACAGCCCAATAAAATACCTATTTCTGCCTTACTGTCAAGCTTTGTTCTCTTTGCATCTGGAGCATGCATGTAGCAAATAGAACCAAAGACTTTTAGGTGCTTTACAGTAGGCTTGAAACTTGACCATGCTTCCATAAGTATTGCATCTATCATTGCTTTTGTAGAAAACCTATTAAGAATGTAAATTGAAGCATACACAGCTTCTGCCCAGAATTGTTTAGGAAGTTTCTTCTCTGTCAAAAGGCTTCTAGTCATTTCCATTACAGTCCTATTTTTCTTCTCACACACACCATTCTATTAAAGAGAATATGATACTGTCAATTGATGCTTAATGCCTAGATTCTGACAGAATTCTTGGAACTTGCTTGAGGTATATTCACCTTCATTATCAGTTTTAAACTTCTTCAACCTATAATCACTTTCATTTTCTACCATTGCTTTAAACCTTTTAAACATGTCAAAGGTCTGTGATTTGTTGTTCAAAAAATAAACCCAAGTCATCCTGGTCAGATCATCAATAAAAAACAAGAAATATAAACCTTGATTTAAGGATGAAGTGCTCATAAGTCCACACAAATCTGAGTGCACTAGTTCTAATTTGTGTTTGGCTCTAATAACTTCTCCTGAAATATAAGGCTTCCTATGTAACTTTCCAATCTGACATGAACTACACAATCCCTCAATTCTATGCAAATCTGGCAGCCCCTAAACCATTCCCTTCTTTTGAATATAATTCAAGGCATCAAAGTTAAAATGACATAATCTTTTATGTCATAAGTCAGATTCATCACGCTTATATATAAGGGCCTTTTGTTTGACTTGATTAAAGTCTATAAGGAAGCTATTGTAATGCATTTTAACCCTCACAATTTCAGATTTCTTGGAGTCTAAGATGATACAAAAAATTCCCTTAAATATCAATGAATAGCCCCTCTTCAATAGTTGTGCAACAATAAGTAAATTCTATGTCAAATCAGGTATGTATAATATATCATCTATAATCTTAGGACCTGATTTAGTTTGAATTAGAATTTTACCTCTTCCAACAACTTTCACAGTGTTACAATTCCCTAGCTTCACTATTGTTGTTGCATTCCTGTCAAGTGTGGTAAACAGGCTTTCATCTCAAGTCATATGGCTTGTGCACCCATTATCAACATACTAGGTCTTTATAGAAGCTATCATACATTCTTGTGACACCATAAACAAGTGATCATGACTGACATGATCATCAGTATAGTTAGCTTGTTGCATAGGCTGTTGAGTTTGTTGACTTTACTTGGCCTTGCAATATTGTTCCTTGTGTCCCCATTTCTTGCAGAATGTGCATTGAACTTATGGTTTCCTTTTGTACCAGCAATCTTTTGTAAAATGGTTTGTTCTCTTGCAAGTGGTACATGATGAAAATTTTGCTTTTGGACTAGATTCTGAACTTGTTGCATCCATTTTGCCTTTGCATTTGTTGTCACCATTTTTATTGCTGAAACCGGTCTTCTTTTGATTTCCTTTACCTTGATACTTTCCTTTATTTTTAGCAAGAAAAGCCTCCTCCATTTCACCATCATTCCTTAATGCAAGCCTCTATTCTTTAGCTTGCAGTTTGGACATCATTTCTGAGACTATTAATGCTCTCAAATCACATGATTCTTCAATAGCAGCAACTTTTTTCTCAAATTTATCAGGCAAACTTACCAACATTTTCTCAACTACTTTGTAGTCCTCCACTGCATCACCATACAATCTCATTTGGTTCACCAAAAATGATAAAGGAATACATATTTTTAATTAAGGACATTTTTATAACTTTCAAACAATTCATTCTGATTTTAATTTAAAGTAAACATCTCAAAAAATATTATTAATTCTGATTATGATTTTTGTAATTGAAATAAATAATTTATTCTAATTCCGATGAATCAATTCAATTCTAGGCTAATCTGATTCTATTTCATTCTGATTTCAAGTCATTCTGATTACATGCAAGTAAACATACCATAAGTCTCCATACCTAGTGTTGTATAAATCAATGAAAGCAGTTACCTATGCATTAGTGGCCACCGACCAATTTGATTTCCACCTAATTGGTGGTATTAATTGGTTGGTAGCCTAGCACGAGCACTGCAACACCTAAGCATTGTGCTTTTTTTGTAAAAAAAAAAAAAAATGGTTTAAAAAAAAGAATTGAAGTTAAACTTCAACAAAGAAGAATAGAGCACCCTAATTTCACCAAAGAGCAAGGCACCCACTGACCAAACCCTAAACCTGTCATTTAGTGCCGCCAACTCGTTAATTGCTAGTTAAACGTCGCTTATCGTCGCCACCATTTCTTCTCCAATCTTCATTTGCTGTCATCTCTCTCTATGTCTTGTCTCTACTAGAACTTGGACTTGGAACTTAAAACCTTAAGGGTGATGGTTATAACTTATAAGGTACAACTGGGTGTGAAGAAGAAAGTGGAGCAATGTTGCCACGTTTGGTGTCGATCATTGAAGACTAAAGTGGAGCAATGTTCAATACATAGCAAACAACAATTGCATGTTGTTGCTAAAAAACAAGTGTGTGATTCACTAAAGAAGAAGAAGGTGGATCAATGTTCAACACGTGGCAGTTGCATGTTGTTGAGCAAAGACAAGTGTTTTGGACTCATTTAGACATTAAAAATAAGGGTTTGACTATCTTACTAGTCGGATAAGTTTATTCATCAATAACAACCTCTGTATATTCTTCAATAAAACTTACATATGATAGTTGACATACGTAGTGTTCCAAAACTCGATATTCGCTACTCGACTGGTGACTCAGCAAGCAATGAGTAATCGATAACTTGACGAGTAATTGATGAGTACTCGAAAAATACTGGTCAGAGAGTAAATTATAACTTTTAAAATTTAAAAACATAAACTAAAATTTCTGTAAATATCAGGGGCAATGACGAAATTATCCCCATCATATATATATAACACACTAAATTAAAAACCTCATATTCTCTCTCTCTCCCTTCTTCTCTTTCTTCTATCTTCTCTCTCGTCAATTTTCTCTCTCTAACATTACTGTTGTCGTCACAGTTCCAATAAGCCATCACCGTCATCATTGCCATTCCAGTGAGCCGCAGTCGTCGTCATTGTAGCCGAAGCCCATCCGTCTTTATCGTTGTCGACCCTCTCTCTCTCCCCTCTGCACGGCGATTCAAGTCTCCTTCTCCTCCGTTCAAGTCTCGTTCTCTTCCCCTTCATATGTTTGACACCATCTCCTTAGGTCGTCGTTGTCGCCGTCGCAGCTATCTCTTTCTTTAAGCGTCGCCGTCATCAAACTCCGTGAGTGAAGGTTTCACACTTTCAATTGTCTGATTAGATTTTCATTTGTATGATTGTGATTTATTTCGTTGTGAGTAGATTTTGGCCTATTTTTGTGGCTTTTAGGATAATTTTTGGTGAATGTGTGATGATGATTGACGTATCAAGTTCGCTCAATCAAGTTGGGTCAAGTTTGCCCGAGTTGGGCTAAGTTAGGCCGAGTGTCCACCTCCGATGAGCAGCACCTACAATCTAATGGTTTTCGGATCGGCAAAGTACCGATCCATGAGAACCCGATAAAAACTCGACAAAACTCGTCGAGTTTTTAAACCATAGACATATGTCCTCCATTTTTTTTTTGAATTGTAATTGTTTTTACTTAATAATTAATAGTTGATTTAATTTGAAGATTGTTATAGTGATGAGTGGCGATAATGATGGTTTTGTGTGATGGATGATGATGATGGTGTGATGGATAGTGGGTGTGTGATAAATGGTGATGATGATGGTTAATTGTGATGGGCACATGTGTGTAGTGTACTAGAGTTGGCATTTTATGGCATTAAGGTGCATCTTATTGCATTGATGATTGACTTTGTGTATGCAGCAAAACTCATGGATATCAAGTGTTTACATGGACTGCAATATATTTATGAACTGTGTTGATTATTGTCTGAGTTATAATATATAGATTAATGTTGTAACATCAGCTTTGATGTTATAACAAAATTTTTTTGACGGTTTACAATATAGATCTCAATGCTGTTTTTTCTGAATATTTTCAGAAGTATATTGTTCTCGTCTTAATGATTCTTGTCTAACTTATTTAATGATTTGGTGATTATTCAATAAAGTTCTTACTATGAATAAAGTACATATTTTCTTTATAACAATGAATTAATTGTAATGTCTTTTTATAAGGAAATATTTCAATGTTTGACTAGAGCTTGTGCAAGAAACTTGAAAAATATCTTTCCTTCTTTATGGAAAGTTTTTTATCTATCAACTAGGTTCTTAAAATTGTAGGAAATATCTTTTATCCCTAGTTTCCAGGTTTGAATGAGCAAAGATATTCTTCTCTAGAGCATTTGGTAAACTATCTACAAAATAGGGAAATTTTCTTTATTGTTTATATACTCATTAATGTAGATTTCTTTCTTTGTCTATCAGTTTCCAGAACTGATATTTAGATTATTTCCTTGACAGAAAAGGTGTGGCTCATAAATGAATGTAAGGAGAACCAAGAATGAAGTTTAGAGACTCTCATGGGAGAGAAGCAAATAATGCAATACATATGAGCAATAATTAGAGAGCTTGCAGTATTTGTATGCAATTTTGAGTGCAGAACGAGAGAAATATTATCTTGTCAAACTGCATGTATTTGTGACTTAGATTTTCTCTACTCTAGATAGTTTTGTGTGTGTGAGAGTGATGTAGAAAATCATACATATTCATTGAAAGTTTGAGTGATATTGTCTGTAATACTTAGAGAGGCTTGTTCTCTAAATTTGTATACTAGACTTAAGGTAGTGAGGTAGAGTGAGTGTTTGTTGGCATAACAAGACATTAAGCCCCAAGGATGGGCGTAGGTTTATAGGTTGAAGAGAGTTCAAGTTGTTGTCACTATTGAAGGTAATGGTAGCTTGCTACAATGTGGTTGATGAACAAGTACAAAGGCTTGCGTCAATTCTAAAAGAGAGTTTTAGGTTGAATAAGACGAGTGAGTTGTACGTTGTTGAGTTCATCAATAAGTTGATTTATAGGCAAGACCTTATGGATGTAAGGTAACATTGAACCATGTTAAAAATATTTTGTGTTGATTTTACTTTACTGCATTTCTTGTTTCCACATTAAATTTGTTATTACACACAGTATACATGTTATGACATTTAACCAAAGTTACAATATAACATCTTAAGTCATAACATTGAATAATCCCAACATTTACAAAAATTAGTGGTTTACAACAAATAGACTTTTTCAATAATGATGATGATAATGGACAATGGGTACTTAATTTTGTTTTAAAAAAAAATGAAAATCCTAGATGGGATCTCTACCATTCATCTATCTTGATGGATGGTGGAGATCACATCTAAGATCTCAATCTCCATTTTTATAGTTTTCTAATTAATTTTTTAATTAATAATTAATAATAAATTTAATTTAAGAAATTAATTTAATATAACAAATAATAATAATTAATATAATCATTTTTTTTAAAAGTAATGGTAATTTAAATAATAAAAAAAACATATTTAATTCGTAAGGCATATGGGTATTTTTATGATTTGGTGAAAAAACCACTAACTTTTTGCATAGAAACTACCTTTCAACTAATAATTGTTTTTTTTTTTTTTTTAATATTTTAAAAAGTTAGGGGTTAACTGGTATTATTTTCTATTCAAATAGAGATTTTCATACTTCCCCTATAAATAATGAATTGTTGGGATGTGATTCCCTATCCACTTTAACTTTTTCAAACAACTAATCATACACTATAAAATGCTTAGAAAAATGTTTAAGCAAAGAGAGAATTCAAATTTTATTTTAAATATGGGAAAATCCTAAAAAAACCATTTGATTGTTGATAGATTATCTATTTTTCCTCATGTAGTTTCATTTTTATTCAAAATATCCTATTTTATCACTCTATTAACAAAAAAATGGAACTAACATATATAGAAGATAAAAAGACCAAACTGTCCCTAATGATATTTTAAAAAATGAAAAACACATTAAATTAAAAAATAGAGATCCAAGCTATGAACTCCATCATCCTTATCTTTAACCTCAACGCAATATTTTCATCATCACTAATTCATAACAACAATAACAAAATGATGAATATTGTTTTTCATTCTTTATTATCAACAACAACAAAATTAGCAGCAACAACAAAAAATACCATCAAATTAACAACAACTTATGAATTTATACAAAATCAAAGTAAACTGCAAAGCAAACAAAACACAAAGCAAATCAAACAGGCTACTTATGGTGACTGAGGAATAAAGACCAACGTTGTGATGGCTAGGCGGCAACGGTGATAGTGCGAGACATGGCATGACGAAGCTTGAACGAAGTCACCACGATGTCAATTTGGTCTGAGAGGGAAAGAGATGATAAAGAGAGAGAAACAGAGAGATGAGAGAGACGAGGAATGAGAAAATGAAGAGGGAAAAAGAAAGATAGGAGTGCTGCTTCGTTTTGTAAGGTCTAGGTCTCTCTAATCATGGAGACCCAGATCGGAGACTTAGAAACAAGTCTCTAATCGTGGAGACCCAAAAAAGTGACTACATTATTGGAGACCCACCTCATTGTCGGAGACTAAGAATCGGGGTCTTCACCATGTCACTGTCGGAGATGGAGAGAGAAAGAGGAAAAGAAGAGAGAGAGAGAGAGAGCGAGAGGGAGAGAGGAAATGAGGAATTGAGAGAAAAAAAAATCTTATATATTATTTTTATTTTTAAATTAAAATATCTTATTTTAATATTATTTATTTAATTTTCTATATTTTTATTAATATTTCCACTTAATTTCCTTTTTGGCCTCTTGAGTCAAACGATTAATTATATCAACCTATTGGAATATGTTATCGTCAAGGATATTATCGTCATTTCATACGTTTTCAAAAGATATATCAAGTGTTTAATTTAAAATCAAACGGTATTTTGGATAAAAACGAGACTATATAGGAGGAAAATTAATAATCCGTAAAAAATCAATGACTTTTGGGGATTATCCCTTTAAATATCAAAAAACTGTTTTGTCTTATGTAAATACTTGGGTATTAGGGAATTAATTTTCTTTTCCGGAGTAGTCGACGAACCTTTTAAATCTTTCTAATATATATATATATATATATATATATATATATATATATATAGAGCAACCTTTTGTGGGGTAGTTGTGAGATCCTTATTTCTTCTTAAAAATTTAGCAAGTTGTTCAACTATTTAAATGTTTTGGCATCATGGCCTCTTACTTAGATGTTGATCATCTCTGATTTGTAAACCGGAAAATTACAATCAATTATATATAGGGACTAGCTAGAACCATATGCTTGTAGAAGGTCCATGGATCCAAAACTAGCAAACTTGGGAAGCTCTCTTCCTGTGCCTTGTGTTCAGGAGCTAGCAAAGGAAACACTTACCACAGTCCCTCCACGGTATATGCGTCCGGATCAAGACCCTCCCTTCATATGTAACACCACTTCTGCACCACAAGTGCCCGTCATCGACTTGTTCAAGTTGCTCACTTGTGACTCCGTGGATTCAGAGTTGGAGAAGTTTCACTCTGCCTGCCAAGAATGGGGTTTCTTCCAGGTTTGTATAAGCATACTCTTTTTTTCTTATTTCCACTCTATAGATGTTGCTTCAAATAGATCTTGACAGACTCGGCCAGCTATTCTATCATGATCACATCCTTGTATGTCCTAATTAGTTTCTAATATTTGTTTAACTGAGCTTCACTTCTTGATGACTAACATGTCATGGGATTGCATTGATATGGTATTGTTTTGCATGCAGTTAATAAATCATGGAGTGAGCTCTTTATTATTGGAGAAAGTGAAGGTAGAGATTGAAGAGTTCTTCAAGCTGCCAATGGAGGAGAAAAAGAAGTATTGGCAACAACCAGGAGATATAGAGGGATTTGGACAGGCCTTCGTTGTGTCTGAGGAGCAGAAGCTTGATTGGGCAGACATGTTCTATATGGTTACACTTCCTACTCAGTCGAGGAAACCCCACCTATTCCCAAAGCTCCCTTTCCCACTCAGGTTCACTCTTTCAAATTTTTCTCTCTTTTTTATTTGGCCCATCCAATAGTGGATTGGCACCAAAATGTTCTTAAAATTTTGATGATATTTGTCGAAGTCGGAATGAGCACGCCATATCGCGTGGCATGCTGGTTTTTTCTTTTTTCTTTTTTTAAGCCTACTGGCACCACAGTCAAGTGCTAAAAAAAATAATAATAAATAGTGTGGCTGTATAGTTGAGGTGGGTGATAATTGATGATAAAGTTATAAAATACTTGAACTAAGACAAAATACCTACTTTGGATTGTCGGATAGTAGTTGGAAGATTCTAGGAAAAGTGACTAGAAAAATTATATAACTGTTATGGGTATTTTCGGATTCCTCAAATGGGCTGGCAAAGGCCCATTAAGATAGTGGCCCAAGCCACCAAGACCAGGTATGAAGCACTATTCATCAGATCGTGAGATCGCTCCAGTAGTCAACGAGATCGAGCCCGTAAAGGGACTAACGAAGACAAGGTCGGACGCTAGTTGCCTTCTTAGCGACGTTGAGGTCGCATACCTGTCTTTGCGACGTCGAGATCGTCAGGCCGACTCGAAGTCAAGATCGTCACGACGAAGATTCAGTCCGTTTTCTACCCAGTTCGGCCAGTTTCAGCGCAACACAGTAAAATGGCGTGTCTTGCACGATAAGTAAGGGTTTCTCACTTAATGACAGCTTAATTTCGGAAAATCTCACCAAACCAGCATGGGTTAGCAGTCGGCCCACGTAAAGCCAGAGTTGACCTGGTACAAGTCAGAGGCATTAAATGTTCTTCAGCAGCATTAATTACGACAAGATCAGTCATTTTTGTCTGTTTATACCATCTGTAGCCTCATCTCCTCTATAAAAAGAGGAGGACATTTATTGTAGAGAGATCCAGAAAATTGAGAGGGTTGTTATTCTGTCAAGATTCAGAGAGAGTAAATACTTTAGAGAGAGACTGCCATTAATACCAGATAAAGTGGACGTAGGCACTTCTAAAAAAGGCCGAACCACTTCAAATCTTGTGTGTTCTTCTTGCTTCCTTCTCCTCTTTTTTACCATTATTGGGTCTGTTTGTTGCAGATCTCCTTATCTGTGCGGCATTGGGCTCAAGAATCTGGTTGGCTGGTTTACCATGTCAACAATAACCAAGAAAAACAATTAACCATTAAATATCGTTTAGCGGTGGAGAATAACATTCATTGAATTATAAAATGTTTTAGATTCATTGAATCATAATCAGTTTAAACGGCTACACAGTAAATAATATATAAAATTAAAAATATTATTTGATTTAATCAAAGCAATAGTCTTATCCCTAGATCTAGTGTTTTTTTTTTAAAAAAAAAATAAAAACAATTATCAGTTCATTAAGTTGTCACCCAACAAATGACTCTTTTACAATTTTTCTTGTTTTGTATAGAGATACATTGGAAGTTTACTCAACAGAAGTAAAAAATCTTGCTATGAAAATCCTAAACCTGATAGTGAAAGCTCTAAGAATGGAACCTAATGACATGAAACGATTGTTCGAAGAAGGGCACCAAGGAATGAGGATGAACTACTATCCTCCATGTCCACAACCGGAGCTTGTCATTGGCCTCAATCCTCACTCAGATGCTGGCGGCCTTACAATCCTCCTTCAAGTCAATGAAATGGAGGGGCTTCAAATAAGAAAAGATGGCATGTGGGTCCCTATTAAACCCCTCCCGGATGCTTTTATCATTAACATTGGTGACATTTTGGAGGTAATAGCTCAATCCTTAATTGGTCCTGAACTATTTTTATACAAGCCTTGGAGCCTTCTATAAAGTTTTAAAATATATAAATATATATATATATATATATATATTCAGGCTCCATTTAAATATCCAAAACAAGTGCTGCCCAAAAAACTGATCACGCTGGTTGATGCTGGCACTCCTATTATTTTTTTGCTGCTGTGATTTTGTAGATTGTAACCAATGGGATATACCTAGTATAGAGCATCGTGCAACCGTAAACTCAACAAAAGAAAGGCTCTCTATTGCTACATTTCACAGCCCGAAACTAGAAGAAGAAATGGGTCCGGCACCGAGCCTTGTTACACCAGAGACTCCAGCATTGTTTAAGAGAATGGGTGTTGCAGACTGGTTCCGTGGATACTTTTCACGCGAGCTGCGCGGAAAATCATATGTTGATGTCATGAGGATTCAAAATGGAAATTATAAAAGCGATTGACTGCTGCATTCTATTGATATGAAAATTCCATATAACCAAGATAATATATTGAAAGTCTTTATTGTTTTCTTTTTAGTAGCATTAATCAAGAAAAAATTATTGTTATCAAATAAGAGTCAAAATGGCATCCCGACGATAGGTTGGCGCCCCAAAAGCTTCTTGTAGAAAAATATTTGTAGAAAAAGCTGACAGCTCTTGAAGCGAGGCTATCTACCACTAGATTACTCTCACGAAAATGATGAGAAACCTGAAATCACATGAAGGAAAGATGTTGAAAACATCTAACCCACTCAAGCTCAAAAGGTGCAGCACACATGGACTAATCCAGGTTCATGATGTATAAAATATCACCAATTAATTTCAAATTGTCCTTTTAGAATTAGCCCCTTACGTAGAATACATAAATCGCATCATTCATACCTACATCATCATCCCACTACTTGTGTTGTAACTTCTTTTCACTTTCTAGCATGCTTGGCAAGTTGTCAGATAGATCATTAATTATATCAGATTGAATGAAAATTTTAAAATCTGAAAAATTAAATTTGAATAACTTTAATCATTCCCACTTAATACGCTACTAAAGTTTAGTATTGTCTTCAGTTTCAAAAGGATCAAAGAAAGGTGGTCAATTATCTTTAATTTTAAAGAACCATTATGTTGAACAACTCTTAAAAATGAAGTCAGATTATCTTTTTTCTTTTTGTCACTGGACCATTAATCAAGAATTTCTGAAATGGTACCTTTAAATTTGCAGTTTCCTTGGAGGTTGATTTTGCAGTTCTCGGCGGGTATATTTTCCCTTCTAGAGTTGCATGTGCTTCAGTGATCTCCTCCTAAAAAGAAAAAAATGCCTAGTGACCTTTAACGTTATTGAGGACCATTATGGAAGGTTTATTCAAGAAGGCCTTGATCTAAAGTTTAATAAGATATTACAGAAATAACTAAGATGTCTTTTAAACAATCAAATGTTTGATTATACAAAATTGAAGCAAATTTCATGCAATTGCATTAATTAAAAAAACAAATACCCTGTTAAAAAAGGAGGCATACATACATATATATATATATTTATTGTCATGAGTCCCATTCTACCACAGTGATATAGTTTGCCTTCTCTTGCTTTCCTTATCTTTTTCACCTATTATCTTTTGGACAATGAAGATAACAACCAAAAAATACATTTCTTATGGCATGAAAAATTTTCCAAGTAAAAAATCTATAAATATTTATGTAAATAAATAAATACCAGAATATGGGTTCCTAATTGAAAGGCTTGTCACCTATCGCGAGCACCGCAACATGTTCTTCTGTTTCTAAACTACCAACCATGATGAAATTTACTTGCATTTTTCTGTCATTTTGGAAATAAAACAGAACAAATGTATATACAGAAGCACACTTAGAAATTTCACAAAATTGATTATCGACAGTTCAAAGAAAATGAATTTTGAAGGGCAAAGAAATGATAGAATAAAAAATATAAAGTAAACAATTGTATTCTATAAATGAAGATAGATCAGAACATTAAGGGACATGAAGATGGAACTACAAAAACCACAAAAAAACAAATGGATCACTAAACATGATCAACCAAAATCCACCCAACTCTGTATCCCCTCTCAAACATGATAACGTTAACTAGGAGGGCAATTTGTCGGTAGGGGACTTACAAATCTGTACCCTAATATGGATGGCCATGGTATTTCTCAAATGGGTGGTCAGACACATTAATTTGCTTACCAACCTGAACGTGACCAACCTCGGCCACTCAACCATGAAGTTAAAACATAGGTATGAACACTCAAACTACGTAAAAATGTTGTAGAGCACTTGACATTTTCCATTTCAAAACTGCGAAGTCAATGTTAATTGTCTATTGTTAAAAACAACAACCAAACCATTCACTAAGGCATTCTTCAACCTCTACAATTAAAAATATCTAACTTCAAAGTTTTGTCAATAATTTCATAATTTCAGATTGAGATAAATTGAATTCTTAACCAACTGATTTAATTCCTAAAATTTACTGTACGGCTCTACTAACATTCTTCTTGATCTGTTTTCATTAGTCTTGCAACAAAAAAAAGTCAATTCTAGTATATCAAACGATGCCAACTTAAAATGCACTTTTCTCGTCTTTTAGAAAACAAAACATAGCAACTATAGAGAGATACACACAATTTAGAATTTCACGGATTTAGTCATCATAAATTCAAAAATGAATGTCAAAGGGAACAAGGAACCAAAAGAATTATGTTATGCTACTGTCTTATACAAATGAAGATACATCATTTATAAAGGAAAAAGTTGATCGTACGGTATTGAGCATGGAGAGAAATTTATGAGAAAATTTCAAACCCATTGCAGGTACAGAGTCACTTAGCAACGTGAGCTTGAGGAACCTTGGCAGCTCAATAAGATCCATCTGAAATGCAGCAGGGTACAAGCACAAAGTTTTTGAATCACTTATTGTTGCGTCGGTGCAGGCATTTTATTAACTGTCAGAAGGAAACAAAGTGATAATTTACGTGGCATAACTTTTAGAGCTGGAACGTATAACTAAATTGAAACAAGCATCACATTAGCTATAATTATAAGGGGAAGTTCCTTTTTCAATTATGACAAGAGGGCCATGTTGCATTTACCTGTAAGCATTCCTTTGTTGTGACATCTCCAACACCCTCTAAAGTCCATATAGGAAGACCACCGTTTCCTGGTCTAGTGCAAGCACCTTTCCGAACTTGCCTATTAAAACATATAAGAATTACCTTCAAAACTTTTATACAAGTTGGTCCTTCACAAACAACAGTGAACATTTAAAACTCAAACTCTAAGAGAAGTCAAGTACACAATCATCAATTATAGCCACTGGTCTCGATTAACTGCAAATTGGATGGCCAGAGCTAGAATTGCTATCATACCTGTTACTACGATGATGGCAGTGATACAACAATCACTAAAATACAAGATATTAGACATAAGAATATATGAAGACGAAAAATTTACATTGCAACTGGCCACACACCAATTGAATACCGCAACCTTGATGCGCATTTTTCTGGATCATATTCCCTGCAAGTAGATCATCTAGAGTTTCAAAGGGCTGGATACTGAATAATAGTTTTCTAGTCACTACTCTTGTATTCTGCATAAGATAAGCAAAGTAATTTATCAGGAAATTGAATTTCAAAATTCAATACTTTTGAATACAACAAAATAGTACATACTTGAAACCTTCATCAGGACATAGGTGAGCAAGAAGCCAAAAAAACATTATAGCTGGTGTCAATGCCAGTGAAAACAATACGCCTTCTCCTCTCATTGTTTGTGCATAGACTGCCAATAATTTGTCAACCTCCATAAAAATTGCACATTGACTAATGCTGTCTTGAAAGAGCAGTGAGTGACTGAAAAATTCAGCCTTGGAGAACATAATAACTCCATTGGATGAGATTTTGACGCAAGAAAGGCATGCACAGAGAAGATTGCACAGCTGCACTATGTTCCTGTCCCAGGTCCCTCTTTCTCCTCTCTTTGGTCTCTATGTTTTTTATAGACTATCGCCACCAAATGTTATGGTTTCAGATTGAGATAAACTTTGAACCAGTAGCCAAGTAATTCCTGAAAGTAACAAAGAACTGACAACTCTAGTATCAAATGGTTTCACTTATTTCACATTTGATCTGATTTATCTTCTTTGTTCTGCTTTGCTCTGTTTCTTGACAACCAAGCACTACAGACAACTATGCAAAACACCGAACAAAAGTTTTTAATTCCAATTACAGGTCCATTTTCAAATACCAGTAAGATTCAAAAGGAGAAAACAAACAAAGAAGAAAAAAACAAACAAAGAGATGCACTTGACTTGCACAAAATCTTCACTAATTGATAAATATTCAAAGAAGTTTACCTTCGATATGGACTTGTGAGGGAATTGTTGCCTTCGTGGTGACAAACAAGTGGAGTTTGTGCAAAAATACAACATTGGCTGTTGGTATAGACAAGTTGCAAATTGAATAAGAATCAGAGATTAAAACTAAATTCTTAACGTTGAAAGCCTTCTCAGTTTGGAATTGACATATATACCTGGAGATTTATGGAAACCTAACAGGTTGAAATCCCTGTCTTCCCTGCTAGTCCATCACAGCCATTACTCTATGTTAATTTCAGGTATGTAGGCGATCAAGTTCCAGTACTGTCCTCTTTCACACTTTTGTTTTAGCAGAGGACATGCACAGATATATAAGCTTAAAAGTGAGAGAGGCAGGCCCTTCTCTGGAAATGATTTGAGCTTAGGACATCCCAAGAGTGATAGTTGTTCCAAGGAATTGAGATTTTGAATGATGAATGAAAGGTATTTCGGATTTGGAAAGCCTTCAATATTCAAGCTGGTTAGAGAGGTTGGAAGCATGATTCCTGTCTCCTGCGGTGGAAAAGACACCACATCTAACCATCCTTCAATTTTGAGTCCTGTAAGAGAGGTGAGATTGTGCAAACCCCACCTGAACAGTGGCTCAAAGATTTTGAGATTTGAAATATCAAGTGATGTAAGGCTAGTGGGGAAGCCATCTTCAGGGAAGGATTTGATGTTTGGACAATTGTGTATCCGTAATTCTCGAAGAGAGATGAGATTCTGCATACGGTTGGGAAGGGCCTCCAGTTTCTCACAGCTGTCTATATGTAAACTTGTCAAGTTTGTGGAAGACAACCCTTCCTCTGGAAAAGAAACAAAGCTTGAACAACCCCGTAGTGTAAGCTCTTGAAGTCGTTTGAGTTGGTGCACATTGTTGGGAAGCGCCTCCAGTTTCTCACAATTTTCTAATCTGAATTTCCGCAAGTTTGCTAGTGGCAGACCTCCTTCTAAAAAGAAAACAATTCCTGGCCAATCAGAAATCTCAATAGTTTCAAGGTGGTTAAGCAATGTGTTATTATGGAATCTTCCTGCTAGTAACTCCAGCTGTGAACAATGGTCAATTATAAGGACTTTAAGAGCTTTTGGCAGATTACCACTTGAAGACCATGATGAAAGATTTGAGCAACGGTAAATTCTGACATACTCAAGCATGTCAGGTAACTCACCTTTTGTCAATAACGATGTGGTAGATGGACAAATACCAATACCAGATGTTGAAGATTGTAAATTGTTCTCCTCCACTTGCATCAAAGTCCGTAAATTATCACAATCATTAATTTCCAACCTTTTCAGATTTGGAGGTAACTGGTCTCGTGCAATGTACACAAAAGATTTACAACTTCCAATATCTAATTGTTCAAGAGAAGTACTGTCCATCCACGAACTGGGGAGAGATTCCAGAGCATCACATGATCTAATATGAATACTCTTCAATTGGGAAGGTAGACCAATATCCAGAAAGGAAACCACATCAGAGCAGCTTTCAATGCATAGCCTTTCAAGGAAGCTGAGCTTGTGCAGTGCTGGCGGTAATTTCTCAATGCACACACTGTCCTTCAACATCAGACACTGATATCTGTTAGGCAACCATTGCTGCTGTAGGTCTTCTTCTTTCTCCTCCACCAAAGGAACATTATCGTCACTTAGGCTATGCTCTAAAAAAGTATAAAGTTGGAAATGTTGCCGAATAAGTGAGCGGAAAAGATAAGGATATTGCAATGATACCATGCTAGCATACCAGAAAGAAGTTGGCTCCTTATAACCAACAACCTCCACTTCCTCAACTTTCGATAGCCTTTGTTTATAACGGTTTATTAGAAATATGTAGCCAGAAATATCCTGAAAAAGTGCAGGATTCAGTGAGCTGAGGCCAACAGTAATACTTCTCCACTGCACCTGTTTGCATCCATCAATTTCAAACCTGCAGCCCGCTGGTAGACTGTAAATGGACACTTGCAATTGCTCACATCTGAGAATGACGAGACTTTTCAGAGACGGAAGATGTTCTGGCAATTTTCCTTGCAGTTTAGGACATGCTTTAATGGAAAGTTCTTGCAGCCGAGGAAAAGCTTCAACTTCATGATTAAACCAATCAGAAATCCAGTCTTCCCATTCTTGCATATCGACAAAATGAAGAATCTCCAGTGATGGAAAAGGACTTAAACAACCAATTCCATAGAACTCCTGACCCACCATCTTTACATGAGCCATTCCCCGGATAACAAGTTCCTTTAATGATGGTAGTTGCCCAATTGAAGGCAAGATAATACAACTTCCACAATTTGAGAATGTTAGGGATACTAAATTTGAGAATGAAGTATCTCCTAACCAAGAAGGAAACATCACGCCACCATAGCCGCTGACAGTAAGCTCTTTAAGCTTTTGATAAGGCCGCAGCATTTCAAGCACTTGTGTTTGAATTTCTTCCTTCCTTGAATCACCGCTCCATTCCAAAGTTAATGCACTTAGGCCCGTCTTGCCATTTAAGTCAGCCTCTTTGGCATCCATAGCATAATTTACATTCTCCAAACCTGAAATTTTGAGTCTCCACTGTAAATGCTTCAAGAACTTCAATTCTTTTAATCCAGAGAAAGTTCTTTTGCCCACAACAAAATCCGTTAGTGTTTGAAGTCTAGTTAATTTGCCAATATTCAATGGCATGCCTTCCAGCTCAGTAAATGCGAGATTAAGATAACGAAGATTGATTAGATTCTCTACGTCTGGACACAATTTCCTCAGACGATGACAGCCCATCAAAATAAGTGTTTGTAGATTATAAAGTCTACTAACCGACTTTGGTAAAAATTGTATTGGAGTGTGGGCAAGATTAAGGTATCGTAAATGTTTCATATCACCAATTGAATCTGGTAATTTACTGATGCAATGTCCATCCAAAGACAAGGCTCTTAAGCATTGTAGTTTGGTTAAACCATTGAGAAAGTCATAAGTTGAGTGAGAGAAAAATGCCTTAAAAGTTATAAATGTTCGCAAATGTTTGACATCATTGAAAGGCTGCAGCATCTTTACTCCATCATATAAACCACCATTGTAAGTTAAATTGCTATGATTATTGGCACCATACAATATCTTAAACATTTTAATGCCATTGTATATACCACTAACATAAGAGAAATGACGAAGATTTCCAGATATATTATTCTGCAGTTCGCTACTCTCCACCATATTCTCCAATCTCAAGAAGAATATTTCTCCGGCAACCCATTGAGCAAGATCGTTGATGAGATCATGCATAACATACATTCCGGTATTATTGCTTGATCGTTGAAAAAATGATCTAGACTGTAGTTCCTTAAAATAATCATCACCTAAATCTTCCATTTGAACTTCGTGACATTCTTGTTGCAAAAAACCCTCAGCCATCCACAATAATATCATCTCCTTCTTTTGGAATTCATAGTCTTTTGGTAACAACGAACAATATGCAAAGCACCGCTTCAAATGTGGAGGCAAATAATGATAGCTTAACCTAAGAGCTGGTAAAATATCACTTCTCTCTGCTGGTAAGTTCCATATTTTGCTATATAACACATGTTCCCAATCTTTGCGATTAACTTTACAACGTAAGAGGCCACCAAGAGTCTTCACTGCTAAGGGCAATCCTTTGCATTTACTCACTATCTTCTCACCAATTTCCTTCAAGTCTTCATGCTCACTAAAATTTTTTCTTCCCAAAGAATGATGAGCTAATATTGACAAACAATCATGAAATGACAACTCTTTTAACCTATAAGTTGGAATAGTGCCTACCATTGACGATGCATAGTCACTACGAGTCGTGACTATAATCTTACTCCCTGTAGAACCAACTCTAAATGGACGGAAGAAGACTGTCCATTTATCATAATTCTCATTCCATATATCATCCAGTACAATACAGAATTTTTTGTTAGAAAGTCTTTCATTTAGTTGGACTTGAAGTTGGTTTAGATCACTAGAATCACCACGACTTGAACCCACCGATTGCAGAATTGTTCTTGTTACGTTGATGACATCAAAATCATCAGAAATACATGCCCACGCTTGAAGATCAAAATGACTTTTGACTCTATCATCATTATAGACATTTTGAGCGAGAGTTGTCTTGCCCACTCCGCCAATACCTACAATAGGAATAACGGAAACTTTTTCTTCAATACCAGCATCCTTCAACAGCAATTCAACTATTGCCTCTTGATCTTCTTCCCTACCATAAACGTGAGCTTCAGTCAAAGAGGTTGTAGGCAGTCTTTGATCTCTTACCTTGTTGGACCTCCCTTCTGAACTATCTAGTAATTGCAGGTTGTTTTTCTGTGCTACAATCTCTTGCAACCTCTCTGTGATCTTCTTTATTTCGGATCCCATCTTGACATTGAACTTTACAAATCGCGGGTTAAAACTAGTAGAACAAGTAGGAATGAGCTTGCATACCTTACTTGTGCTTGATTCAGGTTTAGAAGACAACTTCCTCTCCAAAGCTTCAGTGGAAAATTCATCCAATATGTCTTCTACATCATAAGCCAAGTTTTTGAGATCAACAAGCCATTTCTTCACAAATCGGTTTGACATCTGCTTTTCTTCTGCATCCTCAAGCACAGCATAGATCTTCATCAGTATATTCTCCCACTTCTTGAGATCAGCATCTATTTGCTCTTGGCGAGCAAAACTCAGTAGTTCTGATGAAGCCAACTTGTTGAGCAGCAACTCAACAGATGCAGTTAGAACAGCCTCCCCAAGGATAGACATGCTTTCTTTACAGGGAATATCTGCAAAAGGTTGAAATCAATATGTATAAATATAGCTTGTGACAGGAAAACAAATATTGCTACGGAGAAGAGAAATTCTGGACAAGAATAAAAGAAAGTGGACCAACCTGAAAAGTGAAACTATTCAGAGATCTTCACAAACAAACAGAAAAGGAAATATGGGAAATGACGTGGAGAAATCTGCAGAAAGTTGAACTGGGGATGAAGTATTTTGGCTTTTCAATGTGGAAAATGACAGAAAATAAAGGAAATTTAGCTAACAGTGAAAACAGAGTAGAGAAGAGAAAGTATGGAATTTTTTTTAATTTCTTTTTTTTTTTTTAATAGGAAGTATGCGGATCAAAGCAGAACTCGGAAAATGAAAGAAATTAAGCTACGAATGGGAAAAATGATATTGTTGTAAGAGAAATCTATAGAAAGTTGAAGTGGGAATGATCAAACTAGAAAGTTGAAGTGCCAATTTACAACAGCAAAATTTGCTTTAGAGCAGAGAAAATGTGAAGAGAATTGAACTAAGATGAGGAAATTTAGATTGCAGATGCGAAATTGAAGCAAAAGAAACTCAGCAGAATGTTAAGAGGGAAAGCAGTAAGCAAACTTAATGCAGTGTTTTCTCCCATTGAGGCTGACACGGGGACAAAGGAAGGGACTGTTAGGAAACAAGAAAGCAGCCTCCATCGTTGACTAATAAATGAATGGTGTAAGCGGTTGCCAGCGGACGGAACTAGGAAACATTATTTTTAAAATTATATTTTTTTTTGAAATATTTTTTAAAATTATAATTGATATATATTATAAATAAGATCAAAATAAAAGAGTATTATTACATAAAAAGTGAGGTATTACTAAACATCTAAAATTATATGTATGTAACACCTTAAGCCGATCAATATTATTAATAAGCAAAAAAATACGCAGAATCCAGAAACTAAAAAGCAACGAAACCAACATTAAAAGAGTTAAAGAGAAACAAAAAAAAAAATGCAAAGAGGAAAATTCTTTTATTATAAAGAAACGTAAAATTTGGATAATAAAACCACCATTAATCTTGACTTAAAACGAAATCATATGAGGTTAAACAATCTGCCACTTGGAAATCGTTGCCATAAGCATGGGAGAGATGAATGTTCATAAAAGAAAGATAATGCAGACATCTGTTTCATGAAGCCAGATGATGCCATGGCACCTAAGCATTACGAATCCAAAGAAAATTCACCATGAAAATGGAATCACATTCAACCCAAAGAGATATGCGAGTATAATCGATAGTTTTTTTTTTTTTTTTTAATTGTTTTGACCCTTACAAAATTAGTTTGAACTAAATTTAACAATACATTGAAAATTTTAACACCAAAATTATGTTCATTTTCTAAAGCATCCTACTTATAAAGGTAATTATTAGCTTCAAAAATATTAGTTAAAAAACAATACCACATACAGCTAAAATTTCGTGAATGCTTTTGCGTCTATACATAATTCTCCATCGTATGCAACATCACTTATATAAAATTGTTGATCCTATCATCTACGTATCACAAGATTTCATAATCACAATTTACAAATAGGTGGGGTTAATACCACCTATTAAAATGATTTGAACACCCATTTTATTGAAAATAGTTACATGATAAAATCATCCCTAAATAAAATTATAAAAAAATGACAAATGTAAACTAGTAAAATAATATATATATTTTACTTTTACAACTTGAAATAATTTTCTTTTTCATTTCTTAATTAAAAATAAAACAAACAAAATTTCATAATTGTTCTCAAAGAAAATCTACAAAAATGTTCATGGATCTTTACATACATCAAATGACTCTTTATAAATTTTTAAATGCAATTGTTTCTTTTAAATCTTTATCTTTTATACATCTAAAAATAAACTAACCTAAACACAAATTAAAATCTCATTTTTGGTGGCTTCAACCTTCAACTATGAGTGCTTATTTTTCATTTTCTTGATAAAGTGTAAAATTACGATTAGGATTAGAGTTAACAATTTATTTAAAAAAAAAAAAATTGTTTGTATAGCGAAGTTTGCTTTAAGGAATATGTTTGCATAAGGTAACTATTGACATATTTTGAGTGTTGTTGTGAAATAGAGATGCAAAAATAAAGTAAGAAGAAAAAAAAGAAAATATAGAAAATTATAGTAGTTCGGCAATGTGCTATGCATATATCCACTCTCGTACGGTTGAAAAACTTCCACCAAATTTTCAATAAATTTACAGTAGTTATTTATATCAAAACTCTAATTCCAAAAATATCATTATAAATATCATATTTACCTTACCGCAAGGGCTCCGTCCCCACACATGTTACATATATAAATATGAGTCATATAATTAACAAGTGTTTATACTAATATTTAGATATTTAAATTTAATTAATGGGTGTATTCTAATTTGGGTGTGGAAATCATATTTATGGATGATAATATTTGCACCTGTTAACGTCAGAAAATGGTTTTCCTTAGTCAACGAGGTTGTTTGTGGGCTCAAGCTGCAGTTTCGAATGATCAATAGGATGCATGTAAAGAAGTGAAAATAAGGAAGATAGGTTAGAGGCGAGGAGGAGGAAACGCAGAAGGTTTTTAGAGTGGTTCGGCCCAAAAAGATGCCTACGTCCACTGTTCACTCTCTCACTATTTTGGCAGAGTAACAACACTCAGAAATTGCTCTCTCTTTTTACAATGAAAACCGTCCCCTTTTATAGAGGAAGGGGACATGCTACAGTAAAACAGAAAAAGACAAAAGTAAACAGTTTACTACAGTTTTATTGACAGACAACATTTAATGCGTCGAAAACTTAATTAATACGACTGACAATACATTAAATGCGGTCGAAAATACAATAAATGCGATCGAATTCGTCGCATCCGAGATCTGCCTAAGAGAGATTTCTGATGATTAGATTGGATTCGGCATGATGGGCTATCAAGATCACGATCACAGCCTCTGACGGACATAGCGTGCATGGCAAGTCTCAAAACCGCTGACTGCATGGCACTATTGACCGCTGCTGATTTGGGACTCTTAGAAATGAGTTGGATTAATCTTCCAGCAGATGGGCTGCCTCGTCAGGTGGGAGAATGAACCGGTCTCTGACAAGTATGGTTACCTGAAGGGTCGAGGAGGTGGGTTATGGGTCGACGTGCCCGCAGCTGGTTATGGCAATAAGGCGGATAAGATCGTGAGTGAAGGAGTTGGCATGCGGCCATGCTCAGGAATCAGCCGTTAGTTCAGTCGGATCATCGTAGGAGAGGAGGACTTGCTAGATACTTCTAACGGATGGCTCAGCCTGGTGGATGTCTGGCGGGCAGGATTGGCGGAGAGGAAAACGTCATAATATGGCGGATAACTTGGCGAGCAGACTTAGTCATCACGGATAGCGGCAAACAGCAAGGACCATCAGTCAAACAGAGCGAGTAAAGCTGACGGAAAGTACAGCGGTCTCAATGGCGGAGAAGGTAGCGGTCACGGTCAACTTCCAGAATAGGATGCCTGCGATCAGAATTAGCGGTCAGGTTGAGCGATAGCGAACAGCGGTAACGACTAGCGTCAACTAATGGGCAATTCCTTCAAGAAAGTTGGCTGGAGGGGTGATGAAAAATTGAGCTTCTGGACCATTGGGCCGGCACTGTAGATCCAATTGGGCTGGACTATTCTGATCGCTATAATTCATCCATAACATAAAGCCCTCTGGCTCTTGGTGCTCTGGAGAGGACCAGGAGACATATATTCCGGAGCGAGCAGAATGGGCGGGAGCAATTACAAGAAGAGGGCGGTTACAGTACATTTTTTGAATTCTCCTTTATTGTCAGGCCACGTGGAGCTTCCCTAGATAATAGTTATAGGTCACGTCGTGCGCCGTGCGCATTTAATACACGTCACTCAACTAACGCACTACATGATGACAAAATCCCGGAAACCGCGCCATGTCATCAGATTGAGGGCGGTTGCACAACTGTCTTCATCTAACGGTTGGGGTTGAAATATTTTAAAGTAGAAAAGACGCCCCCTCATATTCTTCTTCTGGCGTTCTCAAGATTCACAGGCATCTTCGTCGTCATCTTCCTTTGCTCTGATTCTTCAACTCTGCTTTGTGGTTATCATCTGTAATTTTCGGCGACCACCATACTCAAGGTAAGGCTCTCTTTCCCTGCTCGCATTGCTCTTGTCATTGCTGTTTTTCATTTTTCGCATGGCATGTGTTCTTCTGGGAGTCTGGGCCGGTTGTGACGGATAACTTCCGTACTACCTCATGGTCCGGCGAAGCCTGATGGCAGCTTGGGACAACAAGCTCATTTCTTCTTCTTCCTCTTTTTTTTTTTTTTTTTTTCAAGGGGGAGGCCTTACAGAATAAGGTTTTTATCCCCCTATTTTTTCATGGCTTCCTAGGCGCACGGCTTGACGCTTAGGCTTAGAGGACTTAGGCTCCTTTCGTTCTTTGAATCTGGTTGGTCGTTAGTGGCCTCATTGGTTGTTTCTTTTGTAGATGTCAAGTCGTGGGCTCCGGTACCGCCGAGTCATGTCTAGTGACGAAGACTCTGGGGAGGGGTCTCCTCAGCACGATGGGAGCTCCTCAAATGCCATCGCGCAGGACAGCGAGGACACGCCTAGTTCTTCTGGGCGAGGGGAGACCTTTGCCTACCAAACCTTTTATCAACATGACTCCCAGATGACCGTTAAGGAACTTAAAACCATGGCCGATGCATTCCATTTCCCTTCCTCCTACCGCGTCATGGTTCCTGCTCATCGCGACCATACGGCTGACCCTTCTGATGGGTTCATTGCGATCAGCCGCCATCATGTGAAGATGGGGTTCAGATTCCCAGTTCCTCCATATATAATAAATTTGCTAAACGACCTGGAGATAGCCCCTTTCCAGCTCACACCGAATTCTTATGGTCAAATCACCACCCTAGCCTATATCTTCCTCATGAACGGCCTTCCGCCACCAACCTCGAACATAATTCAAAGCCTTTATTTTTTCAAGTCCACAACAAATCTTCTGGACACCAAACGGGATGGGATTTACTACATCATCGCTCGTAATTCCCCCTACAGGACGTTCCTACCATCGAAGGCCGGCAAATCGAATGTAGGGGATTACAAATCTAAATGGTTTTATGCTATGTGTCGATCCCTGCAGGAACTTGTCCATTTTGATTTCAATAATGGCCTTGGTAGACTTTTCCCAGCTCGCTAGTGGAGTGTTCTCATACTTGTCTTTATGTCTTAATATCACTAATATTCTTTATTTTTTGTTTGCAGCTTTTGTCAAATGAACGATTAGTCTCACGAAGGAGGAGACAAGAACGCTGAAGAGATTCGCTGAGGTGAAGGATCCTGAGGACGATTTCTTTCCAAAGAACTCCTTGCTGAAGAAATACGGGCTCGCACCTAGGACAGAGACCGTGCCCTTGAGGTTGGCTTTTGACGTTGGTGTGCGAAAAAGCCGGGAGGTCAAATTCGTCCTCGCAAAACCTAGTGAAGGAACTTCCGCTCCCGCCCCCAAGAAACCTGAGACGATGGTGGACCTTGACATGATTTCTCCTCCTTCGTCGCCAGCAGCTGAAACAGAGGGACCTGAGGTGGAAATAACTGGCTCGAAGGAGCCCCCAATGGAGGACGCAGAACTTCTGGACACGGTGGTCGAACCGACTACCGAGAGGCCAATAATGAAGTTTACGAGTGTGGTAAAGAAGACTGCGAAGCAGGCAAAGGGTGCTACCGTAAAGGGGATCTCAACTTTAGAGGCCGAAGAGGGGGACGAGGAGGCCTTGGAGCCCCCTGCCAAACGCCTAAGATCCAGAGGCAAAGGCAAGGAGAAAGTGGCTGCGACAGGAGGAGTTGATAAGGGCCCAACCCTTGAAGTTAACGCTGGGGAATACTTCAACGACTTGCTGGATCGGTTGCCAGCGTTATTGGGCCCCCATAAGCCGAACATCTACCAAAAGCACATCCGTGGCGATCTACTGGTTGACTACGCTGCGCTCTGCAACGTGCTTGTAAGTTCTGCTCACTAATGTGTAATCGCATTTTACATCCTTATAAGTCATTGACATATTATTTTCAGGCTTCATTGGCCATGATGAAGATGCGTCGGAACCACCCCGACTTAATAGGGGAGAAAGTCGCTCTCGAGGAAGCGAAACGGGAGCTGGAGACGGAGGTTCAGAGTCTCAAAGAAGAGTCCGCAGTCGTTGAGAAGACCATTTCTGAGCTGGAGAAGAAACTCAAAGAAGCGGAGAAGACCGCAGACAAGGAGAAAAAACTTCGGCTCGTAGCCTCCGACTCACTCGCAAAAGCTATCAACAGCATAGACAAGATCACTAAGGAGGCCGCACTTCAAAAGAAACGGGCTGACGATGCCGAGAAGAAAAATGAAGCGACGCTAAAGGACTTGACCGTGGCGAGGGATTAACTTGCTAAGTCGCGGGAGGTGCATCGCAAAGCGGATCTCCGTGCCAGACAAGCTGGGGAAGAGGCCACCAAAAAGACGAGCAGCAAGTTCTTGTACACCACGTGACGGCGTTACCCTACGCTGGATTATTCGTACCTTGGCAAGGATGCGGTGGCGGAAGTAAAGAAGTATGAGGCTCACGCCGCTGTAGATTCTCAGAGGAAAGCGGCACAAGACGCCCAAAAGGGATCAGCCCCTCCGGCTCTGCCGAAGGCCTCCGACCCACCACTCGCTCAGACTGGTGTCCCGTCAACCTAGGGGGGCTCTTCCTCAGCTCCTCAGGAATTGGCAAAAGATGAAGGACAGGGCTCATCTTCTCAGGGAGTGATAACTCTATTTTTATAGAGTTATCTTATCTTTTTAAACTTGAATTCTTGTTTAATTCTTGATGTTTTTATTATTATTAAGTACATTATTTCATCATTTTGTATTTTTCATTTTCAGAATAAAGTTTGTGAAAATCGTATGTGGACCCCACCAAATGCTTTCGCTCGAGACAAGATCATGAATTTCATTCGAAGCAGTTCATCGCCTCAAGAATTACTCGAATCAGAAATCGCATCAAAAAGATTATCGCAATTTAAAGATCGAGTATTCTAGAAATAAATATTATGTCATGCTTATGTAAGGAATGATGTAATCAAAATTATGATGTAAGCAATGATGTAATATTAAAGTTGACTTTGAATGAGGTAGGTGAACGATGATGTAAGCAATGATGCAATTTGAAAGTTGACTTTGAATGGGGTAGGTGAAAGATGATGTAAGCGATGATGCAAAATGGTGGAAAATCAGGAAACGATGATGCAATCGATGATGTAATTGGAGGTGAATTTGGCCTATAAATAGGCCTTAGAATCACCATTCTAAGCATTCCATCACAAACCAAAACAATAAGTAGTTTAGAGAAAGAGAGAGAGAGCTTGGAGAGGAGGAGCAAAGCAGAGGAAGAAATTCTACGGTGAAACTTCAATCCACTAAGTTTTCCTATCTCTTGTTATGTTTAATTTTCTAGTTTTTGTAAATTCTATTATGGAGTAGATTTGTTTTCTAAGGTTATGATGTAGCCTAACTTTGATGTTCCAAACCTTTGTTCAATTCAATTAATGATTTTCTATCTTGGTTGATACATTTAATATTGTTCTTAATGCTTCTAAATAATTGGCCACTATTTAGTTGAATTGTTAATCATAATGATAGCGGAAGCTGATTTATGTGTCTAGTTCATTGTATTTAATGTCATAAATTACATGTAGGATAGGAATATACCTGCATGGTTTGTGTAGTCTATAAAAGAGATCCATAAATCTTAATGAATCCTTTAATGTTTTGACTTGCATGGGAACATAGCAATTAATCTTTATAGGGTATTTTCCTTAGACCTCGGGAGGGGCTATGTGAATAATTCAGGGAATCTCGACTAGCAACTGGATAGTTAATTTTTGTTAAAAAGAACAAAGGGGAAGAACAGATTAGTTATGGTGAAATCATAATCTTAGAATTTTTATTCATTGAATTAATTTTCATTTATTTACAATTGCAATTAAATTTACTCATAGTTTGCAACTCATTTACCCAAATTTCATCTATCAAATAAAAGTTGAGTTATTTTAATTTTGGGCATTAATTAACAACAATCCTCGTGGGACGATACTTCTCTCATTACTTTATTACTTGTTCGGCTCGTTCACTTGCGATTTTGCACAACAAGTTTTTGGCGCCGTTGCCGGGGATTGTTTGTTTCAATTAATACTAATACTACGTAACTCAATTTTTAATTTGGTCATTTATTTATTTATTTATTTTATTTTGTTTGCTTTATTACTTGTGAGTTTTATGGTGTATGAGAAAGTCTGGGGGCGAAGTGTTACCATTTGACCCAGAAATAGAGAGAACTTGCCGTAAGAACAGGAAAGAAACAAGAAAGGCTGCTAGTACTGCACTCATGGATATGGCTGAGGGATCAAACAACACACAGAATATTGTACCAATAGATGCCGAAATTCGAGCATTACGAGATTATGCTCTACCCACAGTGGGTAATACTTCGGCGATACGGCGACCAACTATTGCTGCCAACAACTTTGAGATTAAGCCGACAATCATCCAGATGGTTCAAAACAACCAGTTCAGTGGGGCTCCGAACGATGATGCAAATGCCCACATTGACAACTTTTTGGAGATCTGTGATACCTTCAAACATAATGGTGTTACTGATGACGCCATCCGATTGAGATTGTTCCCATTCTCTCTTCGAGACAAAGCCAAAAGCTGGCTCAACTCGTTGCCATCAGGAAGTATTACTACATGGGACATCTTGGCACAAAAATTCCTGGCCAAATTCTTTCCACCAGCCAAGACTGCGAGGCTGCGAACCGAGATTGCCACCTTCAGACAGCTTGAGGGAGAATCATTGTACGAAACGTGGGAAAGATTCAAGGATCTGCTAAGACGGTGCCCACATCATGGAGTTGCTAACTGGTTGCAGCTACACACATTCTACAATGGTTTGGGGAGTTCCACGAGAACATTAGTAGATGCCGCAGCTGGTGGAGCACTTTTGGGGAAACCCCATCAAGCCGCTTGGGATTTACTAGAAGAAATGGCTGCAAATGCCTATCAATGGCCATCAGAAAAAGCAGTTCCGAAAAAAGTTTTCGGAATACAAGAAAATGATGTTTTAACCAGACTTTCCACTCAGGTCGAGACATTAGCCAAGCAACTCGGAAACTTGACAGCAAATGCAATTCATACTCAGTCAGCATCCTGTGATTTTTGTGGAGGGGACCATTCTAACGGACAATGCGATGAAAACCAGACAGATCAAGCATTTTTTGTGGGCAACAGACAGCAAAATAATCCGTACTCCAACACATATAACCCAGGATGGAGAAACCATCCCAACTTTTCATGGAAAAACAATGATCAACCCAGACAGTCATATCCGCCACCACCTCAACAGCAACAGACCAACAAACCGTCGCTTGAAGAAGCACTTGCTCAGCTCACCGTAAGCACTACTCAATTTATGACGAGAACAGACACCACGCTCCAGAATTAAGCAGCTTCCATTCGAAATCTGGAGGTACAAATGGGTCAAATCTCGAATTTGCTGACTGCAAGACCTCAAGGATCCCTACCAAGCAACACAGAGACCAATCCTAGGGAGCACCTGAAGGCTGTCACGTTACGAAGCGGTAAAATGCTGAAAGAACCTGTCAAAAGAGCAGACGAGAAAGAAGAAGAAGTGATGGTTGAACAACAAGAAGCAGAGAAGCCAAAGTCAAAGTTGTTCCCAGACAATCCGCCACCATACAAACCACCATTACCCTTCCCTCAGAGATTTCAGAAACAGAAATTAGAAAAACAATTTTCTAAATTTCTGGAAGTTTTTAAGAAGCTGCAAATTAATATTCCTTTTGCAGATGCTCTGGAACAAATGCCCAGCTATGTGAAGTTCATGAAAGAAATCCTCTCAAATAAAAGGAAGCTGGAAGAGCATGAAACGGTAGCTTTGACCGAAGAATGCAGTGCAATCTTGCAGAAAAAGCTACCACCCAAACTCAAAGATCCGGGGAACTTTACAATTCCTTGCACCATTGGTGATTCATTCTTTGAAAAAGCATTATGTGATCTCGGTGCAAGCATCAACCTAATGCCATTCTCCGTTTTCAAGAAACTCGGCTTTGGAGAAGCAAAACCCACTACAGTATCGTTGCAGCTAGCTGATCGTTCAATCAAATATCCAATGGGAATTATAGAAGATGTACTGGTAAAAGTAGATAAATTCATATTTCCTGCGGATTTCATTGTGCTAGACATGGAGGAAGATCAAGAAATACCCATCATCTTGGGTAGACCATTCCTAGCAACGGGGAGAACCCTTATTGATGTACAAAAAGGTCAACTCATACTCAGAGTTCAAGATGAAGAGGTGACATTCAATGTGTTGAAAGCTCTCAAACATCCACATGATGTTGACAACTGTTTGAGGGTAGATGTGGTGGATGAATGTATAAAAGGAATACATCAAACCATCACTCCAAAAGATCCACTTGAAGCTTGCCTACATGGAGCACCAAACTCAGAAAGTCCGAACATCACAGAATGTGTTAACCAACTGGAAGCTTCATCTCCCATATTTTTCAAACGACCTTTCGAGGAACTTGGAGCAAGTAAGAGACAACCGGTACCATCAACAGAAAAACCACCAGAGTTGGAGCTCAAGCCACTGCCAGTTCATCTCAAGTACGCATTCTTAGGTACCTCATCTACACTACCTGTCATTATTTCATCTTCTCTAAGTAGAGAACAAGAGGAAAATCTATTGAGAGTACTACGAGAACACAAGATGGCTATTGGATGGTCGATCGCAGACATTAAAGGAATCAGCCCATCTATATGCCAACACAAAATTCTCATGGAGGATAAGTACCGGCCATCCATCGAGCACCAACGACGTTTAAATCCAAACATGAAGGAGGTTGTCCGAGCAGAGGTACTTAAACTTTTGGATGCAGGTATCATTTATCCTATTTCAGACAGCATGTGGGTAAGCCCGGTGCAAGTGGTACCAAAGAAAGGAGGCATGACAGTGGTCACCAATGAAAACAATGAGCTGATTCCAACACGAACAGTAACCGGATGGAGAGTGTGCATTGACTATAGGAAACTAAATAAGGCGACCAGGAAAGATCATTTCCCTTTACCTTTCATCGATCAAATGCTCGACAGGTTAGCAGGTCACCCTTACTACTGTTTCCTAGACGGTTATTCTGGTTACAATCAGATTTCTATAGCACCTGAGGATCAAGAAAAGACTACATTCACATGCCCATATGGAACGTTCGCGTTTCGGAGAATGCCGTTTGGTCTATGCAATGCACCCGCCACCTTCCAACGGTGTATGATGTCAATTTTTTCAGATATGGTGGAACGCTTCATTGAGGTATTTATGGATGATTTTTCAGTATTTGGCTCATCATTTGATTCTTGTTTGGATAACTTAGCACAAGTACTGAAAAGATGCGAAGAGACAAATCTGATTCTTAACTGGGAGAAATGCCATTTCATGGTACAAGAAGGGATCGTTTTAGGTCATAAAGTTTCAGCTAAAGGCATCGAGGTTGATAGAGCCAAGATTGAGGCAATTGAGAAGCTGCCACCACCAACATCTGTCAAAGGCATTCGAAGTTTCTTAGGGCATGCAGGGTTTTACAGAAGATTTATCAAGGACTTCTCGAAGATCACAAAGCCATTATGCAATTTACTCGAGAAGGGTGTTTCATTCCACTTCGATAATGCATGTAAAGAGGCATTTGAGATACTGAAAAAGGCCCTTGTGACAGCCCCAGTCGTTATTGCACCTGATTGGGCTTTGCCGTTCGAGCTAATGTGTGATGCTAGTGATTATGCCATTGGAGCCGTGCTAGGACAACGTATTGGTAAGATTTTTCATACCATTTATTACGCTAGCCGTACACTAACCGATGCACAGGTCAATTATGCTACCACTGAGAAAGAGCTTCTAGCTGTAGTCTTCGCATTCGACAAATTTCGACCGTACTTGATCGGTTCCAAAGTTATTGTATACACGGATCACTCAGCCATCAAGTACCTTCTGGAGAAGAAAGATGCAAAACCACGCCTGATCCGATGGGTCCTTCTATTACAAGAGTTTGATTTAGAGATTCGAGATAAGAAGGGAAGTGAAAATGTGGTGGCCGACCATCTTTCTAGACTAGAGCAACGAGGGGATAAAGAGGATCTTGACATAGACATTAAAGAGACTTTCCCTGATGAACAGCTCTTTGTTCTGGATGCAAGCAATGTTCCATGGTATGCTGATTTTGTTAATTTTCTTTCTCACAAAGTTTATCCACCTGACATTTCATGGCAGCAAAAGAAGAAATTCTTAGCAGACGTAAAACATTACTATTGGGATGAGCCGTTCTTGTACAAGTTATGTCCAGATCAGATCCTTCGACGATGCGTCTCAAAAGATGAAGCACAAGATATTCTCCACCATTGTCATTCTTCTGATTATGGTGGACATTTTGGGGCTAATCGAACTGCAGGCAAAATTCTCCAATCCGGATACTATTGGCCCACCATTTTTAAAGATGCTCAATCGTATGTTGCTGCATGCGATCAATGCCAACGCACAGGTAACATTTCGCGAAGGCATGAGATGCCCTTAAACAACATTTTGGAAGTGGAGTTGTTCGATGTTTGGGGTATCGATTTCATGGGACCATTTCCACCGTCTTTCAAGAATCTCTATATTCTGGTGGCCGTGGATTATGTGTCAAAATGGGTTGAAGCCATTGCTGTACCAACCAATGACTCCAAAGTAGTGGTGAATTTTCTGCGTAGAAATATCTTCACCAGATTTGGAACCCCTAGAGCAATCATCAGCGATGAAGGGAAGCATTTTTGCAATAGGTATCTTGATGCTCTTCTAGTCAAATATGGAGTCAAACACAAAGTTGCTACAGCATACCACCCGCAAACCAATGGACAAGCTGAAATCTCAAATCGGGAACTGAAATGGATTTTGGAAAAGACGGTAAGTGCATCTCGAAAAGACTGGTCGAAAAAGCTTGATGATGCATTATGGGCCTACAGAACAGCATTCAAAACACCGATTGGGATGTCTCCATACAAGATGGTATTCGGAAAGGCATGTCACTTACCCGTTGAACTAGAGCATCGTGCATACTGGGCTATCAAAAAGTTGAATTTCGACATAGGAGCATCAGGAGCTCTACGAAGATTGCAACTCAATGAGATGGATGAACTTCGTCATGGTGCATATGAAAATGCTAAGCTGTATAAAGAACGCACCAAAAAGTGGCATGATCAACGGATCTTAAACAAGGATTTCACTCCAGGACAGAAGGTTCTTTTGTTTAATTCAAGATTACGTTTGTTTCCAGGTAAGCTACGCTCTAGATGGTCTGGGCCCTTCACAGTTGTTCAAGTGTTTCCACATGGTGCTGTTGAAATTCAAAGTGCAGATCGTCGATTCAAAGTCAATGGTCAACGACTCAAAGTTTACATGGATGGTGGAGAACCTCAACAGAAATCCACTATCGCGCTTTCAGACCCGACTTAAGGCGTTTCTCAACAGTCAAGCTAACGACTATAAATTAAGCGCTTCTTGGGAGGCAACCCAAGTTTTTCTCTTTTTAGCTAGTTTTTCTCTGTTTGTGTGTTATTGTGTTCTTTGTGTGTTTTTGTTTTTTCTTTGATAATTTTTCTTTCTCTTTCAGAGATGGAGGCAAGTCTTGCAGCACTGAAAAATCATTTCCCTACTCTACCCCAAGATGTACTCAGAAAGATTTACAAGTGCAGACTCGAAAGAATGAGGGCACTAACATCTTTAGGTCTTCCAGAGCATATTCGATGGATCATCGAAGCTAAGGTACGTTTAGCAGGTGAGTTGAATGATTCATTAATTAAACGTTTACCAGGATTAGGAAGAAGTTCTTACTCAAAGAAGAGGAGAGCTAAGAGAATGGAAGTCTGTCATAAGTGTGCGATGTAACTGCGACACAAGCTGTAAAAATCTTGGATATTTATCTATAAATCGAGAAGATAAAATCAAATGCATAAAGGATGGACTGAGTAAGGAGTCTCTGGATAACATCCGTGAGACTCTTGAGACGCATCCTTGTGGGAAAGTTCAACGTATTCTTTTAGATTTATGGGAGTTATTCAGTAAAGAGAAACAGCGTTATAGTCTTGGGAATCTGACTGTAAAAGACCCTGTTTGCCAGTTTATAAGAAAACTGGATGGGAAGCCAATCCTCAACTCATAGAAGTTGTTTAAGCCGTTTCTGGACGTAAAACCAGAGGAAGATGTGAGCCACAATCACAACTACTGTAGCATCAATTTTTTTTCTTTGTTTAGCAGTCTGTTTCAAATTTTTTTTGATAATTGTGTTTACTTTTTCTTGCCTGTCCTTTTGGATTTTTAGGTCGTTTCAAGCTTTCTTGATAAGTGTGTTTACTTTTGACGTTTCATCACCGAACATTTTTATTTTTAGCAGCTATTTTCAAAATTTTTCGATATCTGTGTTTACTTTTTGACGTTTGTGTTTATTTTTTCGATGTTTGTGTTTACTTTTTGACGTTTCGTCGCCGAACTTTTTGAATTTTGTATTTGTAGCGGCTTGTTTTATTTATTTATTTATTTTTTCTCGAAGATTGTGCTTTCTTTTTGACATTTCTACACTTAACATTTCCTTTTCCCTCTGACCAATACTGTTTAGCATCGTAAAACTGTTCTTTTACTCTTTCATCTTCTTTAAATAAGTGTTTATGACTGATAACAAATAATTCGTTTTCTCTGAAAAAAAAAAAAAAAAAAAAATGGCAGAGTCCTCGAGCAGTAAATTCAAAAACATCTGTGTTTTTTGTAGCCCAAAGTCTGGTATGAGTACACAATATTCAAAAGCAGCTGCTGAACTTGGTACGGCTTTAGCTACCCGAAAAATAGATTTGGTGTATGGAGGAGGCAGTTTAGGACTGAGGGGCTCTGTCGCAGTAACTGTAACTGTTGGAGGTAGGCAAACCCTCGGTGTCGCAGTAAAGCCTTTGGCTGAAAGGAAAGACATCATCGGTACGAGCATAGGTAATGAGTTTCAGGTTATAAGTATACACGGACGAATGGCGTACATATTACTCAATGCTGATGCCTTTATTGCGTTACCTGGTGGTTTGGAAACATTTGAAGAAATCTTCAACATTGCGTCCTGAGCCCATTACAACATTCACAAAAAGCCATTAGGTTTGCTTAACACTAACGGTTTTTATGATGGTTTATTGGCTTTTCTTGATCATGCTGTGGAACAGGGTTTTATGACTCAAGCAAACCGGCGTATTCTAGTCTCAGCTTCCAGTGCTGATGAACTGATTGACCAACTGCAAGACTTTGTACCCGAAGTTGATCCAATCATGTCACAGGTGGTTTGGGCTCCTGAATCAAGCGGTAGCAAGAAGCGTGCACTGGATCTTAATCTCCGGTTGTAACTTTCTTATCCTATGGTTTTATTAATAGCATTTCTATTTAAGTTTTTCTTCTTTTTATCTTACTAGACATTGGGGACACTGTCTCAAATAAGTTTGGGGGTAGAGTTTGCTATTATTAAAACCATAAGATTCAAAAGCTGGTCCGAGTTGAAACTAAAAGATGGCAGAGTAAGGAGTACTTTTGTGCTCTTGAGACGCATCTTTGTTTTCATAAAAAAAAAAAAAAAAAAAAAAAAAAAGCAAAAAGATTTTCATTATTTGTTTTATTATTTTTCTTTCTGCCCTAACAAGTCGACTACTTACTTGGTATTTATTAATGGAGTCTTAATGCATGTTTTTGGTTGAATATCGTTACTAAGGAATAGTCATGAACATCTTTGCATGATTTGAGACTTTTGAATGTCATGATCTTAGTTAATTGAGTGGATAAATATTATGTTTACATGAACTGTGGACTATTAGTGGAGATTATCCTTGGTGAGGATTTGAGCCTTTTAAACGTTTCATGTTGAGAGATTTATTTGTTTCTACTCTTAAACACTCTTCACTTTGTTCTTAATAGATGATCTCTATAGGTTTTGCATTGAATACTGAGAACAAATCATTATTGTAGATAACATGAGCTGCTTTGATTTGAAAATTGGATCGACTTCTTAGAAGTAATATAGGTCAGTTCTACTCTACAAAAGCCTACTTTCCTACTTTAAATTGAGACACATCATAAAACCTTTGAAGCCAAACACTTTAAATATTTTTCTCTGTTTACCGTTATTAAATGACCCTATTGAGCCTTTAAATTTAGTCATACCTCATGAAGTTTAGGATCATGCAATGAAGTAAGAGAGGAGAAGAGAATTGAAGTGTTAACATTTACACAATGTGTTTCTAAAAAAAAAAAAAAAATGTTGAAAAAAAAAAAAAAAAGAGAAGTTGTGATGAATTAAGGAGAATAAATGAAGTACTTTGGTATGATCATATGTTCTTGTTGAACCTGTACCTTAAAATTTCTTACATGTCAATTAACCATAGCCCAAATACAATCTTTAATAAAGCCTATTGATCTCCAAAAGGAAGTCCAATTTGAGAGTTGAAGTCTGTCATCATGCTCTATCTACGTTCTTAGTATTCGATTCCAATCATGAGATCTATTCACTTGAAAGTGCGGTTCTTTTAAACGTCTATATTCATATGTGATGTAAATGACGCTTGCTATGCCTTTACATAACCTCTATCACATATGATTGCATGAGTGTTTGCTTTAGGATTCATGAGGGTTATGAGAGATATCTTGTGAGAATTAGAGTCGAAGCGAAATAAGTCCATAACTTGTGAATATGATGTTTTGAAATGAAATTGCTTTGAAAGTGGTTTGAGATTGTTGATGATTATGTTTTAGATCATTAGTGACTTATCCTTAGTCCTGATACAAGATCATACATGTATGAGACTTCTGTTAATGAGATGTTGATAAGTTATGGGTGGAATCTTTTAACGTTTGTGGGTATCGTTGCTGGTAAACCCTCAGGAGACACAACTCCTCCTACTAGGGACACCTAGGGGTTTAAAGGCTTGTGGCATACGCTCAATGCCATCGTGTTTACCTACGAAAATGGATTGTGTTTTTATTTTCTGTGTTTTTAACTTAGGTTGTTATTTTTAGTTTTACTTGAGGACAAGCAAAATCTTAAGTTTGGGGGTGTGATAACTCTATTTTTATAGAGTTATCTTATCTTTTTAAACTTGAATTCTTGTTTAATTCTTGATGTTTTTATTATTATTAAGTACATTATTTCATCATTTTGTATTTTTCATTTTCAGAATAAAGTTTGTGAAAATCATATGTGGACCCCACCAAATGCTTTCGCTCGAGACAAGATCATTCGAAGCAGTTCATCGCCTCAAGAATTACTCGAATCAGAAATCGCATCAAAAAGATTATCGCAATTTAAAGATCGAGTATTCTAGAAATAAATATTATGTCATGCTTATGTAAGGAATGATGTAATCAAAATTATGATGTAAGCAATGATGTAATATTAAAGTTGACTTTGAATGAGGTAGGTGAACGATGATGTAAGCAATGATGCAATTTGAAAGTTGACTTTGAATGGGGTAGGTGAAAGATGATGTAAGCGATGATGCAAAATGGTGGAAAATCAGGAAACGATGATGCAATCGATGATGTAATTGGAGGTGAATTTGGCCTATAAATAGGCCTTAGAATCACCATTCTAAGCATTCCATCACAAACCAAAACAATAAGTAGTTTAGAGAAAGAGAGAGAGAGCTTGGAGAGGAGGAGCAAAGCAGAGGAAGAAATTCTACGGTGAAACTTCAATCCACTAAGTTTTCCTATCTCTTGTTATGTTTAATTTTCTAGTTTTTGTAAATTCTATTATGGAGTAGATTTGTTTTCTAAGGTTATGATGTAGCCTAACTTTGATGTTCCAAACCTTTGTTCAATTCAATTAATGATTTTCTATCTTGGTTGATACATTTAATATTGTTCTTAATGCTTCTAAATAATTGGCCACTATTTAGTTGAATTGTTAATCATAATGATAGCGGAAGCTGATTTATGTGTCTAGTTCATTGTATTTAATGTCATAAATTACATGTAGGATAGGAATATACCTGCATGGTTTGTGTAGTCTATAAAAGAGATCCATAAATCTTAATGAATCCTTTAATGTTTTGACTTGCATGGGAACATATTAATTAATCTTTATAGGGTATTTTCCTTAGACCTCGGGAGGGGCTATGTGAATAATTCAGGGAATCTCGACTAGCAACTGGATAGTTAATTTTTGTTAAAAAGAACAAAGGGGAAGAACAGATTAGTTATGGTGAAATCATAATCTTAGAATTTTTATTCATTGAATTAATTTTCATTTATTTACAATTGCAATTAAATTTACTCATAGTTTGCAACTCATTTACCCAAATTTCATCTATCAAATAAAAGTTGAGTTATTTTAATTTTGGGCATTAATTAACAACAATCCTCGTGGGACGATACTTCTCTCATTACTTTATTACTTGTTCGGCTCGTTCACTTGCGATTTTGCACAACAGGGAGCCTCCAGCAATAAAGGTCCCAAGAACGTTCCTTTCAGCTCTTCAAAGGATCTTGCAGATGCCCCTACCAGCTCCTCTAAGGCCCCTTCAGACAAGTGATTTTAATATTCCTTCTCGCTGTTAATAGGACTTATCCTTGAACATCGATGCTTTCACAATTACAATTCTTGTTTTGTTTTTGGAACAATTTATAATTATTGATTGATCATTATCTTAGTAGAATTCCTTTCACTTTGTTCTGTTGCTTTATTATATTCTTGCGAATGTCGTCATAGTAGATTGCAAATAACTATAACCTGTCAGATAGATAATGTTTAAAAATGGTTAAGGGAGTCGACCGCCCTTATGCGTACCTTCGGAGAGGTATAATAGGAAAAATGATCATTTGGGTCGTGGATGGCACCCATTATATGATTTTCAACACGTATAATAGTCTGAGGGGTAGAGAAGAATCCTCGAAGGTGGGCGAGCAGTTTGATTCTCGACTCAAATGGTCGTAACATTTTCGGCATCCTTTCTGATCGCTGCCGGAGTTAATGAGAGATTGCGTCCAGACAGTTGGAATCCTAAATCGAATGGTACGACAATTATTTCCAGCTGCGCTCACAAGTTTACTCCTAAACATTTTTAGCGTAATGAATGAACCTCTCCAGCTGCGCTCATAGGGCGTACCCGAGCATGGCGTACCCGAGCATTTACAATGAGAGTTGGGTCGAGTGTCATTTCGATCGAGCCCTTTATTTTTTGAGAGCGGGGTTGAGTGTCACTTCGATTGAGCCCTTTATTTTTTTAGAGCGGGGCTGAGTGTCACTTCGATCGAGCCCTTTATTTTTTGTTCGCGCGCGAAGGTGGAGGGGGAGGCCAATTAGTGAGCGACAATTAGGTGCGCGGGCTCGTGGCCGTTTTAACCCCTCCTGCCCCTTAGGGCTGTCAGATATTGGAGCTTCGAGCTGACACTTTGTCGCTTTACGGGGGCGTACCTTGTATAAGGACACATATACGCATTCGTTAGCAATAATCCATCATAACCAATTGACAGTTCTCATTATATCTATACATGGCTCATTTTACATGTGTGATAGAGTATCAACAGTAAATGAAAATACAATCGTTCAGGTGTAATATGTTCTCAGGTGGATGGCATTCCAAGCTCTTGGTAGGATTGCCCCGTCCACGTCTGCAAAGTGGTAGACTCCGTTCCTTAGATCTTCATGAATCAAGTAAGACCCTTCCCAATTCGGTCCCAATACTCTTTCATTTGCCTTGCGAGCATCGGGTAGGACTTCCCGTAGGACAAGGTCACTTGGTTTGAAATGACGTACCCGTACTTTCTTGTTGTAATGTCTAGCCATCCTCTGCTGGTAGACGGCCATCCTGAGGCGAGCAGCTTCCTTTGATTCCTCGAGCAAGTCTGAGCTGGCAGCCAAGAGCTGGTTGTTGTCTTCGAGGTTGAAGCTTGCTCTTCTATAACTGTAGACTTCGAATTCAGCTGGAATCATGGCCTCGGACCCGTAGACCATTGAGAAGGGGGTCTCTCTAGTAGTACCGCGGGCAATAGTGCGGTATGCCCATAACACTTTTTGTAGCTCATCAACCCATGCTCCTTTCCTGGCTTCAAGCTTAGTCTTCAGCATCTGTTTGATGACTTTATTGACTGCTTCCACCTGGCCGTTGGCTTGAGAGTGATCGACTGCGGAGAAGCTCTTGACGATGCCGAGGTTGTTACAGAACTCTTGAAATTGCTCACTTGTGAACTGGGTCCCGTTGTCTGTCACTAGCTGCTGAGGTACGCCGAACCTGCGGATTATGTTATCCCACACGAACTTTTCAATCTTCGTCGTGGAGATTTCGGCCAGCTCATTCGCTTCTGCCCACTTGGTGAAGTAATCGACGGCCACCATAGCATATTTGCACCTTGCCCGTCCCACCCGAAGGGGTCCAATTAGATCCATGCCCCAGATGGCGAAGGGCCACGGACTAATCATCTGATGGAGGTAAGCTGGTGGTACTCAAGGAATCTTAGAGAATCTCTAGCATTTATCGCATTTCCTCACCAGGTCAGTGGCGTCCTGCTTCATTGTTGGCCAATAGAACCCCTGTCTGAGCGCTTTTTGGGCCAAGGAGAGGACGCTTTTTGGGCCAAGGAGAGTCCTCCAGCATGGTTGCCACATTGTCCTTCGTGTATGTCCCTCATCAAGACGGTGCATTCCGACTCATCAATGCATCTGAGCAGAGGGGCTGAGAGGCCTCTTTTATAGAGAACATCGCCATAGATACAGTACCTGGCCGCTCTGATACGCAGACGACGCGCCTCCATCTTATCCTCTGGGAGTCTTCCTTCTTGCAGGTAATTGACCAGCAGGCACATCCATGATCCATCCGCTATTGTCAGAGCCATCACTTCCACACCAGATTTGGTACTTGGTTTGGGCAGGAACTCCACAGGTATATTTTCAGTGCAATTTGTATCTTGAGTGGTTGCCAAACGAGCCAGAGTGTCTGCATGAGAGTTCTGGGCACGCGGGATCTGGTTAAACTCGAATGCCTCGAAAGCCCCCAGTAATCTCTGAACTTCCCACAGGTAGGCTGCCATTTTTGATCCTTTAGCTTGATATTCACCTTTTATCTGGCAGACCACTAATTGGGAATTGCCGAAGATTCTAATTCGTTCAACCTGCATTCTTTTGGCCAGATGGAGCCCTACCAGCAGCGCTTCATACTCCGCCTCATTGTTAGTCATTCTGAAGCCAAATTGAGGGTGCAGAGAAACTTACCCCCACCATCAGGATTGATCAATAGGATTCCGGCTCCAGCGCTCCTTTCGCATGATGACCCATCTACAAAAAGTTCCCAGTACGGTCCCCCAGAGGTCTCAGCTTGGTCATCCACAGGCTCGGTGAACTTAGCTATAAAATCTACCAGTGCTTGCCCCTTGATCGCCGGTCTTGGCTTGAACTCAATGTCATACTGGACGATCTCAATAGCCCACTTGATGAGTTGGTCAGAGGTATCTGGCTTCTGAAGGATTTGCTTTAGGAGGTACCGGGTTAGGACTTCAATCTTATGAGCCTGAAAATATGGGCGCAGCTTCCTGGACACCATCACCAAACAGTAGGCTAGCAGCTCCATTGGGGTGTACCTGGATTTCGTCTCGATCAGCTTCTTGCTTACATAGTACACTGGGGCTTGGGCTCCACTTTCTTCTTGTCTTGCCAGGGCTGCGCTTAGGGCATGTTGGGACACCCCCAGATAGACTATCAGAGTCTCCCCCTCTTTTGGTTTGGTCAGCAGCGGAGCGCGCCCCATGTATTCTTTCAGTTGTTTGAAGGCAGCTTCACATTCATCAGTTAACTTGAAATTCCTGGCCTTCTTCAACACCTCAAAGAACGGCACACATCTGTCAGAGGCCTTTGATACGAATCGGCTTAAGGCAGCAATTTGACCATTCAGACTTTGGATCTCCTTCACACAACCTGGCGATCTCATGTTCAGCAGGGCCTGGATTTTCTCTGGGTTGGCTTCTATTCCCTTGTTGTTCACAACGAAACCTAAAATTTACCTGAAGACACCCCAAAGGCACACTTGAGAGGATTGAGCTTCATTTGGTACTTTCTCAGAATCTGGAACATCCTCTCGAGGTCCTGAACATGATTGACAGCTTTCTCAGATTTTACCAGCATGTCGTCCATATATACTTCCATGCTCTTTCCGATCAGTTCCTCAAACATCTTGTTCACCAGCCTCTGGTAAGTGGCCCCTGCGTTCTTCAGACCGAAGGGCATTACCTTGTAGCAATACAGCCCCCGGTTAGTTGTGAATGATGTGCACTCCTCGTCCTTGGGGTCCATGGGGATTTGATTGTAGCCCGAGTAAGCATCCATGAAGCTCAGGAGTTCATGTCCTGCTGTTGCATCCACCAGCTGATCAATTCTAGGCAAGGGGAAGCTATCCTTCGGGCAAGCTTTGTTTAGGTCCGTGAAGTCTATGCAGGTTCTCAATTTCCCATTCTTCTTCTTCACCAGCACGGGGTTAGCCACCCATTCTGGATATTGGACCTCGCGGATAAACTTATTGGCCAGAAGCTTGTCCACTTCCTCTTTCAGAGCTTCACTACGCTCCTGGTTCATCTGTCTCCTCCTTTGGCAGACCGACCGGTGGCGGGGGTTGACGTTTAGCTTATGCGTCATCACGTTCGGGTCAATCCCTACCATGTCCCCATGAGTCCAGGCGAAAAGATCTACATTCTTCTTAAGACAGTTAATCAATCGGGACTTTACCTCGAGGACAAGACTTCTACCCAGCTTGAGGCATCTCAACATATCTGTTTCATCGACCGGAACGTCTTCGAGCTCTTCCATTGGACCAGCACTCTGACATGTGTCAAACTCCATGGGGTCTAAGTCATGGCTGACCCCCGATGAAGTGATCGCCTGTAATTCCCGCTCCGGGACCATCTCTGTTTTCTTCCCCTGGACACCCTTTCTGATCGCATCCACAGAGCAGCGACGAGCCATGGATTGTTCGCCCTGCATACATCCTACACCGCTGGGAGTCGAAAACTTTATCGCGAGAGCCTTAGTGGATACAACCATGTCAAGATCATTCATTGCGGGCCTCCCCATCACCACGTTATATGCCGAGGGAGAGTCGATGATGAGGAAGTCTGATAGCACTGTGGACTGTCGGGCTTCGTCTCCGAGGGTTAAGGGCAATCTGATCTGTCCAACAGGGATGACTGAATCTCCAGTGAAACCGTAGAGGGGTTCAGGGGATGGCTTTAACTGCTCGTCGCTGATCCCCAACTGATCATAGCAGCTCTTGTACATGACATTTATGAAGCTGCCAGTGTCAATCATAATTCTCTTCACCATTGAGTTACCAATGCGTGCCCTAATTACCAGAGCATCATTGTGGGGGAAATGGACATCTTGCGCATCTTCATCAGTGAACACAATGTCCTCTGATACCTTCTTTGCTTTCTTGGCAGGTCTCCATGACTCTCCTTGTTTCCCTGGCTGGACGCGCCTTGCTTCACGTACAAACCGCTCCTGAGATCGGTTGGATTCTCCTGCCTGCGAGGGTCCCCCATGAATGGTATGGATGGTTCTGACAGAGGGGCCCTGGTTAGAATCTGGTTCTGGCTGATTTCGGGCAAGAGGATCTTCTGAGCGCTGATGAGATCGTTGCTGCTGGGACAGTCGCTTTGGGGGCCTCATAACGTAATCTCTCAGACGACCATTCCTGATTAACTCTTCAATGGCATCTTTGAGCGCCCAGCAGTCGGCAGTATTATGCCCAATGTCGTTGTGATAAGCGCAGAATTTGTTTCTGTCTCGACGCCCTTCGAGGCCCTGAAAGGGAGTCGGCCTCCCAAAGTTTTCTCTGTTCTTCTCGGTCGCATATATTCGGTCTTGGGTATCAGATAGGCGTTGTATGTATTGTAACGGCCTCGATATCGTGGCCGCTCCGGTCCCCGACTACTGCTCGGTCTCCGCCAGTCCCTGGCTTTCTTGGTAACCTGCTGGTTCTCTCTTCTACCCCCAGGATTATTTCCCCCATTACTTCTCTTTCTTCTATGACTGGAAGTACCAGCTTCGTCCCTCTGAGAACCGGTTTTCCTAGGGTTGGTCACTTCCTCCCACCGGATTTTCTTCTCAGCTCGCTCATAGAATTCTCTCAAATCCTTAACAGGGGATCTGTATATGCTCTCATACAATTTGCCATCTTTCCTCAGACCAGATGAGATGGTCGACAGTACTCCTTCGTCTATAGAGTTTTCCACGTTCGTCACCTCGCGCCTGAACCTGTTAATGTATTCCTTTAGAGGCTTACCTGGACACTGGCAGATGGTAGAGAGGTGACAAGGTGGTGCGAGGCGCCTCTTCAATGCCTTGTACTGGTTCAGAAATTTCTGTTGGCATTCCTCCCAGTTATTGATGCTGCGAGGAGGGAGGCTTCTGAACCATGTCCGCGGGATGTCCCACAAGGTAGTCGGGAACACACGATAATTCACAAGCGGACTCGTCGTTTGGAGGTCCATCTGGATATTGAAAGCGTCCAGATGGTCATAGGGATCGGAGTTCCCTTTGTACTGAGGAATATTGGAAATCTTGAACTTTGGAGGGAGCGGCTCCAGTTCGATTTCGGAGGTAAAGGGGGTTCTTTCTCCAGCCTGTCCCCTCTGCTCTTGCATTGTGAGTCACGCTTCCAGCTGACGGACCCTTTGAAGGAGCTCTGCAATTAATGTGTCTCGTGTTTCAATGCCCCCAACAGTTGAATGTCTATCTCTCCTGCTCGGGGATCGATTATTCCTAGCCTCCTGTCCCCCAACATTAGGTCCTTGCCCCGCCCTGTCTTCGCGGGCCGGGGTTTGATCATGGTTGCAACCAGCCTACTCCGGCCTATGCTCATTGCGTACCCGTGGTAGTCGAGCACTAGAATGTATGCTGGAAGAATTGATAGACCCTTCTCGTTCGAGTTCTCCGACACCCCTTCCGTTCACACCAGGGTCTTCCGTGCGTCTCCTTCGGGGAACATCTCCTCCTGGAACGGCTTGAGGAGGGATTTGGGGAGGCTGGGCCTGATTCCGGAACATAGTCCTGATTTCACCAATAAACTCCACGACAGTATTCTCCAACCTCTCCTGTTGTCGTTGTAGTGCCTGCATTGCATCTCCCCCTATAGTGTTAAATGTGGGTTGACGGGTAGGAAGAGGAGGTATACCTTGAGCATTCCCCATCATAGGTGCGTTAGACGTCCCTACACCTGTATCGGATAATCCTCCAGTAGACATGGTCCATTGTTGGTCTGAAGCTTCTTGGCGATTCTCAGTCGCGTTGAAATCTCTTGGAATCCTCCCTCTAACTATAGCGAATGAAGAACGAGAAGTGAAAGCTAACAAGTAGGAAAAGTTGACGAAACTGAGGATGAGCCCCTCCTTTTAACGCCAAAAATATTAATGTCAGAAAATAGTTTTCCTTAGTCAACGAGGTTGTTTGTGGGCTCAAGCTGCAGTTTCGAATGATCAATAGGATGCATGTAAAGAAGTGAAAATAAGGAAGATAGGTTAGAGGCGAGGAGGAGGAAACGCAGAAGGTTTTTAGAGTGGTTCGGCCCAAAAAGATGCCTACGTCCACTGTTCACTCTCTCACTATTTTGGCAGAGTAACGACACTCAGAAATTGCTCTCTCTTTTTACAATGAAAATCGTCCCCTTTTATAGAGGAAGAGGACATGTTACAGTAAAACAGAAAAAAGACAAAGGTAAACAGTTTACTACAGTTTTACTGACAGACAGCATTTAATGCGCCGGAAGCTTAATTAATGCGGCTGACAATGCATTAAATGGGGTCGAAAATACAATAAACGCGGTCGAATCCGTCGTATCCGAAATCTGCCCAAGAGAGATTTCTGATGATTAGATTGGATTCGGCATGATGGGATATCAAGGTCACGATCACAGCCTCTGGCGAACATAGCGTGCATGGCAAGTCTGAGAACTGCTGACTGCATGGCACTGTTAACCGCTGTTGATTCGGGACTTTTTAGAAATGAGTCGGATTAATCTTCCAGCAGATGGGCTGCCTCGTCAGGTGGGAGAATGAACCGGTCTCTGACAAGTATGGTTACCTGAAGGGTCGAAGAGGTGGGTTATGGGTCGACGTGCCCGCAGCTGGTTATGGCAATAAGGCGGATAAGATCGTGAGTGAAGGAGTTGGCATGCGGCCATGCTCAGGAATCAGCCGTTAGTTCAGTCGGATCATCGTAGGAGAGGAGGACTTGCTAGATACTTCTAATGGATGGCTCAGCCTAGTGGATGTCTGGCGGGCAGGATTGGCGAAGAGGAAAACGGCATAATATGGCGGATAACTTGGCGAGCAGACTTAGTCATCACGGATAGCGGCAAACGGCAAGGACCATCAGTCAAACAGAGCGAGTAAAGCTGACGGAAAGTACAGCGGTCTCAATGGCGGAGAAGGTAGCGGTCACGGTCAACTTCCAGAATAGGATGCCTACGATCAGAATTAGCGGTCAGGTTGAGCAATAGCGAACAGCGGTAACGACTAGCGTCAACTAATGGGCAATTCCTTCAAGAAAGTTGGCTGGAAGGATGATGGAAAATTTAGCTTCTTGACCATTGGATCGGCACTGTAGATCCAATTGGGCTGTACTATTCTGATTGCTATAATTCATCCATAACAGCACCCATTACAAATATAGATAAGAAAATGAAAAGAGATAAATGCCTCCATATTTTGAAGATACATAATTCTGGTGGAGTACTAGAACTCTTGCTTAACCAATTTTCCTTTCGTTTTCAATTCCTCTTTTTTTTTTTTTCCCCCAATTGATAAATATATACTAAAATAATGGAAAAATAATAATAATCTATCAGAAGAACCCATAATGTATTATAACAATTCTCATAAATGACAATTTCCTTTTGCAAACGTTTTTAGTTTGATCTTGTTGTTGTAGTCTTTGCAAAAATAAAAATAAAAATAAAATAAAAAATTTATTCTATTCGCAAACTTGTTAAAATAGCTCGAAAGAAATGAATGATTAATGTAGGCGTTGGACTATTAATCCTCCTGACTTACGGGTAAACTTCACGCGGTTTTATCTCTCAAATTTGATGGTGACATGAAGAAACAGGGAAACTACATGCAAGGAGAAAATACCCCTCTATTATTGAATACTTGTCAACAAGTGGTGCGAACATAGAAATTGAGATAAATGATTAATGTAGGTGTTGGAATGTAGTGCGGTTGACTCGCAAGTAAACTCCACGCGGTTTTTTTCCCTAATTTAAAAGTAATATGAAGAAACAAATGACAATAATGTAATAAGAATAACAGCCCTCCATTTGATACTGGCGATTTTGTAACAAGTAATGTGACTATTATTAATTTGTTAACTTTTTCCTCGAATGCTTCTTACTTTCACTACAACAAAAATGGATGTCCATATCAAGCAATGCCCAATAAAATTGACTATGTGTCTGATATAGATAGAGTCGGTATAATTCCTAACAATATTCATACTGAGCACCTCATTCAGTATGGATACGGGTAACCATATTAAACTATATCCGATATGGATACACATATAAAAAATGAGTCGACCCATAGATTAATCTGTGGATATATTTATATATACCGGGCCACCCGGTATAGATAAGAATATCCATACCGGGTACGTGCCCGATATGGATACCCATTGTCATATTAAAAATATATATACGTATTTTTTTTTTTAGAAAATATAAGTAATTTTATATTAAACCAAAAATAATATTATAACATACATAAAAAATCCATTTATACATTATCACTTGAAAATGTTATTAACAACATAAATACAATAATTTGGGATCTCTTCTCTTTCTTTTCTTCTCACCAATCGATCAACTGGAAGACAAGTCACTAGATATATCTTCGACCGACATATGAAAATAGCATATATTAGCAACAAACACATGAGTAACAAACTCAATATATAAAATAATACTAATAAACTCGATCAATTTGACTAAAATTTTGATAGAGTTTTCTCTATTTTTCGAACTTCCCAAAAATGTAATTCATTGGCAAATTAGAGTAATTTCACAACAAATCCAACAGAAACGAAGACTCCATCTCTCCGGAAACAATATATATAATTAAGAGAATTTACCACTAGCATATGATTTAAAAGTAGTTGCTGCAACAAGAATGGATACAACTTAAAACAAGTTTTTCAAAAAAGTAAAATAGCCAGAAAACAAAACACATGATCTAATGAGATTAATTAGCACTTGATCACTTAGCACATGAAATGTGTTGTAACGATGAAATCCACAATCATAAATATTGTTGTATTTATTTTTGGGCTACCTCAAATAGGCTGGTAAAAGTTCAAAGGCCCAATAAGATAGCATACTAAAACTGTCTCAACAGACAAGGACTCAAGTTACTGATCCAAAGAAACGAGCATAACTTTGTGCTCGGTTGTCAGATTGCCTATTATAATATGTTTTCGGAATAGGATTTTCGTGCTCTATGACGTGGCAACCCGAGGTTCCCCGGTTGATGCCATCGGCATCCTAAATATTATTGTTTTAATGGGTGTGTTCTTGAGGTTTATGTTTGCAATCCTTATATTCTTCCATTCTGGTCAAAAGGCACTGAACGAACAGTCCAGGAATAAGCATACAAATGGGTTAATGAAGCGAGCAGCCGTATGAGCAGCTCACGTGATTGTACACAACATCCTACTCACGTCAATGAGCAGGATCAATAAGATGATGAACGAGTAGATAGACGAGCAAGACCAGCAACCTGCTCGTATACTTGCTCTTGTGACTTCCCGCATAGCTGCTCATGTACCAGCTCGGGCAGGCAGTCCATTATTTGCACGCTCCAATCTTACCAGTGACCAGCTTACTGATCAGGCCGCCAACACCTCACGAGCATCAGCTTGCCCAGAACAGAAGCAGCTCGCGAAAAGGAGTGACATGCTCGTCAAGTCTTTCCAGAATGGCAGTAGTACTATTTAAGGAAAAGTCAACTACCGAATCCAGAGATCATATCAAATCTCAGATATTAAGGGTGTTAGTTGTGGAAAGTAAATCAACATTAAATGCTTTCCTATTTGAATTGTACTAAAACGATAACACCTTCCCCTCTCTATAAATAGCAACAAAAGAAATGTAAAGGAGGTTGATTTCTCTCTCTCTCTATAACCACACAAAGCACATAGTGAACAACAATGACTGTCGCTCCTAATCGGAGCCGGCGCCGTGGATACAATATCTTTCTTAAGGCCGAACCATGTAAATGTTCTGTGTCTTTTCTTCTTCCTCTCTGTCTCTCTTTTTGTTTGTTTGTATTTTTTTACCAAATTTGCAGTCTTGGGCTTCGAAGAACCTTGTTGACCAGATCCGAACATCAACATTTTAGAGCTAAAAGGAGAGCCCAAACTACAACGTTTTTCTCAGCTTTCGACAGCCATGGCAGGAGGAAGAACCAGAAGTCGTAGCTCAGGGGTTGATCGGCCTGAAAGGCAAACGGAGCAACAACACCGCGTATCTCATTCCCTTGTAGATGCAACAGCTGAAGGAGAAAACCTTCCGGCCATTCGCCAGCCACCGTTAGCCGTCCTTACGGTTGGGGGGCTTCAGGAATAGAACCAGTGACAAGAGGCGCTGGGAATGATGCAGCAACTCACAGAAATAGTCAGATTATTGACTCAGGTCCAAGCCCAGAATGTGCCCAGACCTGAAGGTGCTGAGCCCAAAAATTTTCAACAACCGCGAGAACAGGTTTTAGCTCGGGAAATGCCCGTTAAGGGAGCCTCGCGATCTATCAATTCTCCCCTTTCCCCTAACTCTCGTGTAAAAGCTGACAATTATCGAGCTCAAGCAGAAGAAGTGGAAAATCAGTGACGAGCAGAGTCGCACCGAGCAAACAGTTCGTAGGGCCCTAGAAGCATACCAATCACTGTTCTCCGAGTGATTAGAGTATAAAAATACAATTTTAATTGATTGCATTTGTCAAAATATGTTAATTAATTGAACATTTTTATTTTATTATTTTTACGAATGCATTTGATTTGATCATTTGATTTAATATATTTTTATACTCATAAAATTGATAATTTTGGGAACTTATTTTGGGTTTGTGGTGTTTTTCAGAAATAAAATCAAGAAGCCCAATGTAAAGAACTTCAGCTCAAATGCACAAGGTCTAAATATTACCAAGGTTCAGCAGTTAAACATAAGCATGACCAGACCCCAAATTTCTCTATTCCAAAGCTTCATGGCCCATACACTCTCACCAGATTTGATTTTCAAATTTAAAATAATCAAGCAATTTGTGGAGATGATGGGGGATAAAATTTGACTTTCAAAATTTAAAAGAAAAGTTGGATGAAATATGATTGATGGAGTGATTTGTGGAGATGAATTGAAATTTGATTTGTCTCTCAAATTTTGGAAATAGTAGTGATTTATGGTGATGGATTGAGACAAATTTGTGAACAAGATGAGAAGATTTTGAGCAAATTGTGTTTATTTGAATTTGAATTTTGAAAGCCTTCATTTTTCAGTGAAGTGAAGATTTTATGGAGAGGCTTTTTGCTTCTATAAATAGGGTGTCTGGCAGCACAATAAGGGGGAACCAGTTTAGAGAAAGAAATATCAAAGTCTTTGAGAGAAAAAAATCTTACTATTTTATTTTCACATTTTCTCTATAGAATTTATGAAATAATGAGCAAGTGAGGCTGAGGGGTGATCTTAATCGTAAGATTATTGTTATTCAAGTTTGTTTCTTTCAAGTTCTTCATTGTCTATGTTAAACTCCGTTATGAAGTTTTGATTCAAAAATTATATTTTGCAGTTTCATATAAATTTAGTCAGACTTTTTTTTTATGTGGTTCATATTAAAAATATAGTTTCTGAATTGATAAATTTATAAGTTAATTTTCAACTACAGTATTGTCAATTTAATATATTGTCATTCTTAATTAACTTATAAGTTATATCCGAGATTGTTATTAAATTGAAAGAGTTTTACAAAATTTTATTGGTGTTTTTATTTGATCTCTAAATCTTTATTTTCTAATTGTCTGTTTGGGATGTGAACCATGCAATTGAGTAGTAATTTAAAATCAAACTTGATAATAGAAAATTAAACAGTTAAGTGACCCTCAAAGCCTTACTATTTTCTCTATTGGTTATTATCAATTAGTTTTCTTTTTAGTTTACTTTTTTCATTCTCAAATTGAACACTCTCAAATAATTCTCCTTTCGATTGTTCTCTATTATTTATTGTTCATTATTTTATTTTATTTCTTTTACTGTTTTGAATTCTTCTTGTTATTTACTTCTCTGTGGGATCAATACCTTAAAGCTATGCTATGATAACTGTTTAGCCGAAGGTGATATTTTGGACATAACCACCGAGTCGTGAGCACTTAAAGGAGTTTAGGTCGAAAAATCCGATGGTAGAAGAGCTCTTTCAAAGGATCCGCTAGCTTGAGGCACGATGGGAAGTTAACAAGCAGAAGGGTAAATACAATGGAAGAACTCCTCTCACCTTAGATATCGAGCTCGAGCCTCTGCCTCCCAGATTTAAGGTCCTTAGCATCCCTCAATATGATAGGGACACAGACCCGTATGACCATTTGGATGCGTTCAACATTCAAATGGATCTGTAGACCACCAGCTCGTTGGTCAAGTGTTGTGTCTTTCCAGCAAACTTTGGGAGCATTCCACGAGCTTGGTTCAAGAGTCTCTCAGATCCCAGCATAAGCAACTAGGAGGAGTTTCAAAGGAGATTCATCAGCTAGTACAAGGCTCTAAAGAAGCAGCTCGCACTTTCATGTCACCTCGCTACAGTCTTCCAGCGACGGGGATGAATTGCTAAAGGACTATATTGCCATATTTAGATGCGAGGTCAACAAGGTAGACAGTCCTTCAGATGAAACCATCATGACAGCAATTTCAGCTGGTCTTCGTAATGATGAAAAGTTGTATGAAGATATATATAAGTCTCTAGTCAGGGACTTGGGTGAGTTATATGAGTGAGTTGCCAAGGAAGTCAGATAGGAAGAAGCCTTTGGCTCAAAGAAGTCTGGTCAAGAGGATGAAGCTAATGGCTCAGATCGATCCAAAAAAAGAGATCATTCGAGCTTTCAGATCGTTAAGAGGGCCAAAAAAGAGCCCATGCCTAAGCGACCTCATCATGATAGTTATAGCTACTTGTCGGATACTCAAGATAGGATTTATGCAGCCTAGAAGGATAGGGAAGATTTTGGGAAGCCCAATCCCATGAGATCCTTAGTCTATAGCAGAAACCAAAAGAAATTCTGTAAGTATCATAACAAGGTTGGTCATGACACCTCGGATTGCCGGAAGCTGAGAGACGCCATTGAAAATCTTATCAAGCAAGGTCAACTGACTGATTATGCGGTTTAGAAGACAAACTAGCAACCTTAACAACCTCATTAGCCAACATGACAACAGTTCCAGCGAGCTCCCAATCTAGAACATGAATCTGTTGTAAGAAAAATCCCTACAGCCCATGTTTGATAACTTTCTGAGCTCATACTCTTACATGTTAACAATTTTAAATTTATGAATATGAATGAATTATATTTATTGTGTCATGATTATTATTGTCTTTATGATAAATCCTCTTGGCTAAACAAACAATGTGGGTTATGCCGTCGGGTGACGACCCCCTTGGCGTAGCCCATGACCTATTACGCTGTTGTCGGATAACGATCCCCTGGACAGCCCTAACCACTCATGCTGTTGTCGGGTACGATCTCCTGGACAGCTCGCGGATAAATAAGTCATATTAATTCGGATTTCTATCCCCTAAAGCACAGCAGAGTTTCAGACCTCTTCAACTCTCGTTTTGTCGTTGGGCTCCAACACCCCCTGGGTTTAGCTCGAAAAGTCAATTGTTACTAATGATTATTTTTTAGTCCACAGGGAAATCCAAGGACTTGGTGGAATAAAAACACAAGGTCAATGCTAAGAGCAAAGTGAACAAAAAGCCGAGCAAACCTCGCAAATGAGGAGAATCAGGCAATATGCTCCCAATGCTCGTCCACCTCACCGACCAGACTACGCCGACCAGATCCGAAGTCTAATTGTGTGGTTGCACGAGCAGATCTCTCACAAGCCAAAATGATAAAGCAGGAATTGAAGGGAGACAAGATAAGCTTATGCGCGATAAGCTTTTACCAATAGAAATTCAAACTCCCAGCCCGTAAACGAACTAAGAGCTGGAGGGCTTGTGTTGTATGTATTTTTGGGCTACCCCAAATGGACTAGTAAAAGTCTAAAGGCCCAGTAAGATAACCTACTAAAATCGTCATAACAGACAAATGCCCAAGTTATTGATCTAAAGAAACAAATAACTTTGTACTTGGTTGTCAAATTGCCTATTATAATATGTTTTCGGAATGAGATTTTCGTGCTCTATGACGTGGCAACCCTGGGTTCCCCGGTTGATGCTATTAGCATCCTAAAAATTGTTATTTTAGTGGATGTATTCTTGAGGTTTATGTTTGCAATCCTAATATTCTTCCATTCTACGTCAAAAGATATTAAACTAACAGTCCAAGAATAAGCATACAGATGGGCTGATGAAGTGAGCAGCCACATGAGCAGCTCACGTGACTGTATACAACATCCTGCTCACATCAACGAGTAAGGTCGACGAGATGATGAACGAGTAGATGGACGAACAAGACCAGCAACTTGTTCGTAGACCTGCTCATGTGACTTCTCGCATAGCTACTCGCGTATTAGCTTGGGCAGGTAGTCCATTATTTGCACGCTTCAATCTTACCAACGACTAGCTCGCTGATCAGGTCGCCAGCACCTCACGAGCATCAGCTCGCCTAGAACAGAAACAGCTCGCGAATAGGAGTGGCGTGCACGTCAAGTCTTTCCGGAATGGAAGTAACACTATTTAAGGAAAAGTCAACTATCGAATCTAGAGATCATATCAAATCCCGAATATTAAGGGTATTAGTTGTGGAAAGTAAATCAACTTTAAATGCTTTCTTATTTGAGTTGTACTAAAACGGTAGCACCTTTCACTCTTTATAAATAGCAACAAAAGCAATGTAAAGAGGGCTGATTTTTCTCTCTCTTTGTAACCACACAAAGCACATAGTGAACAACAATGACTGTTGCCCCTAACCGAAGTCGGCGCCGTGGACGTAGGCCCTTTCTTAAGGTCGAACCACATAAATATTTTGTATCTTTTCTTCTTCCTCTCTGCCTATTTTTTTGTTTATTTGTATGTTTTACCAGATTTGCAGTCTTGGGCTTCGAAAAACCGTATTGACCAGATCCGAACGTCAACATATATATATATATATATGATTTCTCATATGTAAACTTCTTTACATGAGAGTTATATTCATACAAAAACATATACAAAGCTGCCCTCCCTAATGACTCTTTGTTAGTTTTCACACTTCGGATTTAGGGAAATTAATTTGCGGGTGATTGAAAAATTTATTTGTTTAGATGTCTATTAAAAGTTATAGATTCAAATTTATAAATTGCTTTCATTTGGAGAAAGAGATTCGAATTTGGAACGTCAAATTTGTTAGGATGAAAACACAAATTCAAATAAAGCAAACACAAATAAGAAAAGAGAAAACACGCCAGATTTTTATGTACCTCAGAAAATCCCCAATGTTCACGGAGCACGCTGACATTCTTTCCATCGTATGATAATGTTATAAGTAGATTCTCTCTCTCTTTTTTCCCACCACAACCCTCATATAAGAGTCGGACCTTGATATGTTTGTATCGTGCCATAATTCTGGATTCACGTTTTGCACTCTGGCAAACTTTGCTAATAAGCATGATTACTAGAAATAACCAAGCTATAACAATAGCCACAATCTATAAATTACTTCCCATAAATAATGGGTGTGTTTTTATTTTCAAAATCATTATAGTTTTCCATTATATAATTTATTTTCAAAAATAGTTTTTCAGAAATGAAACAAACAACATGAGATTTCCTAAGTACTTTTTTGCATCATGAATAAAATTAATTAATAGAAAAAAATATTATTTATAGCATCATCAAAAACAAATTAAAATATTATTAAAATAAGTTCTTCAATATATATATATATATATATATATATATATATGCGCGCTTGCGTAGTACAAATTAATGGTTCATTAATTTTACCAAGCATTTTTTTGTTGTTCTCGTTTTCTTTTTCTTTTTTCAATAGAAGTATCACTAAAATTGCAAAATAATGGAGAAAATTGATACTCGATAAAGATCCCACGAGTTTGTTCATTCGAAAATGATAATTTCCTCCGTAAAATTTTCCTTGTGCGGCTCCTTCACTTTTTTATGATAAATTTAGTTGGGTAATGCAAAATAATGGTTCACTAATTTTACCAAGCATTTTTCATTTTTGTTTTCCTTTTCTTTTTCCAATTAAAATAACTAAAAATTGCGAAATAATAGAGAAAACTGATAATCTAGTAAGAGCCCATAAGTTTATTGATTCGAAAATGATAAGTTCCTTTGCAAAATTTTTCGCAATAATCTTTTTATAATTTTTCTTGCAAAAGTTTTGTATTCTAAAGTACGGACAAAAATTACTATTGGCCTATTTTCTTCCTTCGCCGGGTGTGGAGCCATGCCGAAGAATGTGGGCAGCTGGCGCTCTGCCATTGACAATAACTTTACTACTTCGTTGACTTCGTTAATGCATTCTTAATTAGCCTTGATCCATGCCTTCCTAAATTGAATCATAATCCACACAAGTCTCCTTGATGGCTTTCCATGCACGTTACGTGTGCATCCATTTATAGGGGATAGGTGTGGGGGTGCCCACATGGCCGTGGCCTCCACTAATGAATTTCTTCCGAGTGTTAGAAGGTATAGCCTCGAACTAATCAATTTGTGCCAAGTTTTAAAGGGGTATTTGAGGCTATATATATATATATATACAACAGAATAATTCTAAAAAAGCTATTATAATTTGCTTATATCTTTTGTTTGTCATGATTTCATTTTTATCTGAAATATCCTCTAACGTTAATAAAAGCACTTGAACCACCATTTACAGGTATATAAAAAGACGACAATACTCCTAACGATCACAAATTCCTTTAAGTTGACTTAATTGATAATTTGACTCCTGGGATAAAATGGGAAATGCAATAAAATATTTAAGGGATAATATGAAGAAAACCTACTGTGGTTTGTAAAAATGTTATTTTTACTATCTATATTTTTATTTTTATTTAAAATCTCCCTACCATCAATTTTGTGATGAAAATGTTAGAAAAAGTTAAAATATCGAATTTACGTTTGGTTTAAATAATATAATAATATAAAAAAATAAAAAAAAATAATATTAAGTCTACAAATATAAAAGATCAAAATAAATAACATTAAATCTAAAAATATAAAAATTCAAAATAAATAATATTAAATCTAAAAATATAAAAAATAAAAATAAATAATATAAAAATATAAAAAATCAAAAAGAAGATTAATTTTAAATTGAAGTTGAAGATAATGTGAACTAAAAAAGAAAAATTAAGAAAAAAATTTTCCACATCTTCAAGTTGAAGTTGAATATTTGGAAATCTTTAACTATCTTCAAATAAAATAAATAAATACAACAGATAAATGGGGATTTTTTTTTTTCAAAAAGAAAATATATTGGAAAAAATGAAAGAAAAATTCAAAAGAAAAAAGAAAAATTCAAAACTTCAAAGAAAATCCGGATCGCTGGAAACCCAACAAATTTTGGGTTTCCAGCAACTTGAAACCCATAATTTCTTATATTTTTAGATTTGATGTTATTTATTTTATTTTTTATATTATTATATTATGTAAACCAAAGATAAATTCGATATTTTAACTTTTTCTAATATTTTCATTAAAAAATTGAAAGCCAGGGAGGATTTTGGATAAAAATAAAATCATAAATAATAAAAATGATATTTTTGCAAAGCACAATAGATTTTTTTGGGATTTTCCTATTTTTATATTAGTATATTATGTAAACCAATGATAACATTTTCATTAAAAAATTGATGGTAGGAGAATTTTAGATAAAAATGAAACTATAGATGTAAAAAAGATAATTTTACAAATTACAATAGAATTTATATATATATATGCATTTTTTTGCTTTGTTCTGATGATGTAAAAAAGAAAATGACATGAATTTCATAAACTTTGGTATTGCTACTAGAATGGTGTTTCTGAAACATAAAAGGGATATTTATGAAAATAATATCTTAAAGTGATTAGGTTTACCAAACTTTGTAAAACATAACTTCTTAAAACTGGGAAGAACGAAAATCTGTTTATATTGTTATTAAAAGTAAAACTTTTTTTACGTTTAATAATTAGATGTTTGTAAATAACACTTTTTTCTCTATAACAATTATGATCAGAGTCCATTTGCTCATAGCAAAATTCATTATTATCAAAGTTTATTTGAGAGGTCATGCTATACTGTACGGCACTGTTATTGTTATAATTGTAATATACTTGTAGATTTCAATGTTGGGACGAAATTTTATACATTACTAATTTTTTATGATACTAAAATTATAAATTCAATTTTTTTTTTTTTTTTTAACATTACCATGCCAATGTAAGTATCAAGTCTTCTAGCCGAAACTATGTTTTTCACTTTGGCATAATGTCAATCCTCTCATTCAACAGAACATCGGTACACTTGAAAATGGTGTGAGGGCAGTCCGGGCTCTTAATCTCCATTTTTTTTTAATAGTTATTTAAAAACCAATAACATAAGACCAGCAGCTCACTGACTAATTGTAACTTCTCCTCACTTTCACCGAAACCACCACTTTTTTTTTTTTAATATTTATTTAAAAACCAATAGCGTAAGACCAGCAGCTTACTGACTAATTGTAACTTCTCCTCGCTTTCACCGAAACCACCACTTTCTTCTTGGAACCCAACTTTAATATATAACATATAAATACCCTCCTCTTCCATCAGCACCACCAATTTCTTTTTCTGAAACTGAACATTGGTTAGGCTTAATCAACTCGGTCTCCCAACTCGTTTTTTCCATGGTTCTTTCTTGTTCTTATTATTATTATTATTTTTCAAAATGAGATCTTTTCTTTTCTCTTGTCTTGATCGATTTTTTTTTTTTTAAATAATTTTATGTGTGTGTTTCAGAAGAAGAAAGACAAAAATGTTGGCGGGGGTACCGATAAGAACAACTTCAATGGAGGAGGAGACGAAGAGAAGAAGAAAGAAAAGGATCCATCCAAAATCCAAGATAGGGTCCAACAGAAGACCATGAAACAGTTGGAACTGGAGAATACAGAATCCAACGATGGCGGAATAACCAAAAATAATAAAAATGAGGAAACACTAAGAGGACTGAGATCCAGCCTCACCAGTCACCTCCGCAGGTCGGTCTCCGATCTTTCCAGTGAAAAGGAAAAAGTCAAGGTACAGGTTTCTTTTCTTCTTTTTGCTATTAGCACTCCCTATTTTCCTATATTTTGAAGGCAACCAATGAAATCTCCCCAAGTTTGAAAGGTGCAGGTTTTATCAATTTAACTTGGTGCTTGTGCAACGTTTGCATGTAATAACTTCTACTGGCCACTTGTTTTTAGGGATGATATAAAAAATTCACTGTAATTTATAAAAATATTTATTTTATTTTTATTCAAAATTTCTTTTAATATTAATAAATTAATAGAAAAATTATATAAATAATTAAAAATAATGTTAGCTTTGAGATTTTTATTTAATAAATAAAATATTTGTAGGGATAGTTCCAAAAAATCTATTATAATTTATAAAAATATTTGTTTTATCACTAATATCATTTTTGCCCAAAATCTTCCTGATACTAATAAATTAATAGAAAAATTATATAAAGGGTAAAAAAATAATTTTAATCCTAAAATTTTTATTTAATAAATAAAATAATTTCAAAATAATATTAAAAAAAATTTCTAGGTTTCTAATTGACTGGAAACTTATATTGGAAACTGTTGACGATCGGAATTGTGCAACACCCGAAATGATTTATGTGGGGTCGACTTGTTAACAAGCTGCGATTAGATGCACGAGTTCACAGTCGTTCAACTCCTTTTAACCCTAGGTATGGGGCCGGTGTGTGAGCTATGCACAACCGTGTTAACCCTTTTTTTACCTCTGGATGTTGCGTTTGGAGTAGAACCCTCAACTTTATAGGTGTTTTGGTGCATAACTCCTACCACCAAGTTAGCGCCAAAAACGTTGACATTGAGATCCGGTCAACAAAGGTTTTGATGCCCAATAATGCAAATAACTAAAAATAAGGTAAAAATCGAAGAGGCAGAGAGGAAGAAAAAGGAAAACATAAGGTTTTTTACGTTGTTCGACCCAAAAAACTACCTACGTTAACGATTGTGCTCTGGTTATTTTTCAATAAAGTCACAGTGTATTATTATCAGTTGTCTCTCCCTTTACAATAAGTTTCTATCTCTATTTATAGAGATAAGTGGTGCTATAGTTTGTGAACAATATAAATGAAAAATAATTTAATATTAATTACACTTTCAAAAGCTTGCTCCCATAATCTTAGAGATTTGATCTTATCTTTAGATTTAATGGTTGAGTGTTCCTTAAATTACGTTGTTGACTTTCTGGAAAGATTTACTCAACGTGCACATCATGCTATGTGCTGGATCTTATTATGAGCGAGCTGAAGCTATATGCTAAGTAGCTCGGACTATGACTGAGTAGCGACTTAAGAGAGAGCTCTTTTCCACGAGCTGAATGAACTGAGGTCAGCGAGCTGGGAGCTTGTCTATGCGAGCTGAACATCCTTAGTACTGAAGGCTTGTATCGATGAGTTGGTCGTTATACGTATAGAGAGCTAACTGCTGCGAGCTGGATGCTGGCTTGATCAGACCTTTGTCCATTGAATCAGTCTATTGGGCAAACTCATTGGGCTTTTTTCAACCTATTTATGTAGTCTTAAATTCACTCACATCAAAAACCTAATCTAAAGGTGAAAATCCAATCTCCAGATTGGATCTCCTTTGTTGAAACTCAAATAATAGACAAAAAATATCAACGAAAAAAAATCATCAAAATATTAAAAAAAAATATATCAACAATCACACATCCAACATCATCAATCACTAGAATACATTGTCTAGGTTTGAATCAAATCTAGATCTGATGAAATCTGGATTTCAAACCTAGATGAACGAGGAGAAGAAGAAGAAAAGAAGAAGAGAAGAGAAGAGGGATCTAAACAGAAGAGAGAATGGAGATGAAAAAAAGAGAATAGGTCGGTGTGGGGTTTGGTGGAGAGGGTAATGGTCAGCATGGGAGAGGACGGTGGTAGAGGTCTGGTGTGAATGTTGTAGAGAGAGGGAGAGAAAAATTTTGTTTTGTATTCTATATATATATTTTTAATTTTTTAAACAAAAAAATATATCTTGCTTTTTTATATTTTTATATTTATTATTATTTATTCTGATTTTTTATATTTTAATTAATTTTTGTTGTATTTTTCATTTTACCTCTAAAATCAAATGGTCAATCAAATCTATCTAATAAAATCTGTGACCGTCAGGGGTATTATCGTGTTATATCTATAATTAATATTATTTTAATTAATTTTTTATTATATTTTTCATTTTGTCCCAAGAATCAAACGGTTAACCTAATAAAATCTGTGATTGTCAGGGATATAATTGTCATTTTATATTTCTTTAGAAGGTGTTTTGTTTGTTTTCATTAATATCTATTGATGATCAAAATCGGTTAACTTCGAAATGATTTAAGGCACTCGTAAGCCGTTATCGGAGCCGTTTAACAGTTTGATCGAGCAGAATATGTGTAGGGACAGTCCGCAAGCTGAAATTACCTTATTTAAGGCCTCTTACCTTCATTCGGTCGCGTCCGGAGTCGAATCCCTAACCTTATAGATATTCCTGGGGCCAAACTCTTACCGTCGATTTCAATCTATTATACAAAGCTTAAAACCTTTTGGGATGAACTTTCATCTTGTCATGAAACACTATCCTGCTCCTATGAGGGGTTAAAGAAACACAAGAAACGGGACAAAAAAGAAAGAGTATGCAATTCCTCATGGGATTAAACGAAAGTTGTGGTACTGATCGAGGACAAATCTTAATGATGCAACTGTTAACAGATACATGTAAAGTTTATTAGCTTATCCTCCAACAAGAAAAGCAGGTTGAAGTCTCTCTTAATCATGAAAACATGAACCATCATGCGATGCTTGTAGATCATAACACTAAGTCGACTCAAGCACATCAGGTTCAAAAGCAAAAGACATCGCTACACTGTTCTTATTGTGATCATGATTATCATAGCATTGAGAAATGCTGTTACCTGCATGGCTTTCCAGTAGGCCATAAGTTCTATGGAAAGAATGTAAAGCCTCCCAATCAACGTCACACCAAAACAAACAATGTAAAAGTGGAAACAAACAAAGCATTGGAGACAGGAGCAAAATCTTTGCCAATAGATGACGGACCAAGACTCACAACTGAAAAATATAATCAATTGATGGCCATGATTCAGAAAAATAATGATGGTAACTCACAACACTTTGAAAATGCTACAGGTATAATCACATCATTATTGCAAACTAATTCAGCTACATCATACTCGAATTTTTGTTGGATCATTGATAGTGAAGCCACGGATCATGTGACTTCCTCGGTTGATTTATTGAACCCGATAAGTTTGTCCAGAATAACAACCATTAGTTTACTAGATGGTAGCCAAACACATATTAAGTCAATCGGTTCATTAAATCTCACACCTCATATTAAACTAGATGAAGTTTTCAAAGTTCCACAATTTCGAGTTAATTTACTATTCGTTAGTAAACTAACATAGGCATTAAAATGTACAATAACATTCTTTTCTGACTTTTGTATTGTGCAAGATGTTGCTACAAGGAAGATGATTGGCTTGGGCAAGCAACATAATAGCCTCTACTACCTAGCACAAGACCAAAATTAGGCATTGCCTATGTCGTCCACAAACATTCCAATCTTTGGCATCACCGTTTTGGGCATCCATCACCTAGGCCTCTTAAAATTCTTACCAAAATTAATCCTACAATTTATTTTGATTCGAAACATGTTTATGACATTTGTCCTTTAGCTAAGCAAACTTGTTTATCATTTCCATCTAGTTCAATTTCTTCTAAATCACCTTTTAATTTAATACATTGTGATATTTAGGGACCACATCGAATAAAATCTCATTCTAGGGCTTGTTATTTCTTAACAATTGTTGATCACTATACTCGATATACTTGGATACCTTTTATGAGTTTAAATCTGAAACACAAAGGATATTGCAATCATTCATTTCTTGGGTGAAAACACAATTTAATTGTCACATTAAAACTCTTCGAACTGATAATGACACTGAAATTTCTTCTATGAAACATTATTTAGAACCTAATAGCACAAATTATCATCGTTCATGTACTTCGACTCCCCAACAAAATGAGATAGTTGAGAGGAAATATTGCCATTTGTTAAATATGGACGGGCTCTTCGTTTTCAAGCAAATTTGCCATTAAAATTTTGGGAAGAAAGTGTTTAAACAACTTGCTATTTAATTAACCGATTACCCACACTTCTTCTTTCTTATAAATCGTCGTATCAACTTCTTCATAACAAACCACCTATAAATGATCATCTTCGAACTTTTGGATGTCTTTGTTATGCTACCAACCTTCTACCCACATATAAGTTTGATCAAAGAGCCTGTCGTTGCATATTTGTTGGTTATCCACTTGGTCAAAAGGGTTATCGGGTTTATGATCTTACAACTAACAAATTTTTTTCTTCATGAGATGTTGTCTTCCATGAACACATTTTTCCATATCATGCTAATCCCCAAGAAGAACAACAAGATGAGGTCATCCTTCCCTTACCGTATACCTTAGAAGAACCAATCATCACAGTAACAAGCAATCCATAAGCTGATAACTCTTCCTTTCCCATACTAGTCTTGCCTCCATCACCATTGCTTGTCACAAATGAGCCCATACCTAATCATGACAACGTTGTGCCACTATCACCTTCTGTCATTTGTCGTTCTAATCGTATCAAACAACCAAGTGTCAAATTTCGAAATTACCACTCATATCACACAGCCACGGTTGGTCTCAATTAGGATTCTTCCTCGTCAGACACGCGTCATCCTTTACCTAGGTATCTTTTTTATGCATAACTCTTACCAAAATATCAAAATTTTGTTTGTGTAATTACCACACTTATGGAACCTGTAACTTATGAGCAAGCAGTGTTAGATTCGAAATGGCAAGAAACAATGGTTGCAAAATTACATGCTCTTGAAAAAAACAACACTTGGACACTCACACCACTTTCTCCTGGTCATTGTCTAATTGGATGCAAATGGGTATCCAAGATTAAGCATAATTTTGATGGCACAGTTAAGCGATACAAAGCTCAGTTGGTGGCAAAGAACTTTACTCAACGTGAAGGAATTGACTATAAGGAAACATTTGCTCCTATAGCCAAGTTAACTACAGTTCGTTGTGTACTTATTGTAGCTGCTGTTCGAAATTGGTCACTTCATCAAATGGATGTTCAAAATGCTTTTCTTCATGGTGATCTACTTGAGGAAGTTTATATGTAGCTACCTTCTGGTTTTCATCGACAGGGGAAGACATCTATTGTATGCCGACTCAACAAGTCATTATATGGACTTAAACGAGCCTCTCATAGTTGGTTCCACAAATTTTCTGAGATCATTCAACAAGATGGTTTTCACCAATCTAAGGCTGACTATTCACTTTTCACAAAAATCTCTGGTAATTCCTTCACAATCGTGCTCATTTATGTGGATGATATGATCATAACTGGCAATGATGACAATGCAATCGCTGCTCTTAAACAGTTTCTTCATACCAAATTTCGCATCAAGGATCTTAGCCAATTAAGATATTTCCTTAGTATTGAAGTCGCTCGATCTACTAACAGCATTTCAATATCTCAATGAAAATACACTTTTGATATCCTAGATGAAGCAGGCTTACCTAGGGCCAAACCATTGTCGACTCCTATGGAAGAAAATATTAAACTCATGCCCACAGTTGGAGATCTATTAAAGAATTCATCCACTTATAGAAGATTAGTCGGACGACTAATTTATCTTACTACTACAAGGCCAAAAATAAGTTATTCAATTCACATTTTAAGTCAGTTTATGCAAGAGCCAAGAAAGCCCCATTTAGATGCTGTATATCATCTTTTACTATATTTTAAAGGTGCACCTAGGTAAGGATTATATTTTCCAGCTAAAGGAAATTTAATTCTAAAAGGATTTTGTGATGCAGATTCGGCTCGATGTTTGATCACAAGGTGGTTTGTGACTGGTTATTGCATCTTTCTTGGAGGAGCTCTTATTTCATGGAAAACCAAGAAACAAATGACAATATCAAGGTCTTCAGCATAATCAAAATATCGAGCCATGACATCTATTACATGTAAGCTGACGTGGCTTAAGTATTTATTAGATGATCTACGGGTAGACCATTCACAACCGGCCAAACTATTTTGTGATAGTGAAGCAGCACTCCACATTGCTGTTCATCCAGTTTTTCACGAATGTACCAAGCACATAGAGATCGATTGATATGTTGTTTAAGAACGAATTCAGTTAGATATCATTGTAACTACTCATGTTCCATCAACTTGTCAACTTGCTGATTTGTTCACTAAGCCACTAGGTTCATTAATGTTTCATTCTCTTCTCAGCAAGTTTGGCGCCATTGACATATATGCTCCAACTTGAGAGGGAGTATTACGAGAAAGAAGAGATTTGCATTTATAGAAAATGAATGAAGACTCACATGGTTATAGGATACAAATTTCACTAATTATAGGGATTGTACATTGGTCAATGATTTCTTTTGTTGTAATTGATCATGTTTATTTGTTTTCCTAGAATAGACTATTTGATGCATTATATAAATATGTGTTTTTCTTCTCTTTGTAAATTAATATACAGAAAAATCATTTTACTCTTCATTTGTTTTTCACACGTTATCAATAATCAATTTTGACAGATCTCACAAAATTCGGAAAATGTCAATCTTAGGGGAAAAAAGAAAAACCATTTGATCTATTTATCCTATATTAATCCACTCATTCGACCAATTTTGGTAGGTAGGGGTTGTCGTGGCTATTATTTATTTATTAAAACCCAATCACATACGGCCAACTCATCGACTACTTGTAATTGACATCTGCTTACTTTCTCCAAGACCAACTTTAATATATAATATACAAACCCTCCTCTTCCATCCAGGACCACCAATTTCTTTCTCTGAAATTGAACAATGGTTAAACTCAGTCAACTAGGTCTCCCATCTCCTTTTTTCTCATGGTTCTTTGCTGATTCCTTTTTTCCCCAGAAAATGAGTTCTTTTCTTTTCTCCTGATTTTTTTTTTCTTTTTAGAAAAATTTTGTGTGTGTATGTGTTTCAGAAGGAAAATGACAAAAACAATGCCGGGGGCCGCAATCAAAACAACTTCAGTGAAAGAGCACAGAACCGGTTTACGAAATTGCTTAGCATATTGAAATGGTTCGGAATCCGTGCTGTTGTTTCGCGTCGGGTGGGTCGTTTCGTCATTCCAGTCGCGCTTTTTAGTTTTATGCTTTCTGACTTTCTCTCAATCAGTTATTTTGTTCGAATTTCTTTATTTTTAAAATTTATATTGATAAATACTTACGGTTGATTTAAACTTTACAACACAAAATGTAAAATCTGTGGTATGACCACTACATGGATATTCCTCAATCGTAAGAGGAATTTTAAAAATAAATAAAAATTTCTTAAATATTAATGAAATCTATAATGTATTTTAAACTTTTAAAATTATATTAATTATTTATTACTTATATTGAGCTTTATTTATTAAATATTGAGAGATAGATAAACAAGAAGTGTGGTTGGGGTGAGGACACCCAGCCCAAACCCATCCCGCTTCTGAAACAGAATTTTGAGATCAACTTCAAAACCGTTTATTTGAATTTAACTGCATCTCGAGGTAATTGGGGCAAAGCAAAACTTCCTTACTGAAGAACCTATTTGTCTTGACTGATAATGATATGGCTTGTACTTTCCCGCTCTTATCTTCTGTGTTTGCGGCACTTCACATATTTCTTATCCGCATAGTTCATTCATTTGTCAGGGTTCTGCGAAACGTAGAGACAATTTAAAGAATAACAATGGCATTAGTGGTGGTCATGATGACAACAATGGCGGTGGTGGAGGCGAGAATGATAAGAAAAGCAACGACCGTGATGGTGATGGTAATGGCGATAAAGATAACTGCAACCGTAATGATGGTGGAGAAGAAATAAATGGCAAGAATATGGATCTCAAGGGTGAAGCCGGGTTTAGTGATGGATATGGGTATCATGCTGGAAATGAGAATGGATACCCAGTTGGACAACTACAATGTGCCCATGAAGCTCAGTCATCAGATACCACATGCTTGTTCTATCACGCAATTATGGTTAGTTAATTTGGTGTTTAAATTACGTATTATGATTAGTTAGTAGCTGTATTTTGAAGTTCTGCATTGCCATTTACTGATTTTTTTACCTAATATTTTAATATTTATGTTGTTTTTTAGCAAAACGGGTATTATTTTGGACAAGATTTTTACTATTATCGGAAGTTCTGTTAATAATATTATAGAAATTCTGACATTTATTCAGAGGGATTTAATTATATATATATATAAAAAAAAAAAACTATGTATATTTTTTCTAGGGAAAAGGAAAAAGTCAAGGTGTACATGTTTTATTTTTAGTATTAGCACTCCTAGTTTCCTATATTTTGAAGGCAACCAATGGAACCTCCCAAGTTTGAAAGATGCGGGTTTTATCAATTTAACTTGGTGCATGTGCAACCTTTGCATGCAATAACTTCTAGCGGCCATACCCTAACTTGATCTTAATTGTCAGGACAAAATGAAATAACGCAAGCACACCAAACAAAATATAAAGAGATGCATGGTTTTTTCCGTGGAAAAAAACTGAAGACGTATGTGTGTGTAAATATATATATATATATATATACACACACACATGTTTTCTTTGAATCTGAACAATGGTTAATCTAAGTCCGCTTGGTCTCCCAACTTGTTTCTTCGAGGGTTTCTTGTTTTTTTTTCCCCGAACTAATTTTTTCTTTTATTTATTTATTTTTGTGTATTTCAGAAGAAGAAAGACAAAAACAGTAGTGGGGATGAGGATGACAGTGAAGGAGAAGATGGAGAGAATCACTGCCGAAGGTTAGGTAAGGATGACGTGGAGGCTGCTGGTTATCCTTTTGCCGATGATGCGCTTCATAACGCCCCTGCAAAACGCAAACGCAAGCGAGGTTCAATTCAGATCTCTCTCTTTCTAGTATTTGTTTGTTTGTTTTGACTATTTGATTTCAATTGAAAAAAATAATAATAAACAAGTACTTTTGATTTATCTAACTTTTGCTTTTGTATGTATGTATCATGGACAGAAGAAGAGGACAGGCAGTTCGTGCTTGGATTGCAGAAGCTAGGAAGAGGAGACTGGAGTGGAATTTCTAGAAACCACGTGCAGACGAGAACTCCAACACAAGCTGGCTTCTCATGCTCAAATACTTTCTTCGCCAGATCAATACCAGCCGTCAACGCCACCGATCTAGCCTCTTCGAGGTTAGTCTCTATTACTTTCTACCAAACGGAAAATGTCTAAAAAAGGGAAGTAATCGTGCTTTTTGACATTTTTTATGACTCTTTTAAGACATATATTATATTAAGACATGGATCATCCCATTTAAGGCGATTGAATAATATTATTATTTCTCAATAATTGCATGTAAAGCAGTAGGTTTTGGTATTCTAGAATTATTAAATGGCCACTAAGTCTTCGTCTTGGTAATTGGGGCACCTTCAGGTTTTGCGCTCTCATGATGACAACGATATAGCTTATACTTTTGTGCTTTCCTCTTTTCATGGTGTTTGGCGCCCCTCACATTTTTCTTATTCATAAAATTCATTGATTTGTCAGAATAAGATAGACGTAGACGATGACGACAACAATGGCGGCAGCGGTGGTAATGACCATGACAATGGTGGTAGTGGGGGGCAATAATAAGAAGGAAAGCAGAGATCGTGGTGGTGATGTTAATGAGGATAAAGACAAGTAGCGCAGCCATGATTCAGATGGGGGAGGGTATATCAAGGGCAAGAATATGGATTTCATGGGTGAAGCTAGATTTGGATATAGATATGCGTATCATACTGGATATCCAAGAAGTTTAATAATCAGAAATTATGATTAATAATTCTGTTTTTAAATTATATATTATGATTAATCAGTTGTGCTATTTTAATTTGCATGTGTATCACTATTTGCTGATTTCTTTATAATTTTATGCTATTATAGTTTCTATAGCATGATGTGTATTATTTTGAGTAATTTTTTAATTGTTTTTGGATGTTTCATTAATAGTATTACAGAAAATAGGACATTTTCTCATAGGGATTTAACTTTTTTTTCTTATTTTTTTTTAAAGTTTCATTATGATTAAGAAAATATCAATAATGGTTGGACGTGTTTGTCCATTTTAATGTTGAACAAGAACTTTTGAAAACTATAGTTACTAGAATAGCAGAGATTTCTTTTTTAAAGTTATCATGTGATTTATGTACACGTACTGAAATCACCGATACAAAAAATTATAAGAAATCAAATATGTAAGCTCATTGAACAAACACCCTTTAGTATTTGTTGCTATTAAGAACAACGCAATTTAAGACGGAAATGTTTAGAAAACCTAAGGTGCCTGGTAGTGGCTTTTCATTTTCAGAATACTAAATATCACCAAACGTGTCAGGTATGTATGTATTTGGTGAAATAAAAGTGTAAAAGATATACAACAATTTTCTACGCATAATGAAGAGAAAATTGACAACCAAAACAATATAAATTAAAGTTTTTGGTGTTCTTGAATAAAAATCTCTGCAGTCTGCAATACAAAACATCTCATCTTCTCAACTCGAGAGTTCTAGTCAACTCATGCACCTCGACCTCAACCTTCCGATCCTCTGTCTCATCGTCTCCTTGATTCACCAAACCATCATCTCTTCAAACTCAACCTCCTATTCAAGGGTCCGACTTCTGTCCACCGTTTTTCATTTGTCCACTCCATCCTCCTCTCTTTAATCTTATTCCTTTGTTTTCCTCCTCATCTCGAAGACCACCTCCCTCCTCCCATTCTGCTCCATCTAAACAGCAGTGGCAGTGGCAAAAAACAACAATGAAAAGGCAGAGAACAACTAGAAATATCAGAGAAAGTAGTGTGAGATGGAAGAGAATCAGTGTCCATGTAAGGAGGCAAAAAGGGGAATTGGCTTTGGTGAGAGTATTGGATTCGAAAAGTAGAGAGAGATGGGTTTTTCCTTTTTTTTCTTTGTACATCAATGGAAGATTGTAGAAATAAGAGAGATAAAAATGTGTTGGTTGAGGCTTCAGGGAATTCTCAAGATGGCATGCCTTAAGCTTTATTAGTCTAGCTTGGCTGATCAAAATTAGCATCATAAGGCATGCTTATGCACTTAGCATGTTCTGATTAGTCACGATCAACGTCAAGTTAGAAGCTATGATTGTGATTAACTGATAAAGGCAGCTAGAGCCAGTTATTCTATTAGTAGTTAGGAGATTCTTGAAGCTAGCAGCTCAACTTGAAGTAGTAACAAAATTTTAGTTATTCTCTCAGCCAATGAGAGAATAACACTGAGAGAATAACATGTCAAAGGTAGTATATAAGAAGTTTTCAAATTAAGTAAAAAATAGTTAAAAATTTTATATAAAAAAATTATAATAATGATCACATTCAAAAATTGATTAACCAAGGTTGACATTTTTAAGATTATGTGCAATAATGTAATAATTATAACAATTTTTATCAAAGCCCATTTTCTCATAGCAAAATTTATTTGAGAGGTCACGTTATAGCCATACAACACTGTTATTTTTATAATTGTAATATATAAATATGAATTTCAATGTTGTGGATGAAATTTCATACACTATTAACATTCCATTGTTATAAAACAAAGAGACAAAGAGATAAAATTAAAGCTAAATTGAGAACTGCTTGGAGAGATATTGAAAAAGAGAAAGCCCAAATTTACTTATGCATTCATTCAATTGATTTTTGCACAAAGCTAATGCACATATTTATAGTAAAACAAAAAGTGACTAATCAAGTAGTCAACACTTACTTGCAAACTGCTTTGACTTTAACCAATTTATTGAATGGTGGAATCCACTGTTTTCAACGTCCATAATACGCCTTTTTTTTCACACTACCATGCGAGCGCAGGTACTGGCATTTATTTTTTTTTTTTTAACGCTGGAAGAACGTCGAGACTTATCAGTCCATTTGTTTGCGAGTCTTTCAATCAAATAGTGACATGTGACAATCATAAAAGTGAATGGCCTAGATTAAATTAATTTTCCTCTCTTATTTTTCTAGCACAAAACGACAGCCTATTGAACTCTGATTCACAATATTTTTTCTCCAACTTTGAAATCCCTGTTATTCAAGCACAAAGCCAAAATCATAGCCATTGTCTACTTATCAAACTCAAACTTACAATCTTCTTTCTCCAACTTGAAAGTTGTCATCTAAACACAGACCAATGCTTTGTAATCAAACTCAAATTTTCAAGTTTTTTTCTCCAAATTGAGATAGTTTTCATTGCTCTGCTCCTAAGCTCATTTCAAAGTTGAACCATAACTGGTGTATGGATTGAAAAGAGTCAAGGGTTAGAGCAACATGGAAGGTTGATGATATGGAAGGACCAAGTACTAGGGGCTTTGAGTTGTTTATTATCTCTCCTGTTAGGAAAACAGCAGAGAAAGCAGAACCGGGTGTTAATAAGAAGGACAAAGAATATCAGTTGAAACTGGAATCACTTGATTTCTCTCTTAGTTTATCAAATGTTTCGTTAGCTATTGGTGCTCGAGATACAAACCAGGCTCCTGGTTCTCCAAGCAATGGTAGGAGTGTATCCATCACTAACACATTTCGTACGAATTCAGATGGGTTTACTGCATCAATGTCTTTGTCAGGTCGAAGTCATTTTTTCATAATCCAAGCTGTTCGTTGACACAAAATTCTATGGATAACTTGGAACAATCGGTTCACAGCCATCCGATATTTGAAGGAGTCGATTGGCAGGGACTTGCTCAGAATTAGTACAGTAGGCATAAAGATATCCCCTTGTATCAAAGGATTTTAATGAATGTAAATGGTTCGGTTCATCAGTCTCAGACATCATTACTGGGTACGCAAAATGGTCAAGTTGCACAAGGACAACATGTTAGGGGTTGCAGAAGGAAACACAAAAACGCCTAATGGACTTGAAAGGCAGTTGAGTTTTAACAAAAACAAAATGTCGTGCGGTCCCCTACACATAGTGTTGGATCATATAAAATTGGTCCGAGCTATAGTTTCGAGAAGAAGCGACAAGTGGGAGAGAAGCAGGGTGGTGGTAGCTTATATAGGCGTGGTAGCCTGAAGGAACAACAAGAACATCTGGTAGGTGGAGCTGATTTTCTGAGACAGTCATCGGGAGGATCGTTTCAGATCCGATTCATGTGATGGCTGGGAAATTTCATGAAATAACTGGACAGTACATGGCATGCCTTAAGGATAGCATCCGTGAGCTCATGTTAAATGCAGACTTCTAATTCATAAACCAACACTATTAATTGTATCATCATAGAATAAGCATTTGGTCATTACTTAACTTTTTAGCGGTGTTGGAAATCCATTCTCATCTCCTGCATGATATCCATACCGGTAACCAAACTCGGGTTCACCCATGAAATCCATTTGGTTTCCCCTCATTTTCCTTTCTCTGCTGCTGCTACCATCTTTGTCTTTATCACTATTACCATCACCATCATTACCACCGCCTTTCTTCATATTGTTTCCACCACTACCGTCATCATATCATTATCCCTGCCACCTCCACCGTTGTTGTAGTCGCCGTCGCCATCACTCCCGTTGTCATCGCCACCACCGCCATTGTTGCCGTCTCCACCACTGACTTTGTCGTCACCCTCATCGTCACTCTCACCGCCTACATCGTTGTCTCTCTGGTACTTTTCTAATTTTGCTGTCAGGTCATCTTTCAGATCTGTTATCTTTTGTAATAACTTTTTGATTTCCTTCCTAAAGGACTCAGGAGATTGTGCGCTGAAACTGAAAATAAGATCATCAGCTGCCTCACTTGTGGTGGCTTCAGAATCAGGAAAACACTTGTCAAACTCATTCAGTATGTCTTGTACTCTTTCAGACTTCCATTTAAGGCCCAAAAAATAGTTTCAATGGTTGGGACGTATCTCGTAGTAATACGGCAATGAACAACCGCCGTATCTCTGTAGCGCCAAACTTGCTGTTCAGCTTCACGTAACCTTTGACCAGCAACCCAATAGACATAGTTGTTATTCGCAATCAAAATAGAGAAAATCTGCAGCAAGTTGAACTGGAAATATGGGAATTGTACTTCCAACAGCGAAACAAAGTAGAGAAGACAAAGTATGATTTTCTTTTCCTTTTTATGACGAAAAAGTTGAACTGGGAAATGAAGAAATCATCTATTAGTTTTCATTTGTGAAACTGATGCAAAGAAATCTGCTGAAAGTTGCCTCAGTACAACTTAATTGATAGTGCACGCGTTGTCTTGTCTCTAACACGTATGAATTGAAGACCATTTCATGATTAAATTTGAAAAGGATCATTAAAAAGAAAAAGAGCAACTTCACGAGCTGCAATTTTTCTCTCGTTCAAGGTGACACGAAGGATCAAAGGATAATAATGAGAAAAGAAGCCCTCCATGGTTTATTAATTTTATCAAGTACTTTTCTTTCTTTTCTATTTATTTTTTTAAAGAATTGGAATATCAGTAGAAATCATCAAAATAACGAAGAAAAATAATAGTCCACGATCATATATCATTTCTTAATAGAAGTAATTAAATATTTTTCTTGACCTTAAAAGTTTGATCAAAAGTTCGAGTCTTAACTTTATATGGGTGTAAATCTTTTGTTGTAGGAATAGTAATCTTTCAACTTTAAGAATAATAATTCAAACAGTGCTATCAATGAGTGATTTCCACCTATCTCAGAGGTCCACAATGCTTACTTATAATAATCTTGAGAAACGAGAATTTCCTTTGCAAAAGTTTTTGGATTAATTCTTATTATAATTTGAAGTTCGCAATTAAATACTCAACCCGTACTTAAAAAAGAAGCAACACGCAAACAAACCCACACCAAACACGTACCAACATTCAGTTTTCTGTTAATTTAAATTTAAAGACAACTCCTAGTCTCCTAACACAACACACACTTTAAAAAAAAAAAAAATGAAAACACAACACGCATAACATCATACATATTTTACGTCTCAACCACAGGTCCACACACATATTTTAAATTATTGTTAATAATTGGAATTCTTTTAGGTTGGACTCCGCTAAGTTTTGATTTACAAATTTTTTATTATTACTGAATACTATGGAGAATATTATTAGTTCATTAAACTTTGAATACATTATTAACTTTTTATCTTAATTTTTTTTAAAAAATATTATGATTTTAGGAAGTGAAAGAGAGACATGAGTCCTGCCCACAATCTCATTATCAATTACA